>OU426993.1:19924018-19946518 GCA_911387935.1 Dolichovespula saxonica | reverse complement strand
GCATAAATATTCCGGGTTCCGGTGATCCCGTGACTTCCGGTCAGCCGCAATGACTTACGCCGTTCGCATGGAAAGGGTGGCTCGAGAGGGGATGGAAACTAGCCAGCCAGCCAGCCAGCCAGCCAACCAACCAGTCAGCCAGCCAGCAAGCAAGCAAGCAAGCAAGCAAGCTAGCTAGCTAGCTAGCTAGCAAGCTAGCCAACCAGTCAACCAGCTAGCCAGCCAGCCAGCGAGGCAACCACCCACACGGCTAACGTTTCGTCCTGCTCGTTCGCAAAAGAGGGCGATGCTCGCGATGGAATTTGTCCCCGACAGTTCCGCCCTCGGATGACCACTGATAAATTTACTAGACTCCTCTCTCTCTCTCTCTCTCTCTCTTTCTATCTCTCTTTCTATCTCTCTTTTTCTCTCTTCCGATTCGCGTTGCTTTTCCTAAGGCTTCCCCCATGTAACTCTAGGGTTATTGCCATCCACCACTTTTCTGTTATCTCTTTCTCTCTCTCTCTCTCTCTCTCTCTCTCTTTCTCTCTCTCTCTGTCTATGACTCTCTATCCTTTTTTGTTCCGGAATTCGGTGACCATGCGAAAAGGACACAGGATGTAAGCATTCGTATTTTCCGGATATAGATTTATGCGAACAGGGATGAAGACGCGTGGAAAGCTACAATATGCCATCGTATTATTATCAGCACTATCGAAAATATGATGAGATATTTAACGTTTATTTTATTTTATTTTAGTTTATTTTATTTTATTTTATTTTATTTTATTTCACACAATGTCATTTTATTCTCTCGTCGTTGTATTTATTAATTTAATCGTACGAAAATGGAACGTCCGTATTACCGATTAACTCCCTCTTCGATTTAAGAAGATATTCTCCTTGAAATTTATCTCTTAGGATTTTATCATTCACGCATTCCTCTAACGTCAAGGGGAAAAGTTTTGAAAAGTCGAGTAGCGCGTGAAAAATCTACTTACTTTTTTTCCCTCTCTCCACGTTCCCTAACAGCTCGCCCTTAACTTCCACTTAAACGGAGCAACTTTCAAATACGAGGAATCTCGCTCCATTTGCTCAAGGAATCGATGAACGAAAGCTTGATAGCAGAGTTTCGAACGATCGATGAGAGATACCCTACCTCCAACTGACTTATCAGAAAACGTTTCAAGTGTTTCGAATCAATCGACGAGTTTTATTGTTTTAATTAAAAAAAAAAAAAAAAGAAAAAAAGAAAATAGAAAATATATTCAATTCGTTCCATTGTAAATTACTATAACCCTCGATAACATATTGGTTCAATATCATCGTCCAACCCCTGCCATTCCCCCATAACAAATCTTGAAATCCTTGAAGGGACTAAATATCTGAAAAAATGATTCTTTCCCGAAAAACTTCCTCTCTCTCTCTTTCTCTCTCTCTCTCTCTCTCTCTCTCTCTCTCTCTCTCTCTCTCTCTCTCTTTCCTGGACACATTAAGCCGATAGATAGGAAGTCGCTCGAGATGAGAGAGTAGGAGGAGGTAGGGAGGGAGGGGTGTGGTGGGTCAGAAAAAATGGGTGTCACGCTCGAATAAAACAAGCAATATCGCGGTGTCCCGGGGCCAAAGGAGATCTCGCTCGTTTCCTCTCTCGTCGTTCTCCTGGCAGGGGTTGTCCTACCACGGGGGGGGGTCCTTGGGATGTAACGGAGAATCCCGTTGTGTGTCCCCGAGGTATATTGCTCCCGGATCATCGCGCCTGCATCGCATTACGGGGATGATATCACCCTTTTCGACACGTACGAATCGTACGAAACTTCTACGCTTCGTTTCGTCCTCCGACCTTTCACCATTCCTCCTCCTCCTCCTCCTCCTCTTCCTCCTCCTTCATCCTCCATCCTCCATCTTTTTCACTGCTGCTGCTGCTGCTGCAAGTACTGCTGCAGCTTACTGCTACTGCTACTTTTCTTGGTGTTGGTGTTGGTGCTGGTGCTGGTGCTGGTGCTTCTTCTTTTTCTTCTCCTTCGCACAACACAAAACGATGACGTACGAATTGTAGGAGCAAAGAAGATGAAGAAGAAGATGAAGAAGAAGATGAAGAAGAGAGAATAAGTCGCGAGAGCTTCTTTGGCATAAGTATTATTACGAAGTACGGTCTCCGTTCGATAATAGCTTTATGTCCGTTCCGTTCTCGTCCTCGTTGTCACGTGGAAAAGGAAGCCAGACTCCGTCTGAAAAGGTAGTAGACGACGTTAAAGTTACGTCGGAACGCGATTTGTATTCCGTCGAGAGAAACGATAGACCGTAGTTATATTACGCGCGTCATCCGTAATTTTCGACGCAACTATAATGATAGAACACCGATCGCGTATGCACGTTACGTCGAACGCTCTTTTTGTTCTTTCGAGCGATGTACCGACGAAATCCACCTCCTTTTATCCTCCTCCTCCTCCTCCTCCTCCTCCTTCTTCTCGGAAAAAGCGAGAAAGATAGATGCTTAATTTTCTTTCCTTCTCATCGTATCCGTATTCGATAAAATTGTCGAGATCGATAACACGAAAGATTTGTGAATGGTCAAAAATGTCTCTATTTTAAGTTCAATCCATTCGCTTATTCAATTAATTCGATTAATTAATATTCGTCTCTCTATAGAATAGGAGACTTATCGATTTTTGATAAAGTCGATTTTTGATAAATAATCTATTAATCTTCATATTAATGAAGATATTAAATTTCATCGTGTAGTATAGGACCAATTGTATCGTGTTCTGTCTTATATCGTAGAACATAGGTGGTGCCTAATAGAGCGATAAACTATTTCCACTTCTGATCTTTCACGTCTATTCGACACTAGAGTTTGTCATTATTAATCGTAACGTTGTAAGCGAGACGATGTTTCGTGAAAGGAACGACAGAATGGTTATGAGCCACGTGGCCAAGTATCGATCGATATCATCCCATCTATATGTATGTGTATATACACATGCATGTATATACGTATATGTGCATATATATACATATATATGTATATATAAGCAGATGTATATATATATATATATATACGTCCCGCGGAGCGATAAAGGCTAGTGCTACACAAGGAACAATCACATTGCGCGCGTTACGAGGTATTGATACCTCTTCGGGGATTGCCAGGAAGGAAGGAAGAGGTGCGACGAGAGAGAGAGAGATAGAGAGAGAGAGAGAGAGAGAGAGAGAGATGAGCCGAGACGAGGTGGAGATGGCGAACGCGCGCTTCACTGACGGCGCACCGTGGGGAATAAAGGGCCGATCACGCGTGTAACGCGAGGATTATTAATCGCAGAATAATTTGACGCCCCGTCGACAACGCGACGCGATCAGACCGACGACGATGAGAATGAAACTTTGAGAAATGCGAGCCTATACCCCTACCCTAACCACTCTTATTTTCCCCAATTTTTCGCTAACATGCGCGCCTTACACCTCATATCTCGTATCCGACATGGATATTTATATAAAATAAAGTAAAGGGATGAGTTAAATTATACTTGAATTTTCTTTCTCTCTCTCTCTCTATTTCTCTCTCTCTCTCTCTCTCTCTCTCTCTCTCTGTCTCTCTTTTACTTCATCTCTTTCTTTCTCTCTATCCGACATTCTAAAATTCGCGGAAGGCCAGTTCCAAGTTTCCCATTAACGTGTTCAGTGAAAGAGTGAGAGGAAAAGAGAAAGAGAGAGAAATAGAGAGAAAGAGAGAGAGAGAGAGAGAGAGAGAGAGAGAACTCGGGCCACGGAAGAGCGGAGCTTTCAAAGGCCTAGTTTTACGGTTAATCCAGTCCACAAGAGTACCGCATACGAAGGGTGAAATTATGACTAAACGAACGACGGCAAGAAATCCTAGAGGCTGCTGAAACGAAAAGCAGAAAGGCCAGAGGGTAAGCAAGCGAGAAGCTTATGTTTAATGGAGGTCTCGCATCGTCTACTCATTCTACTTCTCCTTCGTCACGTCTTCGCGACGACGACGACGACGACGACGACGACGACGACGACGACGACGAAGACGAAAACGACGAAGACGAAGACGACGAGTTGGCGACGACAGTGGTAGTATTCGTATTGGCACTAGTAACTGTAGTGATCATGCTAGTGTGTTGGTAATGGCGATGGTGGTGGAAGTCGTGGCGGAGGTGGCCGTGGACACGTCATTTATCTTTCACCCTTTCCAGCTCGGTCCACGTTCTCTCTCTCTCTCTCTCTCTCTCTCTCTCTCTCTCTCTCTCTTTCTCTCTCTTTCTCTCTCTTTCTTTCTTTCTTTCTCTTCAGCTATCGTCTCCTCCTGCCTCTTCGACCGACGGCAACGGCACTCCGCGTGGCGCCATCTTGGGCACTCCCACTCTCTCTCCTTCCCTTCGGCTCTCTTTCACTCCCACGACGACGTCGTCTATACGTAAGGTTCCCTCTTGTACCTCCTCGCTCTCTCTCTCTCTCTCTCTCTCTCTCTTTCTCTTTCTCTCTCTTTCTATCTATCTCTCTCTCTCTCTCTCTCTCTCCCTCGCACGCGCACGTGCTGGATAGAACGAACGCCACTCCCCTCCACTTCCCTTTAGCTTCCCTTCGCTCTTTCCTTCGGTCGTTCCTTCGGCCGCTCTCCTTCGGCCGCTCCGTCCCTCTGTTTCTCTTTGTTTCTCTCATTTTCCGCCTATCCGCCTCTCTCCTCCTCCTCCTCCTCCTCCTCCTCACCCCCCCCTCTTTCCAATGGGTCTTCCTATCCGCCCACCTACCCCCCACCCCCTAACTTTCCTTTTCTCATCCGACATTCCTTCTTCGCTTAGTTGCGTGCTTGGAATAGTTGGCAATTATTCTACACAGATCCGATCTACCATTCTCTTCTCTCTCTCTCTCTCTCTCTCTCTCATACATATATATATATATATATATATATATATATATATATATATATATATATATCTTTCTCGTTCTCTTGAGCTTGCTGCTACGAGAGCAGCAACGAGATAGAACGGAAGACGAAAGACGAGAGGAGGAGGAGGAGGAGGAGGAGGTGGAAGGGGGGAGGGGGGAAGGAGAGGCGTTGCCGTCAGAAACACTCGATGAATATTCATTGATGCCGCTTTGCCGTTGCCCTTCCGTTTTGTTGCATTCAATTGCCGCCGATATCGAGCCACGATAAAGATACCTTCCACTCGCTCCAGCTACGTATAAACGTCTTTATCTCAACGCCTCCTTCTCCTTTTCCTCCTACTCCCTCTCCTCCTCTTCTCCCTCCTCCCTCCCTCCCTCCCTCCCTCCACCCACCCACCCACCCACTCGTCGTCTCATCCTCGTCCAACTCCCTCCGCCGATACCACCAACCTCTCCTTCTTCGATGCGAAATCGATCCGTGAAACCTGGTTACAATGGCGCGCGCCACGACTTCCGGGAAAATAATTTTATCCACGCAATGGCTCCTCCTCCTCCTCCTCCTCCTCCTCCTCCCCCGCCACAGCCGACGCGAGGCCGATCTATCTCCTCTTCTTTTCCGATCGCTTCCCACGCCGCGTCTATGGTATTACCTGTTGAAACCATTTTTACGACGACTCTACCGACATTCCTCGATCTAGGAACGAACGCATTTAACAATCGCAGAAGATCCGTCGATCTTACGCGAACGCGACGTTTTTTTTTTTTTTTTTTTTTAATAATAATTTACGTTCGAAACTTTTTCCGTTGGACTTCACGTCGAAATTCGTCGAAAATTTGAGAATGTAGCTACGTTCTCTTCTTTTTTTTTTTTTTTTCTTTTCTTTTCTTTTCTTTACCCACCGCCTATCTCCGCCAGAGAAATTGTTTTTTCTTTTTTTTTTTTTAATACTAATTACGCGAGACAACATAATTGACGGCAACTTGAACACCTCGAAAAGTCAGACGACGCGTCCTTGACACTGCGAGCAATTATGCGCCGTCGGTTTTTCTTTTTCATTTTTTTCAATTTTTCTTTTTTTTTTTTTTTTTTTTTAATCAGCCTACGAACAGGAAGTTAGCGTTAATTACGAGCGCTCGGGTACAGAGAGAAAGAGAAATAGAGAGAGGGAGAGAGAGAGCAACGAATTTCGAATTACCCGTGGATAGGCTTTGTTCCGTGCATTGCCATTGTGGTGCCCTCCCCTATCCATCCCAAATGCCACCACCGCCAACGCTTTCGGTCGCCATCGACGATGACTTTAAAACCATCCGGCAGCCGGCAAACGCGACGCAAACGAACTTTCGAAATCCATTGTCGTTTGCAACGACGTACCGCCAGATTTTAATCGCGAATACGCCACCCACCCCTTTGACACCCAGCTATCTCTCCTCTTCCACCCTTCAAAATCTGACGCATTACTATGGATGCTTTTAATGACGACGAACGACGGGGAAATCATTACTCGTGTTGTTACCTGAAAAATATTTTCAAATATACATTTTATCGACATTTCCAACGGGCAAACTCTTAAACTCGTACATTTGTAATGAATCATATATATATATTTAAACGTTTAACAAATAAACATTCCGTATATCGTTTTCCCTTACAAATCTTATTACGAATTCCTAAACTATACCGAACGTTTTCCCCTCTTACTTCGGTTAGAATTCGAAACTTCTACGAGTCGTTTTAGACGTCTGATCGACGAGGTAAGAGGATAGACGGAGAATTCTATTTTCTCTACTCGTGACTATCGTCGAATCGAAGTTCATGAGAGTTCGTACTTGTCTGTCGACGTAGGAAAATAGACGGTATCCGGTAGCAATGGCGGTATACGTGGAGTATACGCTGTGCCGTTTAGTTTCCGCGGCTCGCAACGAGACTTCGAAGTCCAGGCACGTAGCCCAGGGGCTCTCTACCCTCCTCCTCCTCCTCCTCCTCCTCCTCCTCCTCATCCTTTCTCTCTCTCTCTCTCTCTCTCTCTCTCTATATATATATATATATATATATATATATATATATATATATATATCGTGTGGAATATTAGCCGGTAGCGAGTTGGAGCCCATGTCGGACCGAGCTTGCGAAGGACGGACGTGCATACTGTATTAAGCCCCCAGGGACTTTGCTAGCGTGCTTGCGAGCGCGCACACGCAAACTCAGATACACACACATACTCACACACACACACACACACGTACACGTACGTTCGTTATGGCGACGGTGGTCTGGATCGAGTCTAGCTCGGTCCTATCGCTGCCATGCACGATGGATGGTGCACCACGATGGTGTGCCACGATGCCAGTCCTGCTACCGACCGACTGCCATGCGATGTATGCACGTGCAAAGCCTGAGTCTCGATGCAACACGACGAGATGGAACGTCTGCGAAACGGGGGTTGGTGGCGGCCCCCTTTTAGCACTATATATCGGAGCATGCTGCGCAAATACTCCTGTATTCATGAATCCTGCTACTCGCCCACGGGGTATGTACGGTCGGTCCAGTACGGGGCACCCACCCCCTTTTGCCCTCTTTGCCCTCTCTCGCTTTCACTCTACCTCTCTCTCTCTCTCTCTCTCTCTCTCTCTCTCTCTCTCTCTCTCTCTCTACGTCCTCTACTCTTTTCTTTTCTATTATTTTTTTTCTCCGTGCTCCCTTCTTTACTTACTTCTTCTTTCTCGGTAAACTTCTTCGTCTTTTAAATAATCTAATAAAAGTAAGCGATCGAAAAAAGCTTTGGAAAAGTATGTTTAGCTCGTAATAAAGATTAGAGTTCCTTCGAAGGGTGGAAAAAAGAGAGAGAGAGAGAGAGAGAGAGAGAGAGAGAGAAGTGAGATAGGGAGAGAGAACGCACGAGTCGATAAGTGATTAAAATTCGTTCTACCCAACCTCCTTCCAACTCAATCCACCCGTCTCTTTGATTTCCTCGATCCTGAGTACAACTTTTGCGCGATCGAAACTTTCTTTCTGGCTGAGCCATCAGATTTTTATCGACGATTGCCGGCTGGTGCGAGGTCATTAGGAAACTGAAAAGAGAAAAAAAGTTGTTCGGAGTAAACTGGAGTGGAAGAAAGAGAGAGAGAGAGAGAGAGATAAAGAAGAGGAAACGAAACGAAACGAGATAGAGATGGTATATATTTGTTACGTAGCTACTCTACGTACGGTAGGGTAGAAAAGATGGAGATAGAAATAGAGACATGGCAGAATTGTCGCGTCGAGAATCGTCGGTGAGGCCAAACGAACGGACGAGAGGAAGATGCGAGAAGGGGTTCGAGGAGGCGGAGGAGGAGGGTTCGAGGGTTGGGGGAGGGTCGGGGAGTGGGGGAAAGAAACGAGATGCCTCCGACGAGCGAGGACGAGTGAGCTCGTCGTCGGGCGGCAATTAGGCAAATGAATAATTTCCAGTGAATTAAGCGAGGCTCGCCCGGCGAAAAAGGCGATAATGCGAAAAGCGAGAGGTAACTGGAGCAACGGATAGAGACTCGTGGAAAGGGGGAAGGAAGGAAGGAGGGAGGAACGGGTTGGGAGGATGGGAAGGCCGGAGGTAAAGGCAAGGGTGAGAAAGAGAGAAAGAAAGAGAGAGAGAGAGAGAGAGAGAGAGAGAGCAACTTGGCGAAACTATCGTGCGAAGGAGCGACAAGGAGAAATCGTACGAGCCGAAGGGTGAGATTATCGTACGTACGTGTGAGTATACTTTTGCGCTTATATTAGTGTCCGTATTTGTAGGTACGCGGTATGCGCGCGCAGTAGCAGAGAAAACGTAGCGAGTGGGAGAGAGAGAGAGAGAGAGAAAAGGAGAGGGAGAGAGGGGGAGAGAGAGAGAGAGAGAGAGAGAGAGAGAGAGAAAGTCTACCTCTTCGGCAGAGATGCAGTGCCGCAATCAAACGTCAATCCCAGGCGAGTAATTCTCAAGTAATTTGTTTCCCCCGTCGCCGGTAAAAATATTTCTTTCCTTCTACGCTCGCGTACTCGCTTTTGCCTCTTCGCACTTTCACGCCTTATTTTCGATGCCATTCGGAAAATGAACCGCTCTTGGCCGGTGTACGCTCCGTGCGCGACGTGAAACGAATACCGAAAGAGAAGGAGAAAAGAAGAAAGAAAGAGAGAGAGAGAGAGAAGAAGAAGAAGAAAGAAAGAGAGAGAGAAATCGACAAAATTTTGTTGGCGTACGGCGTCTTCTACTCCGTCCTTTCAACTTCTTTATCTCATCCTTTCTCTCTCCTCTCCTCCGACAGATAGGATTATGCATTATCCATCTCGAGACTCTCTCTCTCTCTCTCTCTCTCTCTCTCTCTCTCTCTTTACTACGATGTTTATATAAGAAATTGTTTTCAATCGATTTCCGATCGATCTCACGATATTTATGATCGTTTCTTTTCTTTTCTTTTTTTATTCTTTTTTTATTCTTTTTTTATTCTTTTTCTTCGAAACAACTACCACGACGTCTCGCTCTTACGACGATACATCATCTATCGTTAAATAACATTTACGGTCGCTTAACATTCGTTTAACGTAACTCGGGGGAGAAATAAATCCCATCGATGTAACTAATCGTCGTTAATTGGACGAGATAGCGAAAGATTACGTCGTTAAAGCGGGGGAGGGGGTGGGGGAGGGGAGGATGGAAGGAAGTAAGAGAAATGCGACTTTAAATAACTGCTCCTCCGGGGGCTCCTTTCTTTCTTTCTCTCTTTTTTTTCTCTTTTTTTTTTTTTTTTTTTTTCATTTCCTCTCTCACTCCAGTCTCACCGAGTGACAGAAGCAATTCCGCAGGAAATATGTAAAGCAAAGCAGCGACGATTTGCTCTCCCTCCTCCTCCTCCTCCTCCTCCTCCTCCTCCTCATCCTTCTCCTCTTTCCTTTCCCTTCTTTTTCCCTCTCCCCCCCCGCTCGCTCCCTCTTCCCCTTTCTTTTTCTTTTTCCTTTCCTTTTTCTTCTTCCTTTCCTTTTTTATTCCTCTCTCTCTCTCACACTCTCTCTCTCTCTCTCTCTCTCTCTCTCTCTCTCTCTCGCTCACCCGTCGCACGGAATATATCTCGGGGATCCCTTCGGGCTGTGACTTATATCCACGTTGGATTTACGCGCGATATATTTGTTTTAAAGTCCTTGGATTCTCGTATTCTGTACCCATTTCCCTCCCTTCTACGACAACGACGACGACGACGACGACGACGAGGACGAGGACGAGGACGAGGACGAGGACGACGACGACAACGACAACGGCATGTCGTCGTTTTCGTTCTCCACCTACTCCGTAAGCCGCGACTTCCAGCACTCTCTCTCTCTCTCTCTCTCTCTCTCTCTCTCTCTCTCTCTCTCTCTCTCTCTCTTTCTCTCCCTCATTCTTTCTCTTCTCCCTCTCAGCTTCGAGTCTCCTCCTCCTCCGCGTATTCGCAGGCTCATGTATTTATGAGGGCGGGAGGACAGAAAAAGGGGGCGGAGGGAGGACGTGTATGGGAGTTATGGCCCGAATAAGTGCTCTCGACCTCGAACAGTGGTTCTCAACGATTTGCCCGTTGCCGTCAGTGTCCGATAAAAAAAAGAGAGAGAGAGAGAGAGGAAAAAGAAGAAGAGGAGAAGAAACGAAAACGAAGAAGAAGAAGTGAAAGAGAGAGAGAGAGAGAGAGAGAGAGAGAGAGAGAGAGAGAGAGAATAAATAAAGAGGGGAAAAAGGAAGGAAGGATAGAACGACGAGGATAGAACGTTTTTCTTTAAGTATAGTTCGGCCGCGCGCTTGAGAGTACGAGAGAGAGAATGAAAAGGAAAGAGGAAAAAAAAACAATCAAAAAGAAAAAACAAAGAAAAACGGAAGGAAAGTAAAGAGGAGGAAGAAGAAGAAGAAGAAGAAGAATAAGAGGAAGAAGGGTAGTGTGAGGGTGTAGATGGGGATGGAGGAGACGTGGCCGGGTAGAGAAAGATTTTAATCGAATTAAAATTCTTCCGGTGTGTTCTCCCTTTCTTTCCTTCTTTCTCTTTCTTTTTATCCGACTTCTCGCGCGGAGAGACAACAAACAATGAGTAAAAATAACTAGGGGGAGAGGCGGGAGGGGAGGGTGGGAGGGAGGGGTTTGAGAAAATACACCAAAGTAGAAACAAAGTTTCCATATAAAATGGCGGGGCGGGACGTGAGGGGTGGGACGTGAGGGGAGGGACGTGAGGGGTGGGACGTGAGGGGTGGAAAAAGAAACTTTTTCCAGGTCGAGCTCGCGTTCGAACGCTCGCGAAGCCGATCAACGAACGAGTCGATATCGCAAGGGAATCTCACCCTCCCTCTCTCTTTCTCTCTCTCTCTCTCTCTCTCTCGAAGCGTTTTCTCGAAACGTTTCGCGTTCGCTTATGCGAAAGAAGCAAAGAGAGAGCTTACTCGTCACGGGAGATTGCTGGCGGCGGGTGTTTAACTCGCGAACGAAGTCCTCTTCGAGGAGTTTGCAAATGGCTCCGGACGATTGGAGCGCGACTTGGGTTCGAGTTTGGACCGGCAACGTCTCGTCGTCGTCCTGGATGGCTGTGTGAAGGAGTAAAAGAGAAGGACAGAGAGAGAGAGAGAGAGAGAGAGAGAGAGAGAGAGAGGTAATAAGAAAGAGAGGAAACCTGGTAGAAAAGGAGACGACGAAGAGAGAACCGAGAGGGAAGAGAGAACTGTCGGCAACATTATCGTGTTTTAATTTAACTTGCAGCTGCACTTTAATTAGACTTTGCCTGAATGAGGAGACGACGCTCGTTGGGCAAAGCGAATAAGGACTGGCAAGTAAGTTGGAGACGAAGAGAACGAAGTCTATTGCTTTTCTCTCTCTCTCTCTCTCTCTCTCTCTCTCTCTCTCTCTCTCTCTCTCTCTCTCTCTCTCTCACTCACTCACACACACACACACTCTTTCTCCATCCTCCTCTCTTTATCCTTATCTGCCTTTCCGTCTATGGTTGGACGGAGAATCGGTTGGAAGAAAGAGAAAAAGAGAAAGATGGCAGACACGAAGGAAGAGTAAGGAAAGAGAAAGAGAGAGAGATAGAAAGATAGAATGAGAAACATAGAATTAGAAAGAGAAGAGAGAAAGAGAGAGAGAGAGAAATAGGTAGAACGAAGAGAGAAATAATTGGCCAGCACTCACAATGCCTCCTTTGACGGTACTTCATCTTTCTCCGTTCTTCGACTTCTCTCTCTCTCTCTCTCTCTCTCTCTCTCTCTCTCTCTCTCTCTCTCTCTCTCTCTCTCTCTCTCTCTCTCTCTCTCTGTCTCTTTCGAGCTATAGAGAAACATACTGGCATATGCGTTGGCATTTTAGACAGGAATACCGCTGAATATAACGTACCTTCCTCCCTTTTTCACCTTTCCGTTCTCTTCCTTTCTATTTTTCTGACACCTTCATTAATGTTTCGACTCGTTTGGGGATGGGAGAGAAGGGTAGGCGGAAAAAATGTTCGAGTTAATAAAATATCCAGAGGTTTCACTTTTTACGCTATGTCGCAATTAATTAATCAATTTAATTTAACGAATTAATTTATGTATTTATTTATTTATTTGACAAACGAACTTCTTTTATGAATAATTAATTACCGTTTTTTCGAATTAATTAATACGACTAATTTACTCATTCACGTTCAAAGATTAAAGATACATATCCATCTTGTAATATATACGGATGTTATTTTCCGTGATAGTTGTTATATACCGATCTAAACTATTCGAACTACTCGGTATCGTTTAATGTACATGAAAACTTTGGAAGAAGCCATAGCTAGCTTTTCTGCACCTATCGTGCCGGTGCGAGCTTAGCGTCGTTATAATTACAACAATGTCTGCAGGGGTCTTCCTATGGTGACGATCGAGATAATCGAAACAATCGAGATCAAAGAGAGAACTACGAAGACTTACTCTGTCTACGCCGAATCACATTGCGTCGTGCAGGGATTACCAAAGGTAGAGAGGTGGAGGAGGAGGAGGAGGAGGCGGAGGAGGATGAGGAACCTGGAATCGAAATCGTCGGGCTTCGTACGGAGTTACTCCAAAGCGAGAAATCGAAAGCGCTTCTCGTGTTTCGCTTGCAACCTTTCTAGCGTCAACTACTTACTACGGTTTATTTTACGATACACAATTCGATGCACGATAGACAGACAGACAGATACTTGGTTCGTCACGTTTATTTATTTATTTATTTTTTTTTTTTTTTTTTTTTTAAGAAAACGTTCGCATGAAACTCTTCGACGTGACGATAAAATTAAAAATTATTGTAATCTCTGAAACGATATGACGCTATGATTGGACTCTTTGAAAATTCATTTATATATTTTCGGTATATTTTTATTTTTTTTATTTCTTCTTTTTTTTTTCTCTCGAATCGTCGCGAATTACTAAACATCTCGGGCACGTTCGTATTATTATTATTATTATGATTGTTATTGTTATTGTTATTAGCCGATAATCAAGGACATCGGGAATGGTAACGAGAATACAAAAGATAGCGTAATATAAGAAAGGCAGAAGGAGAATAGAAAAGAAAGGGAATCTCGATCGTTGAAAGTCGTAGGCGTTCGACGTCCGGTGAAAGAAAAATCGTAAAGAGAAACGAAAGGACGGGGGGCCGAAGGCGGGGACTGAAGGGTGCGTTGGAATCGAGAGGCATTGTGGTCGGAGATAGAGATGGTTATCGGGACGCGCCACGTTGTAATTGCCAGGAACTGCGGGGGGAAATTAAAGCTGCCCCGGTCTTCCGGCACCCCCATTGTCGAAGCTCGCGGCTCCGTTCCCGGTAGCGTCCTATTTATCAGAAACGAGCCAATGGCTGCCTTCGCTCGACAGGTTCCGTGTCACTGTGTCACCGGCATCGAAATGCCTATTCTATCTCCTTTCTCTTCTTCGCGTCGAGATCGTTACGCGTACTTCCGCCCATTTGTTTTCTTTCTTTCTTTCTCTCTCTCTCTTTTTTTTTTTTTTTTATTTTTGTCCCTTTTTCTTGTTTTATTTTTTTATTTTCCACGAGCTTCGACTAAACGGTGAGGAAATTACGTTCACGTGTATTATTATTATCATCGTCCTCGTCGTCATCTTCATGATCATCATCGTCGTCGTTATTATCATCTCTTCCCATTAAAACTTTTTCTACGCTCTTTACCAGGTGAAAGTCGAAGCCGATTACAAAACGTAACACGCGAAAGGTTTTGGCGCCGAGCGGTCGCTTTAATCTCGATCCGTTAGAGATCGTTGATCGATTTGTCCGTGACAGTCGCAAAATACAGTGTTGATTTCTGCGTGTCGTGTCGGCAAGCTCCGGAACATGATCGATGGTTACGATCGATAAAAGGCGAGCTTTTCTTCCCGCCCCCCCCCCTACCCTACCTTACCCTACCGTCTCTAGTTTGTGGAAATATAATAAAAGTAACGGGCGATATAAGTCCTTAGCGATAACTATCGCATCGAACGAATTTATTATGGTAGGAACCGTAACGACAAATTTAAGACGGTTTATACGACAAAAAAAAGAAAAAAGAAGAAGAAAGAACGAAAGAAAGAAAGAAAAAGAAACTCGATACTATCTATTGATAACTCGATAATAACTGACTGATCGTCAAATTTGATTTTGATAAACGTTCCGAAACATTGATAACGTACTAGAAGCATATCCAAACTGTAATCGCCGAGTGAGAGAGAAAGGGATAGGAGGAAAAGAGGGGAATGATAGACGGGGGAAAGGGTATGGGTGACGTACATTAATCAAGCGGTATGATACGCGTCCTTAACCCTTCACCGCCCTTGCGTCTCCATCTCTTTCGTCGTGCCGCGACGAACGACGACGACGACGACGACGAGGAGGAGGACGAGGAGGAGGAGGAGGAGGAGCGACACAGGACTGCAAAAGCGAATTCATGGCCGTGTGGTTATATGGGTACGAGGGGTCCTTCCAACGAGTCACTCATCTCGTTCGTTCGTCCCTTCGATCATCGCATATTATTCGTTGCTTCTTCAACGTTCAACCTGTGACCTATGACCCATGGATTATTTTTTTTCTCTCTCTCTCTCTCTCTTCACTTTTTTTTATTAATCGATTTTGACGAACCAATCAAAATCGATGGTACTTATCGTATACGTTCGCAAAATGCTAATTACTCGTTGGATACCAGTTACAAAATACGATAGTCGGTATACGAAAACTTTCTTGATTATCGTCGCGTCGCGTTAAACGCGATCTCGATTAAAATCGTAGAATAACGAGAATATAATAAATATCGTTGGTATAACGTAAGTAAAAACGGCGACGAGACAACGTTAACGGCTAACGACACGTCGTTGGGAATAATAGAAATAGTAGTAATAGTAGTAGTAGTAGTAGTGGTAGTAGGTTAAACGCGACGGAGCGACGAGAATTCCGTGTTTCCCGTCTCGAATCATTATTCCACCTTCATGAACGCGCAACGCGCAACCTATCGTCTTCCACGCTCGCGCGCAGCTCCGTTTTCAATTTTCTACTCGTAAACCTTCGTTCTGCCTTCACCATGGTATAACTCCTCTCGTATACCTTATACATATTGCCTAGAAGACACGTACACGTGCCCCGTAATACAACGTATGAATATATATATATATATATATATATATATATATATATATATATCACATAGACGTGAGGAGGTACTACGCGCCGGGCGAGTTTCTCTCGCGCGAGAAGCGCTCGAGAGACTCGCAACGTTCCTACACCTACGCTTCGACGTTGCTACGCGTTTCTCTCTCTCTCTCTCTCTCTCTCTCTCTCTCTCTCTCTCTCTCTCTCTCTTTCTGTCTGTCTGTCTGTCTCTCTGTCGGTCGGTCTGTCTGTCTGTCTGTCTGTCTCTCACTCTCTCTCTCTGTCTCTCTCTCTTTTACTCATACTCCCTATCTCAACGTTCTGTATGCGAACGCGCGCGCGCGCATGAACGCACATACAGACGAACTGGTTGCGGATAATTCAGGCAATCAGCGTAATGTTGCGGCGGTGAGGACCCTCCAGCCTTCGCTACGTATATAATACGAGAAGCTACCTACCCAGACCAACCGACAGAGAGAGAGAGAGAGAGAGAATAAGAGAGAGAGAGAGAGAGTAACAGTGGTGGTTCAGCGGGTGGAGGAGAGCAGGAGGACGGTTGGATCTCTCGCTCTCTGTAGAGGTATACGTACCTGCGAGAGCAACGACTATGTACGCGCACTCCGGCTATTTCACTCACTACATACATACATACATACATACATACATACATATATACATATATACATATATACATCCATACATACCTATATATATATATATATATATATATATATATATATACACCTTCTACATATGTACTATACGACCGCCTACGTGGTCTAGGTAATAGCTACGCATGCCTCCATAGATACACCTTCGTGTATCTATACTGGGTGTCCGTGTGCCATGGATGTTGCGTTCGAGCGTGTAGCATTTGGTGAATCGACCAACCGGCCGACCCCACTTCGTCCCTTCTCATCCTATCTCACCTACCGCGACTATGTCTGATAAATTCCAGGAGAGCTTGAATAAATTGGGAACGCGGCTTCGAATAGTTCTACTCGTTAGTCTGTCTCCCGGCCATCTCTCTCTCTCTCTCTCTCTCTCTCTGTACGGGCCACGTTCGATTTCATAACTGTTTTCTTTCTTTTCCCTTTCTCCTTTCGTTTCGTTCGCGTATTTTTCTTTCTTCTTCTTCTTCTTTTTTTCTTTTCTATTTTTTTTTTTTTCTTTCTTTCTATGATCTCCATACACGCACCGAATACATTTATTTCCGTTAGCAAGTTTTTATTAACCGTGTAAAGCTTATGGTTACAAACGATCGAAAAATTTCGTTCGCTTATGATCCTCGATCCTCGCTATTTTAAATGATTCGTATATCGGATGATGTAAGATACTTGTTTATTCTTTTTCTTTTTTTTTTTTTTTTATTTATTTTAAACAGTTTATCGCAAATCAGATCAACGTAACTATAACCAAACGGGTATATTCAGGTCGAACGTTTATCTGATATTGAGTTTTTAACGATGAGTAATTCGTTCGATGCCGATTAAAAAAACCCTTTGTATTTTTAAATAGGCCGTAGTCCGAATTAAATTGTTTGTTTGAAAATGTAAAAGTACTTATGGTAGCAATACGACACCCAGTATAGGTAACGAACGTATAACGTTATAGCAACCATCCCCGCATCGGGGTGGCTTCGAATCGTCGAGAGGGTGGACCAAGTGTAGGCCCCGTAGTGACAATGCGTCGAGTACTCTCGAAATATTCCAGCACACGATGCACTCTCCCTCTCTTTTGCCTTCCCTCCCTCCTTCCTGCATTCACTCTCCCTCTCTCTCTCCCTCTCTCTCTCTCTCGTCTCTCCTAATCGATGTGTTTCTGACGCATTCGCCCGCACTCTCGGTCTCTGTCGGCCATTGCTCGATGATCATTTGCCATTTTGACGCCGAATACTCGGCGTACCCGCCGAGAGGATGGAAATATTTCGCAGGGGATCCTTTATTTTTATCCGGAAATGGAAATTTTTCACGATTAATCGGGGAAACCGTCGATTAAAACGATACCCAACGTAACGCATACGCGTCGATTTATTCATTTGTCGTCGATTTTATTATCGATAATATTAAACGATCGAATCTTTAAGAACGAAGTTTTTTTGTGAGTAAATAACGATCACGGCGAATGCCGCGTCTACGTATCGCCGGAGTAACGCCAGAGAGATAGATAGATAGATAGATAGATCAGATAGATTCGATAGATTGATGGATGGGTTGGGTATGTACTTGGCTGCGTTGAAAAAAAAAAAGATACCAAAAAAAAAAAAAGAATTTACCCGATTCATTTTACCCTCTTCCAATGGACTTCGTATATTCTCGTAAGAAACTACAAGAAAAAATCGTCCCTTCTCTTAGACCCGCTTCTCTCGTCTTTGCTAATTTACTCGAACGGGACGAGGTAAGAGAAAAGGTTTTTCGAAATTTATAGAGAAAGGACGAAGTTAATAGATAGATAGGAAGAAAAGTTTGTGCAGAGATGACGACGATGGTCCTCCTACGAAGTCCTCCTCCAGAATCCTCCTCCAGAATCCTCTTCGAAGTACCGTCCTCGCGGAAGCAGGTTTTCAGTCGTCTCTTCTCTCCCTCTCTCTCTCTCTCTCTCTCTCTCTCTCTCTCTCTCTCTCTCTCTCTCTCTTCGCCCAGTCGGGATTTCTTCATGGACGAGGAAGAGAGAGAGAGAGAGAGAGAGATCAGAGGGGGATGATGCGGGGAGAGGGGGGCCAGACGGTCGCTTTCAAAAGACTCAAAATTACTTTCTGGATAAGCTGGATTAGGGCTCGCTCCTCTCGCGCCGAAGATTAGAGCGGGCGACACTCGCGGGCTCCCCGTTCTCGCGATTTGCTCCCTTCTGCCAGTCCCTTCCTCTCCCTCTCTCTCTCTTTTTTTTTCTCTTCTCTACTTTCTTTTTTCTTTTTTTTTTTTTGCCTTTTTTCTCTCACGTCTCTTTTTTTTCTCTTTTGTTTATTTCGCTACGTTTTTCCCTTCACGCTACTAATAAACATCGAAAAACGCGACGGCTATTTCTTCGAACGAAAATTGCCCCGAAGGTTCCACTTGATATCGTCAAAACTATTCTCTTTTCATCTCTCTTTTTCTATCTGTCTATTTATCTATTACTCTCTCTCTCTCTCTCTCTCTCTCTCTCTCTCTCTCTCTCTCTCTCTCTCTCTCTCTCACACACACACATATACACACACATATACTCTCTCTCACTCTATCGAATAAGTTCGGTCGATTCCTTCAACGAAATTAAAGATAATCCATTAGACGTTTCTTATTTTCCTTTAGATTTCTCTTTTAAAGCCCATCCCCGTCCCTTCTCGATCCATCGAGAGATTCGTAGATTCCTTTTCGGAAAATCTGGCACGCGGAATCCGAATTCGAAATCGCATTGGTAGGCAGAGCGTAGAGCGAACTTTAAGAGGGTTGCTTTTGTCGAGGCGTTCGCTACCCTTTAAAGCACCTTCTCTTCTCGCTCCATCGACTTGCTCTCTCTTCTCTCTCTCTCTCTCTCTCTCTCTCTCTCTCTCTCTCTCTCTCTCTCTCTCTCACTCACTCTCCGTTCGCAACCCCGGCTTCCTTCCACCTTCTGAGTGGTAAGGGTGAGATCTCCTTCTTCTTCTTCTCTTCTTCTTCTTCTTCTTCTTCTTCTTCTGCTTCTACTTCTCCTCCTCCTCCTCCTCCTCTTCCTCCTCCTCCACCTCCTATCCCCCTCCTCCTACCTCTCATCCGCTCGACGAAGCCGGAGGGCGAAACCAAGGAGACGAGATTAGAAGGGGGCGAATCCAGAGCACCCACAGGACTTTCGTGATTTCCACTCCGGTCTCGTATCTCGCGCGTACACCGTTCCCGCCCACCCTCCTCGGCCACCACTTCTTCTACCGGGGAAACAATGATGGAGGTTAAGGTGTGGAGAGGAATATACTCTTTGCCCTATATATATATATATATATATATATAGGACAATATAAACGGCAACGATATAATACTATCGACGGAAGTTACGTTAAATATTAAACAACAAAGCCCGGTGGTTTAAGGTGTTCGTCGAATTGCCGTTATTACACGAAACGTTTACGAACAAAAATCTATAGATTTCGTTCTTCGAACCTTTTTAAATTTATGTGTATCGAAAGCACTCGACGAAGTCGTCGTTTTTTTGTATCCTTCACGAATTTCCTTAATTTCCGTTATTTAACGCCATTAAACGATTAAAAATTTATTTGGGCTTCGAATGTTGGATTAATTATTTCAGTGATAGAGATTATTCTAAGACTGGTTCTATACGATTCACCTTTTACGTCTTTTAAATGAAATCTACGTTTTCGCTTATACATTGTAAAATGTTTTTTTTTTTTTTTTGTATTCACGTTTTACGAGAGAACTTTAAAAAAACAATTTTGTATTATTTCATCACGTTTCTTCACTTTTCGTTTTACGGAGTTAATCGTTTTATCTATATACATGTGTACTTTTTAATAATCGATATTATCTTTCTATAGCAGATACTTACGACGTTTAGCTTTAATAATATTGTAAAAAAAAAAATATGTGGGCTTTTCGTTAGATAGGAAAATAAAATTGTGGTATAATACGACAATACCTTTAAATGTTATTTAACATAAAAATAATGAATGAGGCATTATTTGTGTGTATATATATATTAAAAAAAAAAAAAAAATAAATAGAGAGAGAAAATTCTTACGATCATTTTCACGAGTTAAAGTTTCACGAGAAACTAAAAGTATAGTTATAGATGACGATAAGGCATATACAATAATACTTCGATATTTTCTACGAGTCGTATATTAATCGTACTGTTAAAGACAGAAATATCTCCACCGCGCCGTGAGGATGGCTTTACGAGAATTCAAACCGAGCGAACGACAATGCTTCGGTATTTTCTCATGAATATTCACGAGGCACGCTTCTCGACGAGGTAAAAAAGAAAAAAGGAGAAAAAAGACAGAAAAAATTAAAGCATTGTACAGTTTCCGTTTAGAAAGTTCGGAGGGTCTAAACGTTCCACGGTAGAATGCGTTTTGCAATGTTTATCGATTACGAAATCGCAGGGTATTTTTTATTGGCTTCTTCGAACGTACGAATAAATGCATATCATTACAACGCGGAGAGAGAGAGAGAGAGAGAGAGAGAGAGAGAGAGAGAGAGAAAGAGAGAAAATATCGAAGGTAGGAATGTCGTTTCTTTGGTACCGTTAGTAAAAAAAAAAATCGTGTGCGATGAGAAGAAAGAAAAGACAAGAAAAAAGAGAGGGAGAGAGAGAGAGAGAGAATAAAATGAAAGAAAGAATAAAACTTTCCTCGATGACCATCTAGCGTAGAACTTTGGCAAACCACGATAAAGTTCAGCTAGTTAGAACGAACGAAAGAGCAGGGAGGAGACCGGAAACGCGTATACCGGCGATTAACGAGGGAATTCGATGAAATCGTAAATTCGTTCGTTCGTATGTATTGGAAGAGAACCCCTCGTTGGTGTGCGACTGTATTTGCCAATAAACGTGTCGGGTATATTTACGAATGCGTACGAATACCAAACGATCGGTATGGTCGATCGAAGTGGGGATTACGAGGATGGTTTTTGATGGTAGGAAGAGAGTCACGTGTGTGTGTTTGTGTATGTGTAAAAGTGAGAGAGAGAGAGAGAGAGAGAGAGAGAGATAAAGAGATGAAAAGAGATGAAAAGCGCGAACGAGAATACACACACTATCATACGTGAAAATATCTGGCTGACATGGCGAGTCGCACGGACTACCACTGGGGAGCAGTAAAATTTGTTAAACGATGTAAATAATGGATGGGAACAGTTGGACAGTTTTCAGTTATTTTCCCCGAGCGGGCATAATTCAAGCGAAATTTATTGGCGCTGCTCAATTACGGAAAATATTGTCAAAAAATCTACTCGATTCGACCTCCCTCTACCACTTTTCCTCTTTTTCCGATCTTCGACGGTTTCAACGATTTCCTCTTCCGATCTTTCATGAGTTTCACTATCTACGAATATCGAATCTCCTTTTTTCTTTCCGCCCCCCTCGAAACAGGTTGCTCGTAATATCTTCGACTAACTTTTTATATATAAGTACATACATACATACATACATACATACATACATACATACATACATACATACATACATACATACATATATATATATATGTATGTATGTATAAAGTGTCATATATGTAAAAGTTAGATTATAGACAATAAATCGTCTACTATCGCCGATGATTTTATCTATATTTTATGTCGTACGTCGATTTATAGATATTTTGTACATACATACATAAATAAATAAATAAATACATACATACATACATACATACATATATACATACATACCATTACCATTGGCGTCGTTTCGCCATCGCAAATTCGCGCGTTACTATTTTGGTCGAGCTAATCGAGCATGCGCAACCACATACTACATACCTACATAGCTCTACGGTCCGCGAACCCCATGAATAATGTAAAAAACGTGGTAAACGTAGCGGAGGACCCATCCGTTCGACCACTCCTGCATAGATTTCTCCTTTCTCCTAGAAGCTACCTATCCTATCCTATCCTATCGCAGGCAAGTCTCGGTCGGCCATTTTATGTTCACGCCCGTAGACTTCCTTACGCTTTCTTAGTAACTATAAATAAGACATTATCAGGTGAACTACGAGCGAGAATTTCACGAGAGTAACGTATCGAAAATCGATTTTATTGAAAAAAAAACAAAAATTAAATAAATAAATAAATAACTGAAGAAAGAAAAACGTAAATAAAAAAAGAGAAGAGAAGAAAAAGTATCACCGGCTGACGTCACGCCAGGAATATTATTAACGCGTATTTATACGTCGAAGCTAAACTAAAAGTTTACTTTAAAATAAACTTGAAATAAATATGAGATGTATTACGAAAGAATTACGCAATTCCAAGTAACATTATATATACATACATATAACGATTATCGACGATATCAATATTAATATTATCCCAAACGTTTCATGTGGAAACAAAAAAAAAAAAAAAA
>OU426993.1:19919018-19921518 GCA_911387935.1 Dolichovespula saxonica | reverse complement strand
ATTATCGTGGGGTTGGGAGAGGGAAGGAGGGGGGAAAGAGATAAATCAAAACTATATCTCTTGGACAATCAATCTGATTCGTGAGAATCAACGGCCATGACTTTTCTGATTATCGGGAAATTGGAGATACATCTCGTGTATGCGTTTCTAGGGTGTATCAATTGCGTGCAACAGGCATTGTTAACGACACCAGTCTTCTCTAGCCTCGTATCGAATACAACAATCGATCGAAGATATATTTTATATATATATGTGTATGTATGCATGTATGTATAACTGAACAAATATAACTCAAATACTTTATTTCAGAATAATAATAACAATATTAATAATAATCTACTTCTCGTAATATATTATCAGAGATTTATTTCTAATTACTGTTACTCTTCAAAATAATATTCACCGTTAGTTTACAACCTCAATATTATCATATCGTAGTCCTTGGAAAACATGATATCTCTCTCTCTCTCTCTCTCTCTCTCTCTCTCTCTCTCTCTCTCTCTCTCTCTCTCGCTCTCTTTTATTTTATATATATATATATATATATATATATATATATATATATATATATATATATATATTTGGCGTTCTCGTAGCGATGTCTCTTCTCGAGCGGCAACGGAATGATTTTAAAAAGTCGGATTCCGCGAGGAGTATAAGAGCGACGTTGGGTTGTTGAAAGCAGGGAAGAAGGAAAGATAAAAAGAGAGAGGTAGTGAGGGAACAGGGTCGAGAAACGAAGAGTGAAATACAAAATGGAGGGAAAAATGGGTAAGCCTCCTGCGTGTAACTGGATAAGCCGGCGGTTTGTCGCTCGCCCAGGTTTTCAGCTACTTTTTTACTTTACGTCGCCATTCAACTCTCTCTCTCTCTCTCTCGCTCTCTCTCTCTCGTTCTCTCTTTTCCTTTTTCTCTCTGTCTCTGTACCACCTATGCGTCGGCGCTGCCGGAGGGAGATGATGTATGTGCTGTATGATTTATATCGCGGGTGAAGACACGTCGATGGGAGGGTTGCGTCGGGGTGGTTTTTGCATAGGACGCCGGCGGACGGCTCACGCATTCGACGATCCAGACGTCAAGAGAACCAAACCAAATTCTCTCTCACCCCCTCTCTCTCTCTCTCTCTCTCTCTCTCTCTCTCACTCTCTCTCGTGTCTTTCTTTTCACATACATAACTGTGGTTTTTGTGTGCGCGTGTGTGTGTACGCGTGTGTAATATTTCATCACGATGTTATATAATCGACAAGAAAAATATTCCAAAAATTGTTCCCTATCCGCGTAATAATTAAACGCGACAATTATCGAAGTCAAATTTAACTACGACCACACACCCACACACACACACACACACACACGCGCGCGCGCGTATAACATATCTGTGTTATATGAAAAATCGTAATAACAAATATTTTATTTAGATAGAAATATATTTTCTTAGGGAATATCCTTTCGTACGCGTATTATATACGCGTCTACAAGCTAAATCCGCATATTCTTTCGAATTTTTATTCTTAGGGATGGGGAAGGAGGAGAAGGGAGTGGACGCAAAAGAGAACAACCCCGTTTCCGGAGTACGCAGGAAACGCGTATCTTAGATACGAAGTGGCGCATATGATTCTCGTAAAGAACTGGGGTTGGGGGAGGGGGAATGGGCGGAAGGTCGAAGGCGAACCTTTAAACCCATTCCTCGTTTTTATCTCGTTGCTTTTCTCTCTCTCTCTCTCTCTCTCTCTCTCTTTTCCTTCCTCTTCTTTGTCACACGACTGACTTTTATATTATTATTCCGATCTTAAGCGAAACGTCGAAACTTTTAAAAGATCGGAAAAGCTGGTATTTTCTGGACCGAAGTAAAGATTAAAGTAAGCATATTATACAGGTATATATATATGTGTGTGTGTGTGTGTGTGTGCGTGCGTGCGTGTGTCTAAATATCTATAGGTATATGCATGTAGAGAAAGAAAAGGAAGGAAAAGACGATATCGCGAATATGAACGAACGTCTTTCCATTTTTTCGACATAATCCTCGGGCGAAATATTCGAGGACATAATTAGCATGAGAATAATAGCTCGACAGCTTTCTTAATCAAACTTTTTAAATAGGATTCTTCTTTTCTCGTTGTCGGTCTTCTACTGGCGTGGAGATGAGTCCTCGCTTTTCCATGGCGTTCTGGATTTTTAATGCGAAATGCTAATCGAGCAACGGTACACCACCGTGGCCAACACCAACCTCATACAGTCCGACGGCCATCGAGAACTGCTGCTGCTGCTGCTGCTGCTGCTGCTGCTGCTGTCTGACTGCCGAACTCATGGCTGCGACTGAAAACTGCAAATTGACGTTAATCCGTCTTTGGTATTATTATGGAATAGAGAAATCGATCTTTCGGTTAAGTATGTCGGATGACATTGGACAATGAGCTTGGAAAACGAGCAGATTATATATACCTCTCTCTTCCTCCCCCCTCTCCTTCTCTCTCTCTCTCTCTCTCTCTCTCTCTCTCTC
>OU426993.1:19906693-19914193 GCA_911387935.1 Dolichovespula saxonica | reverse complement strand
TCCTTTTTTTTCTCTCTCGCTCACTCTCTCACACTCTTTTCCTCTATCATTCACTCTCTCTCCGACTCTCACTTTGCTTTCCTCTATTTCGCTGCTAACGTGCTCTCGCTCTTCCTCTTCGACGGACGCCTTTCTTTGTCCTGTTAATTATTCATTTTGTACTCGGTTAACTGCCACGAGATTTTTCAAGCGTACCTTGGTCAGTATACGTATTACCCTACAGGCGAGTCGGTGACGCGAATGAACTGAAAAGGGTGAGTTGGTTCCGATGCAATTGGCAAGAATCGTCTTCGTTTTTACAGTGAGGTAGGTTGGGTACGGATACTATTGCTCTCTCTCTCTCTCTCTCTCTCTCTCTCTCTCTCTCTCTCTCTCTCTCTCTCTCTCTCTCTTTCCCTATCTTTAATGAATTAAACCGAGAACTTCGATCGATGATCGACCATAACCCATCATCCGAAGGATAGAACATCTCTCTATTAAAAGAATGAACACAAACGAAACCGTGAGAGTCGTGTTAACTGCGCGTTTTATTGGCGAATACATCAAAAACATATTCATTTAACGGTATCGATTAAAATCGTATTATATACTTGTGAGAGATCGGAGGACGTCCGTTCGTATGCGAATGGCCGACTTACCGAGTTCTCATAAGGAGCCAAAGGCGAAAAGCAAGAATATTATCGACCCTTAAAGCTCGATGGGTAGCCTCGAGCAGAGTCGAGGCAACGTTGCTAATCCGAAGCATAGTTTATACGTCATTAAACCTCACGCGGGAAGGGTCGAAAACGAGAATGAAAGAGAGACGTAGAAGGAGAGAGAAAGAGAGAGGGTGTGAAAGAGAGAGAGAGAGAGACAGAGAGAAAGAGGTGGAGTCTAAGGTGGGGAATGGGTGGCACGCGCGGAATCCGCGAACGTCACGACGTATATTGCCGCCTAGGGCGGCACACGGCCATGGCTTTCCGATGGGCTTTTCGATGGGCTTTTCCATCGAGGGCAAGAGCCGTATGCCAGTGGCTACGGTAGCACGACGCAACCCTCTAGGGAGAGCCGTCACGTCGAATCATCCCTCGGAGATATGACAGCGGCGGCCTTCCACGAGTCGGAGGGGTTGTTCGATCGTTGGTCGACCCCGAAATCGAGATTAAATGTCCATCCAACGTTGGGTGATATCGTCGAGGTTGCCACCACCGTCGTCGTCATCCTCGTCCTCGTCCTCGTCCTCGTTGTTGCTTCGTGACCTTCCAAAGTTGATCTTTCTCCTGAGAATTCTTGCTTCCTAGTTGTATATAGGGTGAAATCTTTTCGTTCGTGACACACTATATGTGTGTGTGTGTGTGTGTGTATGTGTGTAGATAACTTTAACGGAGAATATTAATCTTATTTTAAAAAAGGTAAAGAAAACGGTGGGGAAGGGGAGGGGGAACCAAAGAAATGTACTTCTTTTTTTTTCTTTTTATTGATGTCAATTATTTGTATACTCTCAAAAATATATGATAACAAAAATATTTGAAATATACCGAATTAAAGGGTCAATACCGCGTATATTGTAAATACCATTACGAAAATTCTATAACATTCTCGATTCGAACGATAGCTGAATGATAATGATATTAACTGATTTATAGGATTCAATTATATCAAATGTTATATTTGTTTTAGAGAATGAAATAACGATAAACGTAGATATTTGTTAACGTTTACCACCAAAATTCTCCCTTTATTCCGCGATTTTTGTGTTGAAATTAATTATTGAAATATATCTATTATTATTATTTCTAAATAAAGCATTGTTTCAGTCAATAGAGTAATTTAATATACATACGTACATACGTACATATAAAATATAATAAATATATATATATATATATATATAAAACGAGATGCAACAAACGTCGAGTAAGAATATTGAAGCTTTGAAAATTTTTTAGTTTCCTTTAAATTGTAATTGACTTTTGAAAGGAAATGAATTTTCTAATGGGATGAATAAATATTTTCATGCTCGTATGATATTCTTAGCACCTGAAGTTAGTCCGAGTTCAGAAGGAAGGCAGAGATTTACACGGAGGGTTTCGCGAACATCGTATCCATGGAGGTGGAAGAGAAGCAAAGAGGTGAAGGAGGAGGAGGAGGAGGAGGAGGAGGAGAAGAGATACAAGAGAAAGAGAGAGAGAGAGAGAGAGAGACAGAGAGAGTTCCGGGGTTACCGAGAGAAAGGGAGAAGGCCCGAGAGAGAGAGCGAGAGAGAGAGAGAGGAAGACCGTGCAAAGGGCATCATTCTAATTGCCCCGGACTTCCTTTCATCCCCTTTGTGCGACCCTCGGCTGCGCTTCCTCGTCCACCCTTCGCTTCCCCTCCTGCCCTGGCGCCCCCCGCCGCCCTCCACCACCCACCCGTCGTCCTCTCCTCCGAACCCATCCTACGGTATCTCGAACTACGGCACCGCCGACGACTCTAAGTCATTTCTGCGATTAATTTTTCCTTCCAATTTGCACGCGGCAGTAATTAAGGGGCTGAGACGGCAGTACATCATCCGGCTCTTCGACGACACCCCACCGCCAACCCCCAACCCCTCAACCCCCTTCTTCTCCCCCTGTACGAGCGAAAGGGACCTCGCCTTTCAGTAGTCCTACCTCCGATGAAACAATGATAACGATCTTCCATGCGAGAGATGATACTCGCCCAACGTGTATTCGATTTCGTTAAATAAAATATACCGTTCCGTAGTTAGCCGGTTTTTGGAAAATTTTCTATCGCCGTGACTAAAAGCGTGGATGAACATTTCTGATACCAAGTCGAACGGTTTTGGTTTCGTTGCAGCACAAATTATTCGAATCGCCGATAAGACGTATGACGAGTCGGAAGGATTCGTTCGAAATTTCGAGAGTTAAAAATGAGAAAAGGGTACCTACGAGTAGGTAGATGGAATAGGAAGGAAGGAAGGATGGAAGGATGGAAGGAAAAAAGAAAAAGAACATGTGGAGAACACGTTGGGAAAGAAGGATGAAGAGGAGGAGGATGAGGAGGATGAGGAGGATGAGGAGGATGAGGAGGAGGAGGGGAGGACGTCGCGAATAAGTACATCGACGAGCGAATCGAGCGAACCGGAGCTCTCTCTCTCTCTCTCTCTCTCTCTCTCTCTCTCTCTCTCTCTCTCTCTCTCGTCGGCGGCTTGCCTCCCTGAAACACGGATACCATTCTGTTGGCGGCCTTTCGAGGTGTTTAATAACGATAATGCCCGAGATAGAGTAGTTCCACGGAGGAGAGGGTGCCGAGCCGACAGTGGTTCGTTCGTCGGCTCGGGACTCGGTTCATTCACGAGCTCGCTCGTTCGTGCAGAGTTCTTCCCCGTGAATGCATTGAATGCCTTTCTGTGCACTCGCTTTCTCTCTCTCTCTCTCTCTCTCTCTCTCTTTCTCTATCTATCTATCTATCTATCTATCTATCTCTCTCTCTCTCACTTTTTTCCCTCTTTCTCTCTTCCTTTCTTTTTCTTTCTTCCTTTCTTCCTTTCTTCCTCTCTTTCTTTCTCTTCTTTCTCTTCTTTCTCTTCTTCCAGGACTTTGTGCCTCTGCACAGTGTGCATCCTCCATCTCCTCTCCCTTCCGTAGATTCGCTGGTAGGCGAGCGAGCTCGCATCGTTTCTACGTTTATCACGCGACGACGACGACGACGACGACGACGACGTACCGAAGTTACAAACACCGGGGAAATGTCGTATAATTCCGCGGATTTAACGAAATGCCTCCTGCTACCGCGTTAACGTAATAACGCGAGATAACCCTTGACGTACAGCGAACGGAAGAAAAATTCATTTGATTTTACGATGTAGAGAGGTTATCGATCGTTCGAATAGGGATATATTGGTTCTTAGAAATAAAAACGGGGATAATATTCTAACGTTGGTGGAAACAAAACTAAAAAAAAAAAAAAATAAAGGGAAAGAGAAAAAGAAAGAGAGAGAGAGAGAAAGAGAGAGGGAATGGGGTGGAGATGGGCGAGGACGTCGAAGCGGGATATATCGGGTCTTTGAAAATTTGGAAGCGAGGAGCCGCGAAACCGCGACTTTCCGCTGAAAGAGACTCCGGTGCATCGAGTCGGCTCTGTAGGAATTCGTGACGAAAAGGGAGAGATAAATAGAGATAGATAGACATATAGCTAGAGAGAGAGAGAGAGAGAGAGAGAGAGAGAAACAGAGAAAGATAGAAATGGAGAAAAGTGGTAGAGAGCCAGCAGCGATACGCGATGTATCGAAAGAACACCGACGTAAACACAGAGAAACATAGACGCGTATATACATAGAGTATATACACAAGTACAGGTACAAAGAGGTTCGTTTGCTTCGATGTTTTTATCGGTTGCGCGTCCGCTTACTCGCTCTCTTGCTCGTCTGGCTGACTGACTGACTGACTGGTTGGTTGGTTGGATGTTTGGTTGGTTGGTTGGTTGGTTGGTTGGTTAGTTGGTTGGTTGGTTGGTTGGTTGGTTGGTTGGTTGGTTGGTTGGTTGGTTGGTTGGTTGGTTGGTTGGTTGGCTGAGTTTACCGGCTCTGCATCGAAACATGTAAGTCCAGGAGGGCAATAATAGATCCCACAATGGCACGCGAGCTTTTCAGGGCCTCCCGTAGATGGTGGAGAGCTTCTCGATGTAGTCGCGCGAGCGAGGAGAGAAGAGAGGGTCGAGGGGGTCGAGGGGTCGAGGGGGTGGCACGCCGTCGTCGTCGTCGGCGGCACTGGCGCGAATCTCGGCCTCCGGGTGAGGGGACGAAAACGAGGTAGCTCATCAACTAATGGCCCGCACCGGAACCGAACCACCTACCTTCTCTCCTACGGACTCTCGCTCGTCTACTACGTTGCCTTGATCGAGCTTGTATACGTGTATCAATGTATCTATGATGTATATACGTGTGCGCGGCATCCATCTACCTACCTTACGATATACGAGTTCGTGTACACCCTTCTCCTCGTCCTCGTCCTCGTCCTCGTCCTCGTCCTCGTCCTCGTCGACGTTGTTAACTGTTGTCGTCGTCGTCGTTGTCGTTGTCGTTGTCATTGTCGTTGTCGTCGTCCTACGTGCAATGCACACTTTCCTTCCCACCTAGTCGTCTACCAGCCAATGTAGGTTACACTCAGCCTGTACTGCTACTTCATTTCAGATATTTAGCATTATTACCAACTCCGCTTATATTCCCTCTCTCCCCGCTATCCACCCTACCGTCAAAGAATTAACGGCGACCTTCTTACAAAGACTCTTCTCTTCGTATTCTCCTTCTCATTCTCATTCTCATTCTCATTCTATCTCTCTCTCTCTCTCTCTCTCTCTTTTTCTTTCTTTCCTTCTCTTTCTCTTGGTACTTACTTAAGTATCATCATATAACGTCTGTACGTTCCGGTCTCTATTCTCGAAACAAAGTTACTACCTCGAACCTTCGTGTCATAATTCTCTACCTCGAACGATAACGTCATTATTAATCGTAAGATATTTTTCTATAGACGATAAACTGACGAGAATTTTATTATTTTTCTTTTTTTTTCGTTTCTTAAGATGGCCCGCTTTTCTTTTCTTTTCTTTTCTTTTTTTTTTTTTTCTTTTTTTTTCGATGATGATTAAAATAGAAATCCGATATCGAGGAGTACGATATATCGGGTATATGGCATAAGAGCTTTTGGCAACCTTCTCGAGGAAGCGATCTACATGGCATTCGAGCGAACGGAAGCGATGCAAAAGGAAGAAAAAAGATTCGTTTCCTCGCCGAGCGAGTCGGAAGGAAGGATTCGCATAAATCCACCCCACGAGACTACTCTCACCCCGTCTCACTCTCCCTATATCTATCTATCTCTCTTTCTGACTCTCTATACCCCCTGACTGTGCTGAAACCACCCCAAGAGCGGACCATGAATATTGATCAGCCCCGTTTCACGTACGTCCTGCTCGCACGCATCGTGTCGTCCTTCCGCCAGGACTCTCTCTCTCTCTCCCTCTCTCTCTCTCTCTCTCTCCCTCTCCCTCCCCCATTCTTTTCTATCATCGACGTTTAACTTTCTCTCCGTCTCTTACTATCTCTTTCCGTCTCTTTCTCTGTCACTGTCTCCGTATCTAATATCTTTCTCGTTCTCTAGCACGATCAGAGAGAGAGACAGAGAGAGAGAGAGAGAGAGAGAGACCCAAGGAGAAGCGGACTCCATTTACGTTTGACTTTATCTTGACGCGATCTAGTTATGCCAGGCACGATCCGCCATGCGGAATCATTGTGCGGGATCACCCTCCGCCCCCGCCCCCGCCCCCGGCCCCTCCCCCCGCCCAGTCATCGATTCTCTTATATTCCTTCGTTTCACGTGCCTCAGTACTTACGTTAGATCGGGTGCTCTCGAAGAATCTCCCCCTTTTCCGCTTTATCTCTAATTAATTCGAAGGAAAGGCCTCTTGTCCTTGATTTGTTGAGAATTCTCTCGCATTCGTCGAGCTTCGATGGGATAATAAATCGTAGATACATTGAATATCCCATCCAAATAAAATCCACTTTCGTACGTTGTTGATTGACGATAATGATAATAATAATAATAAGAAGAAGAAGAAGAAGAATAATAATAATAAGAAAATATTAAAAAATAATAGAAAAAATATATATATATTTTTAATAAAAGATTCGCTCGCACGATACGTACGTGAATATATTCACGTGTACAAGTTCGTCCCATATATTTTTCAAGATAATATATATCAATAATATCATATCAAGCGAAATATTTTGGGAAATATTTTTCGTCGTAGTCGTCTTAGTCGTCGTCGAAATCGCGCCCGTTCGAATTTGAGTTCGCAACCCTTTTCTCTCAGAACTTTAAACGGACGATCAGAGTTAGGGCCGAGGAGTTTTTAACGCTTCGAGAGTTTCCATGGCAACAATGGTAGGCCGTTATTAATCCCCGACGGGAGTGCCGAAGAATGGTGAAGCGGAAGAGAAAGATGGAAAGTAAGAGAGGGCGAGAGAACGAGAAGGAGGCGCTCTCCCTCCTTCTGAAGCTTCCGATTCTCTCTTTTTCCATCCTTCCCTCTCGTCGGCTCGCCATCCTCCTCCTCCTCCTCCTCCTCTTCCTCCTCCATCTCCATCTCCTTCTATTCTTCCTCCTCCTTCTTCTCGTCCTCCTCTCATCATCCTTCTTCTTCTCATCCGTTCTCGCTACTCTTCCTTCTACCCTCGTCCTACAGGGTGATAGACGAAAGAAGAAAGAGATATAGGGTCCGAGAAATTAGGAGGAATAGGCTCCGTCATTATACACCCATCATTCGCTTCTCTTTCTATTCCCGACATCTTCTATCCTTTTCTATTTCTCTCTCTCTCTCTCTCTCTCTCTCTCTCTCTCTCTCTCTCTCTCTCTTTATCTCTCTATCCATCTATCTTTTTCTCTTCCAATTCGTTCGCCAACTCGCCGAGTTTCCTTGCCGTAATAAATCCACCGACGTAACAACGCCATAACATTTATATATTACATGCCTATTACCATA
>OU426993.1:19899193-19904193 GCA_911387935.1 Dolichovespula saxonica | reverse complement strand
TGTATGTAGCCGAGTCTAAAGCGCCAAAGTATTATGTTTCCCTTCGAGTTATATACACTTACTTTTTCTTTTCTTCTTTTTTTTTTCTTTTTTTTTTGTACTTTTAGAATAATTACTTTCATAATAATATCTACGCGATATATCTCTACGTTCGTTTATCCAAGATACATGGAATTGGGATTATTAATGTCTGAGAGATTGATAAATATTATCGGGTTATAATATCGTATTTGTAATAAAATGAACATTTTCGAACGGTCACAAGGAGAGAGAGAAGCGATTCGATTCGATTCGATTCGATTCGATTCGATACGATCGACTTTAAAGAATCCTGGACGAAATTTTTAAGGACAAAAAAGAAAAGAAAATAGGAAAAAATCGGTGAGTTCTAACAAAGTGAGAGTAAAGGTCGTAGAAAGAGATTCGCAAGAGGCTGCCTCGCGACGGGGTTTCGCGGTAGGGAGGCGGGCGTCGCACCGCCGGAAGTGCGTCTAATGCATCCGTCTGGGGGTCACGCGTCATCTCGCTTCCGGCACGGCCATTACCTTCGGTAAAACGCTTCGCAGAAGCGAAGGGGACCTTTCGCCTACTTCGACTGCTCTCTTTCCTTCTTCCTACCACCCTCTCGCCACTCGTGTCGTTCATGTACCACATATCGTTCGTCGTTCTCGGAACTTAGGTCTTATTTGTTTCTCTGAATCATCCTACTTTTTCACGTTACTTCAAACCATCGTTCGTTTATATTTATTATATATCGTATTATATATTTCAATCTCGCGATATATCTCTATTGATCTTTAATACGGTATAAAAAAAAAAAAATAATTTATTATAATTATTATTTTTCACGTGACTCGACGACGAAGGTGAAGAATGTAATCGAGATTAGAAAAAAAGAAAAAGAAGAAAAATAAAGATAGAAAAAAAGAGGAGAAGACAACGCGCAACGAATGAAAGAGTATTAAAACGTGTATGTTTATATATATATACATACGTATAGTTATGATATTCGTAACTTACGTCGGTTCGAATTTAACAAGGAATTAACGTACCGACCGAACGATATACACGTGTATTCCCGTGTACTCGGGAGGTTGTTGGGTAGGGGGTGGGAATGGGGGTGAGTGGAGGGGAAAGAAATATATTTTAATTTTGCAACTTTACGCTTCGTATCCGTTCGTCGTAATGCAATAGCACCGACGGAGCGACGTAAACGACCATCCTGAAAAATGTATACGTAACGAAAAGCGTGCGCCACGTTCGGCTAACGCCCTTCCATTATCAAGAATAACAAACATCGCTGTTTATGTACTCTCAACGGCGGAAATAGGGGGAGAAATTAAAATTCATCGTCCGACCCCGATGTTATCGATTGGACTCTACCAGCCCTATATATATGTATATATATATATATATATATATATATATATATATATATATATATATATATACACACCAAAGCTACCCACTCACAAACCACTCCACAACTCGGGGCACTGCTTTCGCGATAAAGCCAGCCGAGTTTCGTTGTTACGCGCCATTTCCATCTACAATGTCGCAATTATAAAAATATCAACATTTTCAATGGCAAGTGGGAAAGATAACGACCTACCGATGAGAGCTAGTTTTACCTCTGGCTAATTACGGACGACATTGAAATAACAATTCTCTCTTCCTCTCTTCCATTCTCTCTCTCTCTCTCTCTCTCTCTCTCATTCTCTCGTTTTCTCTCTCTTTCTCTCTCTCTTTCTCTCTCTTTCTCTTTTTTTCGTTGTTACTGGCGCATGAAGCGAACGCACATCGTTTTGCGATGCAACTACGTTCTGAATATAAAACGAAAAATAAAAAAGAAGAAGTAAAAAATAGAACGTACAACGAGAAAGAGATAAAGAGAAAGAGAGAAAGAGAAAGAGAGAGAGAGAGAGAAACGTCGAGAGAAAAACGAAGGAAAAGGAGATCAGTGAGCGAAAGAAGTAGCTTCAGTGAGAAGGGTATGGTGGACGCGTCGAAAAAGGATCGACTCAAAGGAACGAGCCAATGAGACAAGAGCCCCTTTACCTTCGGAGATTGGTCGACGTATTGTTTTAAGGGAGGCCCGACGCATGCGTCGTCCCATGCGTGGGAGGACCGACCATAATTTACGACCCACGATGACGTTCGACGTCTACTTTGCTCACTTTTTTTTTTCATTCTCCTTTCTCTCTCTCTCTCTCTCTCTCTCTTTTTAGTTAGCTCGTCGTTCTCCTTCTTATTCGGCCAATTCGTATTCTTTTCTGATAATTTAAGAGGATTACGTATGGGAGGCTCGATCGAGAGGCTCCTTTGGCAAAACGTTCAAGGTTTCATTTATTTTCGATCGAGAACGATTTGCTTTAAAAAAAAAAAAAAAAAAAAATTAAAAAAAAGAAAAATAAAGGAAAGGAAAGAAAAGGAGGAGCGAAAGCAAAAAAAGAAATTGACGTTTCCACGAAAGAAGAGATCGAATGAATTGATTGTTTTCTACAAAAAAAAAAAAAAAATAAGGAAAAGAGAAGAGGCAGAAAAGAAGAGAGGAGGAGAGAAAAGGAATAACACAAATCAATGGATCCTCGACTTCGATGTTAATCCGTACGATTATTATGGATTAATCCTCAATTTAGGTATCACGCGATTTACTACGAAGGTAGGTGGAACGATCGTAAGTTGACGTAAATTAACAGTCAATTAGAGTGAAGCGATCGAGGCTAAAAGGGGGGGCTATTCGTGTTAGGAGACTGGATGGTGGGAGTTGAAGGAGTAAAGGACAAGCTCCTTATCCCTTAATCCTATCGGGAAGAGCTTGCGCGTTCTCTTACCCACCCTTCCCTATCTTAAAGGAAGGATGGGTTACGACACACGTTCTTCTCTTTCTCGTTAAGGAAGAATAGAATTATCAAGAATCTACGATATAAATCGATATAATCGTTAGCTACGTGTTTTTTAAATGACTTTTAGACGTCGCGGTCTAAATCTAAGTGAGCGTTTATTACTCGCGCGATTTTTAAGGGAATACGAAAAGGAAGAAGAAGAAGAAATGAGAGGATAGAAACGTGATAAACAGAAGGAAGCTGAAGGAAGACGGAAGAGGAGAAAAAAAGAAAAAAGAAAAATTATCCTCTCGAATGAAAAGGTGGAGGGGGGGACTTAGAGAGGATGGAGAAGGGGAAGAGGAAGAGGAAGAAGGATAAGAAGAAGAAGAAGAAGAAGAGGATGAAGAAGACGATGGGGGAGAGGGGAAGGGCAGCTGCCTTCAAAAAGACCGCCGACTCGATCCGTGGTGCCTGTATTGTTACTCCACGATGCACCATGCGGCGAAACAAATACACGCCTTGCTTGCAGCAGCGACCATCGCCACCCACCGATGCACCAAGCGAGTCGACGAGATTAGCTCTGCTTAGTGCTCTCCCACCATCACAACCTCCTCCTCCTCCTCCTCCTCCTCCTCCTCCTCTTCCTCCTCCTCCTCTTTTCGCTCCTTTCACGGACCTATTCATTTTTCTCTTTTTGTCTTTCACTCCTCTCTCTCTCTCTCTCTCTCTCTCTCTCTCTCTCTCTTTCTCCTTTCCTCGTTCTCTTATCGAATTCATCGTTAAGAGAATCCACGCTCAAATACTCGCGGAATCGCGACGCGTATTTTTCTTTTTTCCTTTTTCTTTTTTCTTTCTTCCCGTTCAATGTAAAAATCGCATACACGCAACGTAGGTGTATACGGTACCTATTAAAAGTCATTCGTGGTCTTTATTATTCGTTATAAAATAATACCTACCGTAGTCGGGCCTACGCCCACGCGCCCTTTTTCTTTCGACTATTGTGCGATACTTTTCGTCGACTAATAAAAAAAAAAAAAAGGAAAGGAAGAAAAAAGCAAGGAAAAAGAGAAGGAGAAAGAAAAAATAATACAAAAATCGTGGGCTGGGAATTAAAAACAAAAAAAAAAAGAAAAGGAGAAAGAAGAAAGAAGAAGGCTGTGCGAAAAGCGAAAGCATTCGTCGTCGAAATCTTCGGCCGCGACTTAGTTGGTAGTTACCAACCACTACAGTTAGTACTTAATGAGCAATCGAATAATTGCGAGACAGAGACGCGAGAGTCCGCGAGAGCGTACGAAGAAAGGCGAGAAATAAATGCACGCAACAGAGAGAGAGAGAGAGAGAGAGAGAGAGAGAGAGGGAGGGAGAGTGCCCGGTCTCTCTCTCTTCGACAATTTTTGTCGAGCATCGCGAGGCAATCCAGCTGGTGGATTTAATAAAAGCTCTACACACAACCTGTCTGGCCCTGGCGAAAATTTTCGAGAGAACAAGCGAGCGAAAAATGCCGAAAGAAAGAGAGAGAGAGAGAGAGAGAGAGAGAGAGAGAGAGAGAGAGAGATAGATGGATAGATAGAAAAAGAGAGAAAAAGAGAGAGAGAGAGAGAGAAAGAGAGAGATGTATATATATATATATATATATATATATATATATATATATATTATATATATATAGATATATATATACCATTGTAGGGCGGGATAAAATAAAAATCGTTCGTGCACACAGACGTCACACGTACGCGAGCCTGTACCGAGAATAGGCACTTAAATGCAAACATATGAGAGGAGAGAGTTAGCGAGTTCGTTCGTTCGTTCGTTCGCGAGAGAGAGAGAGAGAGAGAGAGAGAGAGAGAGAGAGAGAGAGACAGAGAAGAAGAGAAAGGGCCAAAACCGAAGCATTCAGCCAGGAACGAAACAACAATTCGGCCGTCCAATTAAATCGCTTACAACGACCAAGCGAGTAAGAGAGATAAATAGATAGAGGAGAGAGAGAGAGAGAGAGAGAGAGACGGAGACGAAGAGAAAAGCTTCGAGAAATCGAATGGCACGCGTCGAGCCGCGAATTTTTTTGCATCGCTGAATGGTCCAACAAAAGCTCGAATTGAAGGATCCTGGACGAAATCGTTTCGGATAAGGGGGCGGGGGGAGGAGAGGAGAGGAGAGAATAGGGCGGGG
>OU426993.1:19846693-19894193 GCA_911387935.1 Dolichovespula saxonica | reverse complement strand
AGAGATGACAGAGACGAGAGCATTGTGAAGGCCAGGATCGGCGGTAATCGGCGTCTAACAGTCTCTCTCGCTTGCCGGAGATGAGATCGAGAGGGAGAGAGGGGGCCCCTCGCGCGAATCCATCGCAGACGCATTCCCTTCTCGGAGGATATGTCCTCATTGTGCTCGCCCCTTAATCAACAGCTCCCTGCCGTCCTCCGTGGCTGTTCGATGCTTATTGATATAACTCACCCTTCAGCTTCTCCCTCTCTATTTCTCCCTCTCCTTCTCTCCTTCTCTCTTTCTCTCTCTCTCTCTCTATTTCACCTCCTTGTTTTCTCTGTCTTACTCACATTACCCAAAGCACCTTCGATCACTAATACTATATAAACGGCTACGCACAAGCGCAATGATCCTCTTCGCGACCTCCGTTTTGCTATACATTTTTATTTAGATAAAAAACTGAGAGTCCTCTCTCTCTCTCTCTCTCTCTCTCTCTCTCTTTTTCCTTTTTACGTAAATAAAGATACATCACCGAGTCCTCGTTCATTCGTTTTCTTCGATATAGAAAAGAAAGGTAGAAGAAAATAGATTAAAAAAAAAAAAAGAAAAGAAAAAGAAAAGGAAAAAGAAAAAATCCCCAAACCCATAGAGAATTTCTTTGGTTCGCCTTTTAAAGGGACGATCACTATGAGGAGAGTATGGGAGCAGCAATTTCGGAGGGCAAGTATACGACTTCGTATAAAGCGATTTCGCCGCTTATACGTATAGAGATATGGATAGATATGGAGGTAGGTACGCGTGAGACTCGTAAGCGGGTAAAACGTGGCTCAATATGGCGTCCCAGGCGCCCAGCACGGGGTATTTGCATGACAACGGGGGGTGAAAACGTACGTGTCCCCTCCCCTGCCCCCACCCCCCACCCCACCCCCGCAACCCTCTCCCACGTACTCCCTAATTAGCCGGCGCCACATACCGGCGCGGATTAACGAGAATATTGCATTTTTAATAGAGTTCGCCCTACTATTCTCTCCTCCCCCTCTTTCCACCTCTCCTAACCCGCCCACCCCCTCCCCTCGTCTTTACTTCCCTTTACCGGTAGCAGCAACGGCAGCAGCATCGAAAGCATAGATGGAGCGAGGCCATCCTACCTACCCTCCCTCCCCCCCCTAAAGACAAGCCATGGTGCTCTTTTCTCTCTCATTCTCTCGCATTCTCTCTCTCTCTCTCTCTCTCTCTCTCTCTCTCTCTCTCTCTATCCGCACGATCGAAAACGCTCGAAGAGAACGGAACCGTACCAAGAGGGAAGAGTATGGCAGTGATTTCAACGACGATTCGTAGCGATACGCGTCGTTGCTTCCAGTGAGAGAGTATCTGCCCGAATCCCTTTGATGTTCCTCTCTCTCTCTCTCTCTCTCTCTCTCTCTCTCTCTCTCCTTGTTATATATGTACAGATAGAGCGAGAGACGAGGCGAAAATAGAAGCTTTCTTGTTAATGCGATTGATCTTACGATCGGCCGCACGGTCGGTGATATTAAAAGCAACGAAAAGAAAGTGCGAATCGTCGTCGAAAGGCACGCGTCCTTTTTCGTTCACCCGGTATATTCGTCTTAACGCAATCGCGCTTCCCTTCGATATTGCCTTTCCAATAATATCGCGAGAACACGGATATCTTCTAATAAGGATACGCGCGACCTATTCTCGAACGTAGGGGACGATACCACGCTCGAGTATTTTCTTTTTCTTTTCTATCATCCCGTTTTTTCTTCTTCGTTCTCTTTTTCTTTTCTATCTCTCTCTCTCTCTCTCTCGTTCCTTCTCTTTCTATCTTCTTTATTTTTTTTCATCTTTTTTATTATTCTTTTCCTTTCTATTTTTTCTTTGCTCCTTTCCTTCCCTTTTCTTTTTTTTTCTTTTTCCTTTTTACGCGAGGGATCGATTTAGACGTTCAAAGAAAATACTATGCGCTCTTCCCAGGGGTGGGAGGGCGCGGGTGCAAAGGGGGTGCAATGGCGCTGCACCAGGGGTTTGCCGGTTCTCTGCTTGCTCGTCCGGCCGACTAGCTCCGCTGATTGCTCTTGCATCTTTGATGACCTCGTCCAGACAGAGTAGAAGGGTGAGGATCGGGGGCCACCCCTGCGCGGAATGATGTGTAAAGAGTGAAATGTTGAGATTGATATTTTAACAGACGGATTACATAAGAAGGGCACGAAGGACGACGTGGTGATTTTCTCATGCAAACAGCCCGCCCTGATATCGTCCTCCTCGGTTTACCGTCTTACCCCAGGATAATCGACCCTGAAAAATTCATTTCTCTTAGCATCTACGATATTTCTCATTCGTTCTTTTTTTATTTTTTTTTTTTTTTTTTTCGTTGATGTTGTTGTCGTCATTGCTTCCTTCTCTTTTATTTACTTTCTTTCTTTCTCTTTTTCTTTTTTTATTTCGACCGCTCGAAAGACTTCTCTTTTTGTTTCTCCTTCTTCTTCTTCTTCCTCTTCCTCTTCTTCTTCTCTTTTTTTTTTTTTCGTTTCATTTTTATACACTTCCATTAAAAAATACTATTCGTCTCTCTAATCGAATTCTCTTTCGTTTGCCCGTGTTGCAGATTCACGCGAAACATCGTTTCTGACTGTGAATTGCATCTGAAAAATGGTGCCCCAACGGCGGTAAGTAAATGTTGCTTTTCAGTTTACTTTCATAATTTATAGATACGCGATTGCCCGGATGTAAATTCTTTTACGAAATCTCATTCGCCGTACCGCATTACGTTCGCAGGCGTGCGTAATGCTCTCGTGTCCGGCGAACGAATGAACGGAGGAATAAATTCTCGTTCGCTCGACTCATTTGAAGATAATTTAATAAAATTTACCAATGGAATTTTACGCTCCACTCTCGTGGAGACTGAAGGTACACAGTATCTTCTTCTTCGACCTCGTTTCACTAATGATAATCAGCAAGAGGAATTTTCATACGAACATGCTCCGAGTACTAACGCCGTTCCATTTACCACAAACGTTATTAGTAATCCACCGAAGTACGTAAGTAACCCGTGCGACTTAGATGCATTTGTTTTGAAGCCAAAATTTCTCGACGTTAAATGAAAAAAAAAAAAAAAAATCTATTTCACGCAAAGGTATCGCGCGCGTATCTCGAAGTCTCTCGTTTCTCAAGCATTGTGTAATTTTTAATTGAACGAAATTACGTCTTACGACGTTATGTACTCCGATATCAGTATTTTCGATGAATAAAGCGCGTTAGAGAAGACAAAAAATTTAAAGTAAAAATATCTTTGAACCTTTTAATTTATAACCTTTCGTTCGTTGGTACTAAACGCGAGATGTATCGGAACGTAATTTCGATCGTATCGCGATCGGTAAAATTTTGATCGGCTTGATATAAAGGGTGCACGTGGCGATGAAAAATTGTATTGAAGATGCGGTAAATATTACAGGATCTCATTAAAAACGAGCGCTTCGACGCGTCCTCGAACGCTTAAGGCTTGTATATTCCCATCTCTGTCTCTTTCTCTCTTTCGATATACTCGTACTCTATTTACAATCTACTACCTACTATTCATCGATAAATTACCGAGTGCGCGTCGAGTATTCGTCCTGCCCGAAAAATTTCAACGTTGTCGATATTTATGACGTCGCGGACGGGCTTATGCATAAATCACTTCCATTTAATTGATATTCATTCTCTTTAATGATCCAACCGGAGCACCGTGTATCCTATAGGATATCGTTTCACAGTCAACGATCGACAAATTATTAAAAATAATACGGCTCGCGACACTGCGGAAGATATTTTCTCATCGGTCTTTAATGCGCTCGCGTTTACCATCTCTCTTCCTCGTTTTCTTTTCTCTTCTTCCTTCCTTTTCCTTTCTTCCCTTATCTTTTTCCGACTACGCCTCCTCCTCCACCTCCTACCCTTTTTATTTATTTACTTTCATTTTTATTTTTTTCATATATATATATATATATATATATATTTTTTAATATTTTACTTTGAATAATACATTTATTCGTCGAATACAGAGAAGTAATAGTCGTTGCCTATCGTCCCGATCCATCACGTGGTCCTTCGTGATCCTGGCTGATCTCCGATGACTGATCCTCTCTTCTTCTACTCCTTACAGACTCTCAATTTCTCGCTGAGAAATCGTCCGCTGAAAATGGGGGAGCGAATTCGATATCAGGGCATTTTTTTCTTTCTCTCTCTCTCTCTCTCTCTCTCTCTCTCTCTCTCTCTCTCTCCCTCTCTATCTCTCTCTCTATCTATCTATCTCGTAGGCAATTACTCGCTACCGCGCGATACGAATCGGATTACCGAAAGGTTTTGTAAGCTGATAGACGCTGATAAATGATACCGTATTGACGAAGATGCCTTTCAAAATAATCTAGTCTAATTCCTTATTAACCGTGCGTCTTTCACGGTGATACATTTAAGGATCGATGGTAGCGTATCGACTGGATGACTAATTAAATTGAAAAAATAAAACTTACGAACGCGCTACGAGCGCATACCTACGATCGATGCGATACGAAGTTTTCTCAAATTAATAATAATATCAATTGATTCTAACGCATCAATAATAAATATACATTATCAAATTAATTCCTATACGTTAACGACGGACGTTTCGTAAATTGGAGATTCGGAGAAAATTAAGTTTTTTTCTTGTTCTTTTTTTTTTGTAAACTACGATCGCGTCTTCGTCGTTTACAACCATCGACAATTACTTGCATGTGATATAAGTGACGTCGAACGAAAAAAAAAATAAATAAATAAATAAAAAAGGTATAGGAAAGAAACATCGACGATGTCGTATTCGATCGAACGGACTCGTTGTGCAAAACAAAACCAAAAAGTAAAGAAATAAAAAAATAAAAAATAAACAAAAAAGATAAAAGAAAAACATCTCCGTTACTGTTGTTACGCTTTGACCGCATAATTTTCATCCCGTATTAGGTAGATATATATATATATATATGTATATGTATAGCTACGCTCAAAGTTGGGGGTATGTAATATCGAGGACGGGTATGACGAAGGATGGATTTGCGGTCGAGAAATGCCGTCGAGAAGCAGCAACGTCGAAAACCGGCGTCGACGAAATATAGTCGTGCTGGCAATCAGAAACACATTATCGGACGACCGTCTCGTCGGTAATACGTCCCGCTGAGCACGGAAATATATTTCGCTTCACTATACCCGCCGCTACTACTTCTCTCTCTCTCTCTCTCTCTTTCTCTCCTACTCCCGAGAATTCCTTTTCGAGGATCCTTGATCCACCGCTTTGACCGAGGGTCATCTCCGTTTCGCCGATAAATAAAAGTCGCAAAATAAGCGGTCGATCGTTCGGGAAATAACATTTTCGATCGAATAAACGATTCTTCCTTTTATACGCTGACACACTAACTTCTGTCTCGCTCGTCGTTGATGGTAATTAACTTTAATAAAACAGAAATATATATATATATATATATATATATATATATATATATATATCAGAGAGGAGAAATAATTTTCTAAATATCTCGTACCTCGTTTTATATGTCGTATTAATTATCTAAAAGGATTTTGCTCTCTTAAAAATCAGAGATGTGTATATATATATATATATATACGTGGCTAATTTAACGCGTTAAATTTATCTCAACGTCGATTTTCGACATTAAATTTTGTTGAAAGCAAAGAAATATAATAATCTTTAGCTCTCTGTTTCTACTTAGCTCTCTACCTCCTTCTACTTTTCGTTCCGTATTTTCCTCTCGCGCTCTGCGATGAAAGAGAGAGAAAGAGAGAGAGAGAGAGAGAGAGAGAGGTAGAGGTAGAAGCGACTTCTCGAATATAAGTTCCCTGTGTCCCGGCGCATTTCGTCGGCCCTCTCTTGCTTCTCGCGTCACTCCCTCGTAATTAATCATTCCTCCTCCTTCCCTCTCCCTTTCCACTTCTCTGTCTCTCCTCCTCTGGGCGTCAAACGGAGGCAGTATGGCCGCGAGAGAGCAGGACTCGAGGAGTGAGAATATCTCTCTCTCTCTCTCTCTCTCTCTCTCTCTCTCTCTCTCTCTCTCTCTCTCTCTCTCTCTCTCTCTCTCTCTCTCTCTATTTCTTTCACACACACTTCTACAATACTTCGACATGCTTCGGTATCGAGAGAGATACTGAAATCATTCGTGTTACGATTATATGCGATACCTAATTCAAAATTTTATATTATGCTTATATAGATACGAGTATTTAACTCTTTTTTCTTCGCGCTTTCTTTTTTATCGAAAGAAAAAAAGAGAGAGAGAGAGAGAGAAAAAGAGTGAAAGAGAGAAAAACAAGATAGAAAAATCTTCACAAAACTCGTCGCCGTAGCATAAGGACAATAAAAGCGTGTTCTCGTTGCGTGACATAGTTCTTATCGTATCTAACGTAACTATTTCGCAGATGGATAGATAAATATATCTAAGCGTGTACCTTCGTACGATTACATGGAAAATCCGTGTATCCTAAAAGCAATAGTAAACGGCACGCACTCGAGGATACGTAAAGCGCATGCATTGAGAACCACGAAGCATGCCGACGAATGGCCTCGACTAACGTCTGAGCGACGACAAGAGGAAAGAAGAGAGGAAAAGAAGTGGGAGAGGGAAGGGAGGGCCTCGAAGAGAGAGAGAGAGAGAGAGACTATCGTGGTTTTCGTTGCATTCGCTATGACCAATGATCGCCCGTTCTGGAATGCTTATTCATATCGTAGACTAATGTGAATACCTGACCATTTTTAAACTCTTTCGAGCACCGTGATCAACGTTCCTTCTTTTCTACCTCTTTGATGCCGCCCTTTCTTCCGGGCCTCCCCCTCTCCCCCCCCCCCTGATAAATTTATCAATTCCGTGACACCGTTATACATCGTTTGACCGTAGTCGACCTTCGTGGACCTTTAGAAAGTTGCGTTACTTTTTTTTTCGCACGAAACGGTAAAGCGTATTGAGAGAGAGAGAGAGAGAGAGAGAGAGACAGAGAGAGAGAGAGAGAGAAAGAGAGACACGTTTCCAACAGCTTTCTCTTCGAGTGGTCAACGTTTGCTTTGGAAGAAAAAAAAAAAAGAAGAAATAAAGAAAAGAAATATATATATATATATATATATATATATATATATATAGATCTCGAGGAAGAACGAGCTTCGTGACATTATCAAATCGATCTATAAATGTAAGACAATAATAAATTGATAACAACGCGATTATTATAATATCGCGATTAACGACGACGATACACGAGGGACATTGTCCGCGATTCGCGATTTCGATCAAGAGGAGAGTCTTTTTTTTTGAGTTCTTTTGCCCTTACGCGTCCCTAACTATCCCGTTCCTCCCTTTTTTCTGTCACACCCTGAACACCGACAGCTACACACACACACACACACACACACATATATATATATATATATATCTCCGCGGGATATACGTCATTCGTTGATTGATCTCAATAACAAAAACGACGGCATTATCGTGGAGCGAGTTCCCTAAGAAGGGTGGGTGGGGGAGGGAAAGAAAAAACAAACAAACAAAAAGGACGAAGAAAAAAGTTAAAAAAGGAAGGAAAAAAAAATGAAAAGAAAAAAAGAAAAGAGAGAGAGATAGAGAGAGAGAGAGAGAAAGTGAGAGAAAAGAAAAAAAGGTAGGCATCGAAGGGCCGTAAAAGAGTCGGCGAAACGATGCGGTGGTCTCCGTAGAATTCATTTTAATCATCTCCACATTCCCTTCGTCAGGAGACTCACCTTCCGGCCACGGAAGACAGAACGACGAAGAGCAGGGGACTCCCGACAGGGGGCAGAAGGAGCACCAGCGCACGTACTAACTCCTCTTCCGTATCTCCGTTTTCTTCCCCCTTTTCCCTCCTCCTCTTCCTTTTTTTAATTTTCCAGTCTCTCTCTCCGTAATCACGGCACTATTACACCCAAACGTTTTTAATGAATCCGTCAACGATTCTTTCTGCATTTCTCTCTTCTTCACCATTCTCGCTCTTTCGTCTCTCTCTCTCTCTCTCTCTCTCTCTCTCTCTAACTATTTTTTTCGTTTTCTCTCTCTCTCTCTCTCTCTCTCTCTCTCGTTGTTTTCTTCTCCCGTTTCCGTGTAGTTCCTTCCAACGTTTTCGTTCTTTCTAGAACAGCGAAGGTCTGCGAATTACGAGAGCACAATCTTACGTGCCTCGGGCCACGAGAAAACTCCTAGCGACTTCGTGAGAGGGTATAAGACGCGCGAGGATTGTGGATGGACGAAGAGAGTTGGGAGGAGGGTAACGGTTTGAAGAAATGGTACACGGAACGTGGCGGAGATTGCCGGGATAATATTTTCGAACTGGGAAAACGAACTTGAAGGCCGAACTGGCGTACGGGCGAATTGGGCGCGCGAGCGAGTATCTCGGGGAAAAATAATTTCTTCTTCCTACTCGGATAAAGATACGGCACACACACACACACACACACACACACACACACACACGCACACACTCGAAGCTCTCGAGTCGTTTTGTGGTTAACAGATATATATATACGTGTATATATATTCTTATGTCGCCGAGGTGTATATCTCCGAGTAACGTCGCTTCGTAAAGAAAAAAAAAAAAAAAAAAAAAGAAAACTCGGTCGGAAACTTTTTTTATTCTCATAAATCTCTGTCAAGAAACGACAAATACCTCGCTTTGTGCGAAGACGTGCGACGCGAAGAAAAAAAAGGAAAAAAGATAAAAAAAAAAACAAAAAAAGAAAATAAGAGAAAATTCGCGCATTTCAAACTTCGGAAACCATCGTAAAGCGCGAAAAATACTTTTCCCGCGGCACAATACCTACGGATAGATATAACGCGAGCTTGCCGATGCATGTCTATCTAAGTGCCTTAGCCTATTGTTCGAAATAAATTTCTAATTCATCGGATCTCTATCGTTTTCTTTCCTCTTTCTGTCTCTCTCTCTCTCTCTTTCTCTCTCTCTTTTTCTCTCGTATTCCTAACCGTTCGAAAAATAATTCGAGATGCCGAAGAATACCCGATAAAAAATAATCCTCTTCTTGGAATATAAACGGCGGCGGGGGTTCGGGGGCGGGGGTGGTGGAAGAGGGCGGGGGCGGGGCAAGGAGGTAGGGGCTTTTACGATCCGCAAAGTTTCGCTCGTTCATCCGCCCAATCTACGTTGTCGATTTGCACTCGGGAGAGCGGAAGTGGTGCGTTCTTTATTTAGCGTCTGCTATGATCTTTGCTCGGCCTGATATCAGAAGCAATGACTACGCTGAGAAAGATAGATAGATAGATAGAGAGAGAGAGAGAGAGAGAGAGAGAGAGAGAGAGAGATAGAAAAGGAAAAGGCAAGGCACGAGATCCGTGCTGCCTCAGGAAGGATTGGTAGAAAACGAACGAGAGAGAGAGAGAGAGAGAGAGAGAGAGTAAGAGAGGTATAAAGAGAAAGAGAGAGAGAGAGAGAGAGAGAGGAGAGAGAGAAGAGGGAAGGAAAGAAAACGAGAGAGACGCGATGGTCGACCGGACCATTCAAAGTTCCCAGGAGGCAACAAAGGGCCAGCAACGAGCTGATCAAATTATCCAATTCATTTGGACTGGCGAACGAGTGAGCGAATAAGTGCTCGCCGTTACCAAGAGGCCCACTTCAGATTCTTCGAGTACCATCCTCCGCCGGCTCGCTATGAGACGTACCGTCCAAATTTATGCACGTTCCTATCCCCCACCCCCTTCACCCATCCCACCCTTCTCCTCCTCCCCGAAGGAAGGAATACCCTTAACCGCTTCGCGAAATCTTTCGCGAGATAGATTCCTCGTGATGGATGGATCCGATTTCTCTTACAAAGGATACGGAGGGAATGAATAAATGATAAGGACGAGAAACAAAATAAAAATGAATGAATTAAGGAAAAAAGAAAAAGAACTAGGAATAGTTTTACGTAAAATGGTTAGATAATATGAGTGCACGGAGAGAGGTACGTACGTACGTACGTCTCGATATAATTTCAAGAATTATTGTCTACATTCAAACCTAACGTCTACCGACGTAGCTATATATAATAAACTATATATGTATATATCGAAATAATTGAGAAGTATGTATATGAGAGATGTATGTACGTCTCGAAATAATTTCAAGAATTATTATCTAATACATTCAAACCTAACGTCTACCGACGTAGCTATATATAATAAACTATAAATATATATAATAATAATATATAATAATAATAATAATAATAACTCATTTCTACGAGTACGATAGTTTTAATCAGCAGGAATCACTAACCGAAACCGATCGAACATTGATTCGACGTTAATAGCTCGACGCGATACTGATCTAATCTTAAGAGAAAGTCATTTATATCCGCTCTCTTTATCGGCGAATGGTAAGAAGAGGAGGATGAGGAGAAGAGAGGCTGAGGAAAAGGACGACAAGTAGAGAAAGAGAGAGAGAGAGAGAGAGAGTGAGAGAGAGAGTGAGTATGCGAGGCTCGAGAGGGGAAGCTTCGAAAAGGGGGATGGAAGCATCGCTGATAATGTCACCGAGACGTCTAAATGCACGGCGCCGGCACATTTGTTTGCGAAGTCTCCTAGTAGGGGGGATGAAGGAGGTGAAGAAGCAGATGCAAAATGAGTAGGTGGAGAAGGTAGAAAAGAGATGAGATCGAAGGAAAGTCGGTGAGCTCCGATTTATCGCCATCTGCCTAAAGACTTTCGACCGTGGGCAAAATCGTCGAGTAGAATCATTTGCCCTTTCTACCATTCCGCCTCTTTTATCTTTCTCTCTATCTCGATAAGATAGAAAGAGAGAGAGAGAGAGAGAGAGAGAGAGGGTGGGGGGAGGAGAGTTACATTTCCAGTAAATCGAAAGACCTTCGGAAAACTTCGAGTTATCGATCTTAAATATGATGAATAAAAAGATGATCGTTGAAATATCCTGTCGTTATCGGAACGACGTCGATTAAGAAAATAAAACGATCGTAATAGTATCGCTTGCGATGAGTTCTCTCCCTTCAGATTTTTTTCCTCTCTCTCTCTCTATGTCTCTCTGTCTCACTCTCTCTCTCTATTTCTTTCTCTTTCTCCTTTCCGCAAAGCTCCCTTCTCCTCATATTTAATAACCCACGCGCATACACACGTCCGCCAAGGTCCACGTACGGGCATTAAACTCCGGCGAGTGCGGAGGTTCGTTACGTACAATGCACCGCTGATTGACCAACCAGATCCGCCCTGAAGTGGCGCACGGTTGCCGTCGTGCAATATCGGATCACACCGTTGCCCCAATTGCGAGCTCCGGTATCTTCCTCGCCATTTTCGACGCTCGATTCCTATGCTTCCGTCGATCCCGAAACGAAACGAAACACGCGGCCCGCGACTAGTGAATCACTATACGTATCAACGTACGTACGTCTGTATTTATTTTTTGTATGTGTACAATCCGCGATCAACAATCTTCTTCCGAAAAAGTTATAAACTACTATAGGTATATCTACGTTTACCATCGTACCGTGAGAATGATAACAGGTATCGACGATCGGTCGCATTTTTTGTCGCGTGCTATTGAACGAAATGTAAAAAAGAGAAAAGAAATAAACGTTTCGTATATTCTCGATTGCTTGTCGTTATTTGGTCTTATAATTAAATTCAAATCTGATGGCTCGCATCTCTGTACCTATATGATATCTTATACCGGATACATTTACTTCCCGACATTTACTCGATACTAGAATCGTATCGATCGAATATAGCAAGTAAGCAATTTGATCGTACCCCGTACCATATTCACGTACGTAGATACATACAAGAAGTACGTAACACATACATATGTTTAAAATTAATCTTCTGTCTCTCTTTCTCTCTTTTTCTCTCTTTCTCTACAACGCGGTCTCTTATTTTCTTTGTTATATCAACCGAGATAGATTCGGTCGAAACTTTTCTATCAACATAGATCATTCCATCCCGAGTCGATCGGAACTCGATCTCCACGTGTGTGTCTCTCGTACGATAAGTGCGAGCGAGATGGAGATGGGAAAGCAAAGTAAGAGAAGGGAAGAGAAAAAGAGAGAGATAGATAGATAGATAGAGAGAGAGAGAGAAAGAGAGAGAGAGAGAGAGAGAGGAGCGGGGTAAAAGGCAAGGTCGAAGAACCATAAATAAGGGTACACGTCAGGCGGCGATAATTCGTCTTCGGCGGCTCGACGCCTCGAGGGCCTTCTGCCTTCCCCTTTTAAAATTATTATCGTTCACCGAGCGAGTGAGCGAACGAGCCATCGAGGATGGCATGGCGAGAGAAAAAACGGGAAAGCGAGGAATCGTTGGATGCAAACAGCTCTCTCTCTTTCTCTCTCTGTTTGTCTGTCTCTCTCTGTCTGTCTGTCTGTCTCTCTTTCTCGCTCTCACGCACACTCTTTTTCGAGGCAAGTCCCCTCTTCTTCCTTCCCCCTTCTGCTATATTCGCGCCCGTGAAAAATCAGTGCGGTTCATTAAATTCAGAGAGAATGGCGAAAGCACCACTGTCGAATACCCCGACGGTATTCGCTCTTCCCTCTTCCCCTTCCTGCTAAATATTTATGAACGAGGAAAAGCGTGAAGCCGAAGCGGCTTCGTTCTCAACGGGGTGTCCGATCTGGACGATGACCGATTCGTAAAAGCTCACGAAGTCAGCTTTCTTTTCGAAAACTCCAATTTAAATCTTCCTATAATATTATTTTATTATACGTATATACATATATATATATATATATATATATATATATATATATATATATATATATATATATGTAATATACGTAATCGTACACGTATACGGAACTGTAAAAATTCTCGTGTAATGATTTTATATCCAACGTTGCTACGGTACGTTCTATGTAATATACGTAATCGTACACGTATACGGAACTGTAAAAATTCTCGTGTAATGATTTTATATCCAACGTTGCTACGGTACGTTCGATGATACATATTATATATCCCGATAATTAAAATCAAGAGGACGTTATAATTAAAATTTTAATTATCCCATTATACCGGTTTATTGTTGTCAATAGAACAATTATACAATACCTATGCTCGCGTACGTAAAAAGGATTTTACTTTAAAAGCTACTAATGTACTAAGACGATTACGATTTTATACGAAATAACGTATTATATATATTTATATATATGATACGTTATTTCACACGCGCGTGAAGTTATACGTACAAAAGTTAGAAAACATATGTATTAGCCGATTCAATGAATACTTTCGTAAATAGTTCGACGTAGAACGAATTAAATCTTATTATGGTTGTTTCGAGACCACCGTCGTGATCAATGTTTTGACACGACGTTAAGCGAGACATCAAGTGGATTGCGAAAAGCTTGGTGATAACGAAAAGGACGATATCGGCCAACGACGACGACGACCACTACAACTACGACGAGGACGACGACGACGACGACGACGACGATTACGACGACTACGACGACGTCGTGTTAGGCTGTTTTCCAAAAGGGTGCCGGAGACGCGGACGTACAAGGGGGATTGGCAGATCCCAGGGGTTTGGGTAACCAACTCGTGAAATTCAATTACCGAGTCCGCGGGACTGACTCTCCCGGTGAGGAGGAACGTGTGCCCGCCCGCCCGCCCGCGCGCGCGCGCGCGCGCGAGGGTGGTCGAAGGGGTGACGTCGACGACGGCCGACCCGAAGGAAGGAAAGGGGATGCTGAAGGTAGGGTAAGAGAAGAGGCGGGGAGTGAAGGATTTGAGTGACAGGAGAGAACGAGGAGGCCCTAACTCTCTCGCATATCTAACGTCGAATCTCTCTCTCTCTCTCTCTCTCTCTCTCTCTCTCTCTCTCTCTCTCTCTCTCTCTTTCGTTCTCCCGAGGTAACAGAAAAGGGAAGATAGCAAAATTGAAATAGTATCTATCGATGCACGCGTACCTATTGTGTATACCTAACGTTGAAATACTTCGGGCCAAAATGATCTTCGTCGAGGTATCTTATCTGAGAGAAGAAGATAATTTCGAAGATGGCGTCGGGTTTCTAACGGTGACTCATCACTCGCTATATTTGTTAGAATTAAAATCCGATCTTTACGCGTCGGGAGTTGTTCCCGTTTGAAAGGAACGAAAAAGGAGATAGATAGATAGATAGAGAGAGAGAGAGAGAGAGAGAAGAAAAGACAAGAGAGAAGGATAGAAAAAAGACGAAAAAAAAGAAAAAAGGAAAGAAAAGAGCGAAGAGGGGAAAAAATACCGGACGAACTTTCTTTTTGCTGGGAAAAATCGCAAGAAGAAATTGAGCAAGAAATGAAGAGAAGGAAAGAGGAAAAAGAAAAGAGAGGAAGAAAACCAAGGAAAACGCGATCGAAATTACGATCTATTTGTGTACGAGGGTTATCGTTATGGAAAAATTAACGCGTTCTCGGTATGACGTAAAAGGATCTACGAAAGATTTTTCGTAAGATATCGGCATAAGTAGAGAGAGAGAGAGAGAGAGAGAGAGAGAGAGTGAGAGAGACGCGCTGCCGTAAATCGGACGTTGAGCGTACATACGTAGAGGTCCTCATCCGGTACGTACGCATCGGTTTCATCCTCGAGCGAGCAACGATCGTTCCCCGATGTTGGACGTACGAACATACGTGTACGAGAGACTGACAGAACGCGGAGGCTTTGCGTTCATTAGCCGGCTATTCAGTCGAACGGACCAACGGGCGCGAGGGTGGATTCTGACTCCGGTGGCTGCTGGAATGCTCGACGCGTTACTCTATCTCTCTCTCTCTCTCTCTCTCTCTCTCTCTCTCTCTCTCTCTCTCTCTCTCTCTCTCTCTCTCTCTATCTCTCTCTCTCTCTATCTCTCTCTCGTACATAATTACACGCGCCTTTCTAGACGCAACCCAGACATGTACAACGTGAAGTCGTGCCACTTCACCCTAAGCCCTATGAAAATGATACCTTCACGATCTATCCATTTCCGCTGTATCACCGAAGAAGAGAGAGAGAGAAAGAAAGAGAGAGATTGAGAGAGAGAGAGAGAGAGAGAGAGAGATATCACGTCGTCGGGAGGATAATTTTAACGATGAAATCTTTCGAGTATTTTCTCATCTTCCATAGGTATATATATATATACTCTAATATATTATCTTATCTCTTTTACTCTTTAATTTGTAATACTTCTTAATCTTATCGTTGAGATTTTCTAATCAAAGTTTACTGTATTCACGTAGTGAAAAATATAAACGTATGACTCATTCGAGACATAAATACATACATCCATGCATAAATACATACATACATACATACATACGTATATATATTATATATATGTATATATATTTATATGTATGTATAAACAATTCGAAAGAGTCTTATTATCGTTGAGAAAATATTTATTATCATTTCGTCGTAATATTATAAGCTTGTAAAACGTTTCCATTCCAAAACCATTCCACTCCTATTTCTATTCTTATACCTGCTTGCGTACACGTTGTTCCGATCCTACAAAAATTCTCACGCATCCTCTATTTCTCTCTCTCTCTCTCTCTCTCTCTCCCTCCCCCTCTCTATCTATCTATCTATCTATCTATCTATCTATCTATCTATCTTTATCCTCGTCTCGCACCTTTCCGCGACGAAATCACGATTATTTCCGGATTGTTTCGACGCTCTGCGACAGGGAAAGACAAAAAAAGTTTGGTTCATGTTTTACGAGCATCCTTTTTTTTTCTTGTCCTCCTTCGTGTAATCCCTTTTCGTCGTAAAAAGAGAGAGAGAGAGAGAGAGAGAGATAGAGAGTGAGAAAAGAAAATTCTTACTCGTATTCGAACTATACTTTTAATTGTTACAGACGGGCGTCTTTTATCGAACAATAGCCAAACGTTTAGAAGATTCATCGAGTAACGTTACACACCGTATCGACTATACACGTCAATCCATATCTGCCACGTCATTCTCGCGATATTACAAGAATATCAATTAACTCTCGCGACTCCTGGATTATGACGGAAACGAATAATCCGTCCACTGATGTGATAATACAATAGAATACTCTCTGTCTCTATTACGTACGGTATCATCATTTTTTTTTTCCTACCGATACAATTCTTTCCGACCCTTTGAGACTTACCAATCGTTACATTCGATTAGATCGTTCGTGTAAAAAAAAATAAAAAGGGAAAAGAACAAAAAAAAAGAGAAAATGAGAAAAGAATAAAAAGAGAGAGAGAGAATCGAGATCGTAGATGGTAAAAACGTAGATAAATATTTCGAATTATCTTAAAGAACGAAACGATTAATAATGAAAATACGTATTTGTGCGAGCAAACGGATGCAAACTCAGAGACTGCCGAGTGGGATAATCGATGAGTGCTCTCGAGCTTTCTCTCTCATTCTCTCTCTCTCTCTCTCTCTCTCTCTCTCTCTCTCTCTTGGCTTAAGTTTCTCCGGAGGAACACAATGCGAACGCTAAGTCTTTACCCGAGCGCACGCTCCAAGTTTTTCTTCTTCCTCCTCCTTCGTCTTCTTTTTCTTCTTTTTTTCTTCCCTTCGACGTTGCAGTGAGAGGGAGAGAACGAAAGAAGGGAAGATGGATGAGAAGGAAAGAGAAAGAGAGAGAGAAAGAGAGAGAGAGAGAGAGAGAGAGAGAGAGTACGCTACTTACGAGGGCAAAGGGCCAAGGCGAGATGAGGGGGCCGACACATTGTCTGCCGATTCTTCGAGGATGACTGGTCGTATTGAGAAACCGGAATCCCGAGGAACACTAATATGGCATAACTCGGGGCACTCGCTGTGTCTAAAGCTTTTTCGAGTCGAAGGGCATCATATCCCGTAGTCTCGAATCGTGAATTCCAACAAAATCGTGATTAGATTTCGCGTCGATATTAATATATATATATATATATATATATATATATATATATATATATATATATATCCGTTATTTTACAGAAATTTTTCAATTTCAATAGATAATATCAGTATACGCGTTAACAGTAAACAAAAATAAATAACTATACTTACTCACGTATCTTAGACACTTATATACATTTTTATATATATATATATATATATATATATGTATATAAATGTCTACTAAGAAAAAGTTTTTCAATCGTGAATGCTTGTTCGGTCTATGGGATTATATATTTTTCAACGAAATATTTTCCAAAAATTTCATCGAACCAAAATCCCGTGATCTCAAAACCAACTCGATCAAAAATATCCCGTTCTCGATTCGGCGTGGAATCTCGATCTTGGCGGGCTCCGTCTCTTCGACGGGAACGTTCCAATAAAAATATTTCCCCTTCGTCTTGTATGAGAAAGAGGAAAGGAAAGGAAAGGTGAGGAGTGGAGAGGAGAGGAGAGAGGGTATCGAGGATTTTCGTCAAGAACGAGAGGCACCGTACGACGGGATAGAGAGAGAGAGAGAGAGAGAGAGAGAGAAAACTCGACGTCGAAATATAATAGATTCTTCCGACGGAAGTATTTCACGATAGGGAATCATCGTAATTTCTTTGGAAACTCGAATGATCTCAGAAATTTCTTCGGGATCATGCGAATAATTAAAATAAGGAGAAGTAAGAACGAGGAAAAATAAAGAAAAAAAAAAGAAAAAAAACGAGAGAGAGAGAAAGAGAAGAAGAAGAAGAAAAAAAACGAAGACTCGAAGAGGCAAAAAAAAGGGGCAAAAATATATATATATATATATATATATATATATATATATATATATTTGTAATTAAATGATTTTAATTGGTATCGCGCGTGTACGATAATTAATATCAAAATCTAAGCAATTACGATCGTTCGAAAATAATTTATTACTTCCAATCGTTAACGTTAAATCGCATTATATATCGGGATGATCGTTAAACGAATAATACGAACGAAAGGAATTCTAGTATCCTAGACGGAATTCCATAAGGAGTTTGTAATCGTTGGGAAAAAGAGAGAGAGAGGGGAGGGGTAGAAAGAGGAGGAGGAGGAGGAAGAGGGCGGGTGGAAAGGAGTGGTGTGAAAAGTGGAGGAATAAGGGAAAGGTAAAGAGAGTGAGAGAGAGAGAGAGAGAGAGAGAGAGAGAGAGGATGAGGAGAGAACAGAGACGAAGGAGATGATGGACACGGACGAACGAACGAACGGAGGTAGTGTAGTAGCTATGCCGGTGGAACGCGAGCAAAAAGTCCTTTTCCAGCGGAGCTTCTAATAGAGGCACGTGACGATGCACTATCAGCAGCGACCTTTTCGTTCACCTTCTTCTGGTCCATCATCTTCCACCACCTTTCCTCCAAGCTCCTAGGCGAAGAGTCGGTATACCCGACTCGTGCGCCCTTTGTCTCGGCGGACGTTCATCGTCGAGAACCGAACGGCGGGGAGGGAAGAAAAGAAACGAAACGAAACGAAAAGAAAAGAAAAGAAAAGAAAAGGGAAGGAATAAGAAAGAAAAAAAAAAGAATGAAAAAAAAAATAAGAGTATATAAGAGGGAAAGAGAGGAAGAAGAAGAGGAGGAGGATGAGGAGGAGGAGGAGGAGGAGGAGGAGGAGGAGGAGGAGGAGTGCGAAGCGTTTCTTCTCTCTACGGTGTTCGCGTCTTCGATAATTATTATCCGTTGCAACGTCTCGCAACGTCTTCCCTCGTTCGTCGCGAACGTGCAATCACGGTAATAGTGGTTACCTTGAGAGAAAAAGATAAAAAGAGAGAGAGAGAGAGAGAGAGAGAGAGAGAGAGAGCAGTTACGTGCTCGTTACATCAAAAGGGACAAAACCAATTCCCAAGCCCAGAGTGGAATGATGAAGAACGAATACGCATCGTTAATTAATAACGAATCGCCATGGTACGATGACAACGTCGAAGTCTAGAATTCTTTCTCTCTCTCTCTCTCTCTCTCTCTTTCTTTCTCTTTCTTTCTCTTTCTCTCTCATAAAGAGAACGTAGAGAGAAGAATTCGATCGAGGTGAAAATGAAGCAACACCAATACCAGCACCAATACCAGCACCAACAGAACCAGCACCAGAACCAGTATCAGCACCAACATCAGCATCAACAGAAGGAGAAGCAAAAGCAGAAATAGCAGCAAGATTTAACTGCTACGAGGAGCACCGAACAAAATTGCCGTGAGAAAGCACCGAACTCGTTCCTCTTACTTGGCCAGGTAGTGCACGTGCGAGTAAGCAAGCAAAGCGAAGCAAAGCAAAGCAAGCAAGCAAGCAGAGCAAGCAGAGCAAGTAGAGCTAGTAGAACATAGCAGAGCAAGCTGAGCAAGCATAGCTAAGCAGAGCTGAGCAGAGCAAAACGGAGTAACGCATATGCCCAAGGCACTGTACAACTCCGAGGAACAAACTATTCCACCTTCCTCTTATTCTTGCTCAGGTAGCCGTCGGCCACGTCGTCCTTTGCAGGGCCCTTCCTTCATCTTCTTCTTCATCTTCTTCTTCTTCTTCTTCTTCTTACAGGGCACGAAGCCCGACGACGAAGACGACGACGAGGACGTGGACGATGTCGAGCACGATGGATGCTACGAGGAATTCTTTTTACAAAGGATTCCGCCTGTTCCACCTCTTCTCTCTCTCTCTCTCTCTGTCTCTCTCTTTCTTTCACCCCCGCTACCTCATCCCATCCCATCCCATCCCTTCCTCCCTCCTACGAGATCTCTCATTCATCGGCATCGACTCAATGTAGATTTTTCCCATAGGTAAGCTTTTCGAAACGCGGTCCGGAGGCCGACCTAAGGAGAACGGGGTGGGAGGAGGGGTGCTAGAGGTAAGAAGACACCCCCGCGGAGAGGCGGTTGTCGGGAAAAGGGGGAGAGGTGAGGAGCGGAGAGGAGGGACGATGGGACAACGGAGTGGGAGGGAGAGGGAGAGAGGAAGGTTGCTGCACGCAGCCTCCGGAAATCTCTACTTACACCCGCGAGACTGAATGCTTCTTCCATTTCTCTCTCTCTCTCTCTCTCTCTCTCTCTCTCTCTCTTTATATATATCCTTCTTCTCTTTGTGTCGTTATTACGGACGCGCACACGCGATTCACAGTAAATCGGACCGACAGATCGGATCTACTTGCTTCTTCTATATCTACTTTTATCCTCTTTCTTCCTTTACTTTGTTCCCTAGTTTCGACATCGTGTTTTCTCTAAAACCGTAGGTACGATCATCCCCTTTTTCCTTTTTTTCTTTTTCTTTTTTTTTTTTTTTTTTTTTTTCTTTATAAAACGAAATTGTCTTGTTCCACGAAATTAACTTACCTACGATACTTATAGATATACCTATGTATATATATATATGTGTGTGTGTAAATATATTTTTTAATACGCGCATGTTTAAATAACGATTTGTAAGCTATCTGAAAGTGTTACTGTGATTATTATTATTATTATTATTATTATTATTATTATTATTATTATTATTATTATTATTGTTATTATCATCATCATTATTATTATTATAAAAGTTTACGGATTATACAGGATTGCCGTTGCCACGTTATACTATAGCATTACTTTGTTTGATCGAATTATTTCCCGACAATAAAACGAGAAAGAGTGAGAGAGAGAGAGAGAGAGAGAGAGAGAGAGAGGGTTCATGAGAAAACGATCTTAATTTCTAAAGAGAGTCTTCGACAAGTTGATCGAAGAATGTTCTTAAGAAAGGAACCCTTCCTTGTACTCTCTCTCCTTTTTTTTCCTTTCCTTCATCTTTCTTTCTTTTTTTTTTTTTTTGTTTCGTTTTGTTTCGTTCTTTTCCTTCTATTTTCTCTTTTCTTTTTCCTCCGCTCCAGAATCCATCCGGTAGTCTGAACTCTCCGATGTGTATTTTGATAGAGGGGTAAGCACTATATTTGTCCATCTTGATTCGAGGTCGATATAACGTGGAGAAAAGCGGAGGACGCCGTTCAGAGGGACTGAGGAGAAAAGGGCGGGGAGAGGGAAAGCACTTCGATCGAGAGATAATGGCGGTATATGTGGACTACGTGAAGGGTTGCACACGTCCTATCTCTCTCTCTCTCTCTCTTTCTCTCGATATAAAGGGTTCAGCGCCAATGGAACTGTTTAATTTGGGCTTTGTAAGCGAACAGGAGGGCAACACAGATCCACCCCATCCCATGCCCTTTCTCTATGTGCTTCCGTAGATGCCATGCGGTTGATAATGTATTTCGATTTCGAAGAGATAGCCGCCAATTACCCAATACCGATCTCTATCTGTACTTACCTACTACTTGCACGAGGGATAATTTAGGATGGATCAACGTGAAAGTGGACTAATCCAGTTCTCATTGATCCTGGCAATATTATTCGTACGAGAGGGAATAGAAAGAAATAAAGAATAAAAGAAAGAAAGAAAGAAAGAAAAGGATAAACCACCCTGAGGTTAGGGTGATGTTCTATGATCTTTTTTTTTTCGTTTTGTTCGTTTGTTTGTTTGTTTGTTTTTTTTTTTTTTTTTTTTTTTTCTTTCAATCAAAACGAACGGTGATATCTCGGAATTCGTTTCCAGACAATTTGTTTTTTTTTTTTATATGTATGCGCATATATGATAACTCTTGGTATGCAGGTCATTGTGTATGCGTTTGTTTAAGGGAGTAGGAGAAGGGAAAAATGTGATTTTTTTTTCTTTTTTCGATCCCGCATAAATAATAAAATATACAATCAAACGATGCGTCAGACGATTTTCATGGGAGCCGATAATCGAGCGAACCTGGGACTATGAAGGAAGGTCTGATTTTTGGATTCGTATTAGAGAGCCTGTTACGAATTTCTTCGGGCACTCGCATAATCGATTACGCCGTTCCCCGAGCTTGAGTTACACATTTAACCACAATTTTTCTCGTCCATTCTCTCTTGTTTACCGCGCGTCACGCGGAGACACGTAAAGAATTCAAGCTGGATTCGAGCGTGACAGTGCTCGTGAATGCGTGCGCGCCGACCTTTACATAAATTATCATATTTAAAACGCGGACTCGAAAACGCGCTAAGGAACGCCATGATGCGAAACGAATTCTCGTAGACGCCTGTCGTGTCCCAAAGCACAAAATTACATTTACGAAAGGCGTCGCGGCTCCGTCCGTGACGTTCCAAGTTCGCCGCTTAAACGAACTACGAATTTCGTCGTCTATAATAACGACGTTTCCATGAACCTCCGGTTCTTAATATAAACAAGAAAAAAAAAAGAAAGAAGAGAAAAAAGGAAGAAAAGTTAAATAAAAAAAAAAAAAAAAAAAAAAAAAAAGTAGAAATCCAAGAAGCGTGATGTAACGCCATCGAATTCGTTGCTTGTTAAGTTTCCTTTTTTTTTTAAAGCAAAAGTAGTAAGTACCCGATAAACACGTGCTCGGCGCATTTTTCTTGTACGTCTAGACGCATCCTAATAAACAGGTTACTTGTAACGCAAATTTTTTAATTAACATTCGCGAACGAGGTAGGTATAATACGGCAAGGAATTTCTTTTCGACGAGGTTATAACCTTTAGATTCGACACTACCTACCTTCGAGTCTATCGAGTCTATCTTATCTTGTAAAAAGAAAGACATCGCGTGGTCGTAATGCGAGCCGGCCGTTTATTAATAGCCGTTTATAATTGATCATTTTACGTAATTAATGGGCAGTTAATTAACGTCGACATATTCGGAAGACGCATCACCGACGGAATGCAGGCGGGGCACCCTTCTCGACGATTTGACCTTCTATAATACTATCTCTATCCTTTTTTCTCCCTCTCTCTCTCTCTCTCTCTCTCTCTCTCTCTCTATCTATCTATCTATCTATCTCTCTTTTTCTCTCAATCTTTCCTCGTCTATCTCCAACGATCCTTTTTCTTCGAGATAACGAGAACGATCGATCAAAGCGCGACTCTCTTTTCAAATCTGGAAGTCGCTAAAGTTTCTACTCTACGAGCATAAACGATATCTCGTTTTCAACCGGAACAAACTTCTACGTTACGATCTATACGAGCGCTAATTATAACTGCGTCCTAGTTCCAACGCGATGAAACGTTACAATTCCCACGTTGCGTTCCACGCTGTCAATGATATAAAAGAAAAGCGTTTTATTCGTTCGATAATAATCGCATAATTATTTCGAGAATCGTGTCGTGGTTATCGTATAACGATCGTGCGAGGAGTCGGGCAACAAAAGAAAAAAAGAAAAAAAAGAAAAAAGATCGAGTAATTAAGGAAATTCGTTCGTTTCCTTCTTCTTCCTCTTTTTCTTTTTTTTTTTTTTGTTCATTTTCTTCAACCTCTTCGGTTTTAACTAACGCAATATACCATTTCGTGAAACTTAACAATATCGTCGGTAGAGATAATAATAATAATAATTATTATTATTATTATTATTATTATTATTATTATTATTAATTTGATGAGTTACCGGGCGACTTTTGGCAAGTGCCCACGATTCCCGTAGTTTCCTCGTCAGAAAAGAAGTTCACCTGCTACCCGAATGCGTACTGATCTCTTCACCTGTTGCGTATTGTTGCTCTCGAGGCAACCCGATTTGCACGGTGAATGCACTTACGACCGTCTATCGAGGGCCGTATGAAAAACGCGAGGTGCCATGTTACAGAGAAAGAGAGAGAAAGAGAGAGAGAGAGAGAGAGAGAGAGTGTGTGAGAGAGGCACCCCTCTTCCCTCTCCCTTTTTTCCCCAACACAAATCCCGCCTTGAGAAAAGACGAGCCCGTGAATGCGCACGCTCGCTCGCTCGGTTGTGCGCTCGCGCACGCTCCGTCTCCTTTGATCGCGAATTCTATTAGAACTCCATACAACTTCCATACAACTTACTTCCTACCGATGAAAGAAGTCCCCGATTGTGTCTCCGTTGTTGACTCTGAGGAAAGCGAGAAATTGACTGTACTCTGCCTTAACCTGGACTCCTTTTTATCGACATAAACCTTTTGCGGATTCACGAAAAACCGCCACGTGGCTAATCCGTCTTTCATACTTTTCTGTTTTCCTTTCCTTTTTTTTTCTTCTATCACTCTCTCTCTCTCTCTCTTTCTTTTCTTCTCCTTTCTTCTCCTTTCTCATCTCTTCGTTCTCCTTCCTTACGAAGCGATCGAAAAAAATGAAAAAAAAAAAATGAAGAAGAAAAAGAAGCTCGTCCTCCGAGATTAAAGTCCTACTATGAGGGAGTCAATCATTTCGAGTCCCCCCCCCCCCCCCTAAAACTTTCTTCGCAATCTTTTTAACACCGTTCAGTTCGATTCTTAATAGATTCTATACTCGTTTTAGCGACGTACCATTGTTTCTTTCGTTTCATTTCTTTTCTCTTTTTTTTTTCGTACGTAATGCCGTTACTGATAATCAACCCCAATTCGAAAATCGGTCCAATTACAAAATCTCGATAACACGATCGTACCTATGTTGAAACGTGTTCGCGACATTACTCGGTCCAAAAACGAAAGAATATTTCGACGGTACGTTTTAGAATCGAACGAGAACCAAACGTTGTTTACAAACGTTCGATTCGTCGTCCTCGTCGTCCTCCTCGTCTTCGTCTTCGTTCGATACGCCATCGTTTGAAATACTTTTCTTATTCATATCTAAGAGTCGTACGAGCGACAATTACCTCACGTTTTACACTTGATTTGATTACATTGCGAAAACGATTCCTACTTTTAAACGGGTGACACCGAAACGACTATCGTAGTTGGTTTCGATGAAATATCGCGGAGAAAGTTTCGCCGGAACGCTTTTCACGAGTTTCCATGGGTGGGACGGAAGGGGGTGGGATGAGGGGTTCGTTGGTGCGGGGATGTAGGGGGTGGAGGGGATAGAACGGGAAAGGGAACATAGAAACGGAGAATCGCTATGCTGCCGTTTCCCTTTTGTCGAGTTTCGAGGATATCGCCCTCGAAATTTCATTGGAAAAGGCAAAGTTATAACCGATCTCTTTGGCTTTCCACGTTTCGTTCTCGATACGAGGAGGAAGTAACGATAGATATCTAATAAAATCTAATCGATTTGTTCCCCTTTACGAAAAGGTGGATGGATCTTTCGTTCTTTAAGAGATATCGTCGGTTCATCATCTAAGATGCCTATCATTTGCGAAGCGTGCCACGTGTTTCCAATGGAATTTTTCGGTAAGCTAGAAGAATGTTAGTTTGTTCGTGCGTGCGCCGGCGTGTATATACGTGTCAGAACCTACGCGCGCGCGCGCACGCGCACACACGCACACGCACACGCATACTTTGGCGTACGCGTACGTGAAAGAGATGGAGATCGAAAGAAAAAAAAAGAAGGAAGCTTCAAAGATGGCGCGACGCTGTCTGGGGCCGTTTTTAAACCTCAGGTAAGTGCCCGCTGAGAATGCCAGGTGTGGATCACACAGGTCGGTCCAAAAAGTATATATATATATATATATATATATGTGTGTAGAAACATATATGTATGTATATATATATATATATATATATATATATATATATACATAGCTAGGTTATATTCCCGTGACTTCCACGAACTCCCCGGTGCGAAAATTTACGAGGAAATTAATTGTAATATCGACAGCCGGCGGCGATGGTGGCATACCACCTATCTATCCGTAACGTCTCCCTCCCTCCCTCCCTCCCTCCCTCCCTCCCTCCCTCCCTCCCTCCCTCCCTCCCTTCCTCCGCCAATATCTATTTCGTCGTAACGTCCGATATCATCGACGTTTCCCCCATCATTATATTCCGATTTGTACACAATGAAAACTTTCGAGACGATAAACGATTTCACTCGCAACGTTTAAAAAAAAAAAAAAAAGAAAAAAAAAAAAAGACAGACACATAAAATACCCTCTCGAAGTATAGCGCGGCCGGTCTTCTCGATACTCTTCAAGCTTTCCTGGATTCGAACGTACGAAAACGCGACGGATGATGGTGGGTGGGGGGCAAGGACGAGGACGAGGACGAGGGGGGGTAGGACGGGAAGATGTACCCTCGTACCTTGTAAAGATCAAGAGCAACGACGTGCATCCCTTCGAGTAATTCGATCTCGTTTGCAAGATATCCGGTTTACAAGACGACTGCTCGCAACAAATCCGCTCGGCAAGCACACTCATTCCGTAATGTCTTTTTCTCCTCGCCGCGACGCTCTCTACTAGGCTCTGGTATCTCTCAAAGGAGAACGATTTTTCCGGAGTACTCCCATAAAGAAACTCCACGAAATACGCTCGGGGAACGTCGTCCTTCTCGAGAAAATGTCCTTTCCTTCGCTCGCCTACAAAGACCACCCTCCTTCTTCCCTCTCTCTCTCTCTCTCTCTCTCTCTCTCACTCTCTCTCTACTTTTCCATCTTCTTCGTTTTCTTCGTCTTCTTCTTCTTAGTCTTCTCTTGCCGTTTTCGAACGACGACGTTTCTCTCTTACCCCATTCCCGCAGGACCTCCGCTGGCCGTTCTCACAGGTATCTACGAGCTAGATTCTTTCCATCTCTCTCTCTCTCTCTCTCTCTCTCTCTCTCTCTCTCTCTCTCTCTCTCTCTCTCTCTCTCGTTCTCTCGCTCTCTTACGCTTGCCGGAAGAGGAAAGAAAAAAGGGCAAAACGGGAGAAAAAAGGACAGCAAGGTATGGGTAAGGAGGTGTGTCAAGGAAAAAGAAAATTTCGTAAGATCGCAAGAGTCGTCGGAAGTAAGGAGATGAAGAATAAAGGAAAGAGAAGGGGAGGAGACCTTCGAGGCATAAAATTCGCTCCTCGGAAACACCTGCGAACCTCTCTCTCTCTCTCTCTCTCTCTCTCCCTCCCACCCTATCTCTCCCCTATCTATCTCTCTTCTCTCTTCTTCAACGAAGGAATCCGCAGGTCCTGTGATTTATGCCTTCGAACCACTCTCGGAGTTCCTCTTCGAGAAGAGAAGGCGGACGAAAACAGGTAAAGACGTAGCGAGAAGAGGAAATTTCTCGAGATTCGGCACTGGGCCACCTTTTGTTGCAGGGATTTTGCGATTCGCTAGGCTAGTCGGCTTCAAATGTTTCAGGATCGGGAATATCGAAAGCCTAATAGGCTTTCCCTGCCAACGTATTCGTCTTCCAGAGATAATCTTTCGTGGTTATATCAGGAGGCTCTCTGTCTACCGATCTTTTCTCGGCTTTTTCGATCCTTTAGTGTTTCGTGTTTCCTCATCTTCTTTCTTTCTTTCTTTCTTTCTTTCCTTCTGTTACTCCAGCTCATTCTCATTTTCCCGTCGTCGTCCACCCACAAGTACCAGCTTCACGATAATAACATGCTTTAACGGGATTTTCTATCCTCGCCCTTGTCCATTCGCACGGTCTTCGGCCTCCTGAAAAAATAACCATGAAAGGACTGCCTCGATAGCTGTCATCGTATCGGCTTTTTTTTTATCTACCGATTCGTCGTTCGTATGTTTGTTTACGTCGAAGCTCAAAAATTCGGTCGAACAAAACGATCTCAAACCCGTCGACACCAGCAAACGATACCGGCTTCGGTATCAGCATCGTCATGATCGTCATCATCGTCATCGTCATCATCATTATTATCGTTATCGCCGGTGAAATATTGAAAACGTTTTTTCAAAAGTCGAGACAGATAGAATTTTCATTTCCAATTTCCATCGGATTTCAATGTCCCCCTTTTCATATGTACGAATGCGTTTTATTTTAATGTAATACCGCATGAATATTGAACATCGCGATCGTCCGTTATAATTTTTTTAATGCGTTACAACCGGCTTGATAATTAAAATCTCGAATAAAGAATGGTCAACCTGTTGCTACACGAACGAAATAAAATATTCGTTCGACGTGCTCGTCCCGTATCTACCAATTTTACGTGTTGTACTTAACTTGTATCGACGATGCATATATATATATATATATATATATATATATATATATATATATATATATATAGTTCGTCCGAGTCGGACGAACGAAAATGAAATTTTTTTCTCCTCTAATCGATTTGAAGGACAAAACCACAGTCCTTTCGTTTTCTACGATTCTTTACAAATCGTTTTTAAAGGATCGCTGTTAAGGGACGTGCTCGGCGCTCGAACACATTCGTTCGTTTTTTGACAGCTGACCGATCGATTTTTTTTTTTACGCTTGACATAACTTTCACGGTGCCGAGAGAGATGGTATAAGAGAGAAGACTCAGAGAGAGAGAAAGAGAGAGAGGAACGAAAATAGAGAGAGAGCGTATAAAGAAAGAGTACGAAGAAAACGCACGTGGGAAAATAGGATGTTCCGCAAGAGTTAATGAGCCTAATCCCGTCGTTCTTACGAGCGAGCCAAGATTAGGAGAGATTCTCTCTCTGTCTGAAGGAACGAGGACGTCGCCACCAGTGCCACCTGTGTCCTGGCCGGCTGCTTGGCTGGTGTCCTGTTGAGATGTCGAGCCGCTACGTGCAATAACGAGAAGAGGGGGAAATTGAAAGAGAAAGAGAGAGAGAGAGAGAGAGAGAGAGAGAGAGAGAAAGAAGTCTTGCGACTTGCGAGAGAAGGAACGAGAACCAGGAGTAAGAACGACGAAACGCGTTTCGCAAACAAAGACATCGTCACGATAACGAACCTGTCGGTGGTGAACCTCGAACTCGTTCGAAACTCGTTTCCTCCTCTCCCCTACCATCCCCCCTCCCTCCTCACCCCTCTTCGTAAAAAGGGTTAAGACGAAAAATCGTTATCCAACTGCAACGAGCTCGCAACCATTTCGTACGGTTCTAATAATCTTCGTATCTATCCTCCAATGAATATCTTTACGCCAAAGCTAATTATACCGTATTTATCGTCATCGTTCTTCATTCTAAAATCGTTCCAATCGTACCAACGCGTCCTTCGTTTCATCTTCCCTTTTTCGTCCTCTTTTCTTTTCTCTTTTTGCTTGTTTTTTTTTTTTTTTGTTTTCTTTTTTTTTTTTGTTTGTTTGTTTTGTTTCGTTTCGTTCGTTCGAAACGACTCACAAGCGAGCGGTGGTAAAAGGATTAAAATATGACGCGACGATCTTCGATTTATTAAGTCGATAAGTAATTATTATATTTGTTATCTCTTCGTATTATATATACGCCGTTTGACTGACGATTACTGTTCGGATGAAGTGTAATTCATTCTGTTTGGTGGGATCAATGATAATCCCCTACCGACGATTTTGAAAGGAAGAAGAAGAAGAAGAAGAAATTTCACGAGTTTAAGAAGATCTTTGTAAAGCTATAATTTGCACGAATACAGTAATAACGTCGAGTGGTAGCGTTGTGTACGTAGTACAAGGAGGGTTGGAACGTGGAAACCCCGAAGACCTTTTCTTCGGTTGAAAAGACTTTCCTTGAAACTCGAGCGGCCACTTCTTTCTCGATTATTTTCTCATTCGAGGCGCGTTGAGGCGGTGCTCTCTCTCTCTCTCTCTCTCTCTCTCTCTCTCTCGCTCGTTCGAAGATGTCCCTTTTCGAGAGATGACCGCGTCCGTAGAGGAGAGAGAGGACCATGAATGAAATTCCTGGATACGCGTTTCCCCATTCATACGAACTACGGATTAGATCGAAGATAACCAATAGGTATTTATATTCGCACCATCTACTTCCTTTTCTTAGATCCTTTCAACTTTTCATTCCTGTGAACGTTATAGTAAGAAAAACTATCGACGACGTTGGAACGGACGGAATTAAACAAAAAGAAAAAATAAATAAATAAATAAATAAAAGAAAATAAAACTCGAATATAATTTTACATCATCGTCGTAACCAACGGGACAGATAATTGTTTGTGCGATAACAACGTGTCGTTTGGATTCAACTTGTACGAACGAATTCACAATGTGAAATATGTCCTATGGAATACGTTCGAGATGAAATATCGTCGACGTGTTCAAAAATACGAGAAACGTTAAAAGATTAATATATTTCTTGTACTCCTCTCCTAACCTGATTTGTCAAGTCTTCGAGTGTATCGGTTTTAACGACACACGGAATAAAAAGGTATCCCCGAGATCGAAGGATTTCAGGTAACCCCAAGCGAGTAGCAGTGGTGGTAGTAGTGGATACTATTAGTCACTAATCGTGAAAAGCCATAATATTTCATGACACGAAAATACCGGTAGCCTCGAAATGGACAATGCCCGAGAGACGCTACTCGCCATCTTGAATTCTGATCCCCGTCACCACATTATTGCCAATTCATCGACTACCTCCCCAGCTTCTTCTTTGGACCAACCAACCAACCAACCAACCAACCAACCGACCGACCGACAACAGCATGTCCTTTTCTTATGCGTTCTATGAAACGGTATCTTACGAGTACAAAGAAGAACGTTGGCAAATAATGTCGACAAACAAATATCGACTGACCTCCATTATGCTTGGCGTCTTCGAGATCTTCTTACTTCGTGTCACACGCATACGTAGGCGTGCGCTCACGCGCACATACGAAGGATAAATATTTAAAAAAAAAAAAAAAAGAAGAAAAACCCACAAAAAAAAGAGAGAGAAAGAACGGAACCACACACAGAGAGAGAGAGAGAGAGAGAGAGAGAGAGAGAGAGAGAGAATGAGAACGAAAACGGAACAAAAAATAGAAACAAGAAAAAAAAAGGGAGGGGAAAGAAAAAAATAGAAGGAAAAAAAAATACCGTAACGAAAAACGTTCGAAACGTTTTACGAGTCGTTGGAAGCTTGTGCGCTACCGACGACGACGACGACTTTTCTTTTACCAGGAATCCGTCGGTTCGAAGCCATCTTCGTGACTGATATTTCACGAGAGCCCCAGGTACGCGAGCCGCCGGTCCATTCATGCTTCCTCGAACCATCGGAATGTCGTAAATCCCGGCATCGGCGTGGTCTCCCGTGGTTTCCCTTCTTACCCCCTGGTTAAGATACGTGGAGAGGGGGAGGGGAGGTAGAGGACGGTGGAGATATCAAATCGCGTTCGTTTCATGAATCTCCACAGCCCAATTTTAACCTTTGTCTACTCTCCCTTTAAAGAACAAACGAAACGACAACACGGAGTAAGACGATCGAAAGGAATCGTTCCCGTCTATCCAATGCTTTGAGCGAGGAACGATGAACGAAAATTGGAAGAGGAAGAAGACGAAGAAGAAGAAGATGACGATGATGATGATGAAGACGAAGTAGAAGAGGAGGAAGGAGGGGAGTAGAGGAAAAAAAAGCAAAAGAAGAAAAAAAGGAAGAAAAAAGTATACGAAAGAAGATGGAAGAATCTACCTCTCGATATCGCGTTACCCCTGTGTCCCATGCTAGCCGAAAATTACGGAGCGTTGCTACACAGACTTCGGTGCTCTCTTCTTTTCTTCGGAAGAACAACGAAGAGAGAGAGAGAGAGAGAGAGAGAGAGAGAGAGAGAGAGAGAGTGAAAGAAAAAAGTGAAAAGGGAAGAAGGGAGGAAGGAGAAGAAGAAGAAGAAGAAGGGCTGAACGAACGACCGACCGACCGAACGAACGAACGAACGAGGGAGGTAGAAAGAGAAAGATAGAGAGAGAGAGAGAGAGAAAGAAAGAGAGAGGCAAGCGACATCCGATCGGGCCGAGAGAACGAAGGATGCTCGTGGAAGGGTGTCACCGGCCTGAATTGTAACTCGTTAACGTGTCCATTGAAAGATCCGGACGAAACGTCCTCTTGCACGATGACGTGAATGCAAGAGACTCGACGTAAACCGATGTTCCTTCTTCGTCTTTCGAGATCTCTGATACGGGACGAGGAACAAAAAGCGAAACCGAGACGACGACATCGAAAAATAATAACTCCCATTCCGGTGTAGAGTAGCATCTGCCATTCTCGAAAACGACTCCAACGATCGGATTCGCGCTTACAACCACGAAAGTTCATGAAAATATTCAAAGAGGACACGATTTCTCTTAACTTAAAATATGTTACGTACGTACGTACGTACAACGTGCAAGAAATTCCGTTACGCGCTACTATTTCTCTTAAGTATATCATCTGGAAATAGAAAACTGCTGATTAACTATCTCAAAAAAATTCTATGAGTCGACGTGACGATTAATCAGTAGACGTGAGTGACTTTGTCTTCTTCGCGTTTTCATTTTTCGTCTTTCTTTCTTTCTTTCTTTCTTTCTTTCTTTCTTCATTTTTTATTATTTTATTTTTGCTTTTTTTTTCTTTTTTCTTTTTTTCTAAACGATCGTTAAGATTCAATCAAATTGTACATTTTGTAAACATCGTAATAATTAATCGAATATAATATTAGTGGAATTTCGTGAATCGATTGCAATTATATCGCAAGAACATTGATAGAGACCGATCGTAAAGTTCACCGCAAAGGCATTATCATCTAAGGAAGATCACTCTAAAGGGAATGAGTAAGACAGAGATAGAGATAGACAGAGAGAAAGAGAGAGAGAGAGAGAGAGAGAGAGAGAGAGAAAATACGGTTATATCTCGATAGCAAGTTAATCGGTTCTTGGGGTATCGTCGGTCGGTCGCTTAATGGCATCCCGAATGTTAAATGGATCCAAACAGAGGCCAATCGCGTTCTGGCCCTTACGATTCGTGACTGCAGAATTCTCTGAGCGAAGCCACGGGGTCATTCAATGCCCACTGAATGGCTGCGGTTGCTGCTCTTCTCTCAATGGCTGCTACCAAGTCCCGTTGCACGGTGCGATCTCGTCGATTTCGAATAGTCAAGATGCCTTGGCTCTTCGACTTCCTTCTTTCCTTTACAATATTCCGATATGCGAATTCTTCACCTTACAGAAAAAAAGAGATGTATATATAGAAAGATAGAAAAAGATAGAGATAGAGATAGAGAGAGAAAGAGAGAGAGAGAGAGAGAATTGTATACAATTATTTTTCCACGAAGTTGGAACGAAAATAAACAACAACAAAAAAGTATTATAAAGTTGCCAAGATCTGAGAAGATACGAGACGAAGGAAGACGAAGAAAAACAAACGAACAAAGAGATGTTCCTTAAAAATAAAAATAAAAAAAGAAAATAAAAAATAAAAAATAAAAAAAACAAAGAAAAAAAAGATGAAACAAAAAACTTTTTCTTTTAGGATAATGGATAATAGGTGGTGGACCGAATTACACCCCCGTCCATGCCTATACTCGCGGCATATCGCGTTCTCCATGAGCAGATGTTTTTTTTTTCGGAAGGTAAGCGGGGGGACTCCGCGAACGAGACTCGGCGAGAGCCCTGATTGACAGCTGAATGCTCCTTCCCGGGACTACTTAGGCCTCGCGGTGTCCTTCTCCTCTCCTGTTTTCAGGTTGCGTTGCGTGCGCATACGAGCATGGTAATGCAAAACCGTTACCTTCGAGAGAGAAAGAGAGAGAGAGAGAGAGAGAGAGAGAGAGAGAGAGAGAAAGAGCAGCAAGCACGCTTTAGGTTACTCTTCAAACGCGTTCTGACAAATCGATCCTTCGTGGAAATACGTTTCCTTTAAGTTCCTTCGACCTCGGTAGATATATTAAAAAATAAAAGAAAAAAATAAAATAAAAGAAGAAAGAAAAAATACCAAATGTCCGAGATTATCGACAAATTCGTTTACAATAACAATCAACAATTCGATCGATGGAGTATAGAATATAATTATTTTTCACTCAGTTCGACATAACTCGTTTTAAATTAATCTCATTATTTCAAGTTTTCACTCGTACGAATTGGAACGTCCAATGTATGCGTCCTCCAATACGATACGATACGTACTACGTATGTATACGTATCGAATGTGAACCAATTTATTAAAACAATTTCACGCGCCTAAATTTAAATGATACCAGCTTAGAGTTATCTCCTTTCTTCGTCTGTTTTTCTTTTTCTTTGTTGTTTCTTTTCACGTAAGCAGGAAAAAGTAGAATGCGCGCTTAATGGTATATCCCGAAAAGCGGAATACGAAGGGTTGAAAAGTTGTCGCATGTAAACCTTCGAGGAGAGGAGATGCAAGCTGAAGGAGAGAGAAAGAGAGAGAGAGAGAGAGAGAGAGAGAGAGAGAGAACGTTTAACGTTTGGATGGCCCCCGGGGATAGCGAACTCTCGGGTACGCGATAGCAATGTCACGGTGGCCAGCGGAAATAGCCGGCACTATCAGCCGCACCCGCCGGAAGGAGCGCCGTCACCGCAGAAAGAGTTCCAATCTTCTATTCAACGCGTTCTTCTCCGTAGCCACGTCGCACCACTCCGCGCCTAACCGCGCCTAACCGCACCGCACCACACACCGCACACCGCACCGCACCACACCAAACCAAACCACACCGCACCGTACGATCCTGGTAACCTCACCCTCCCGATAGCAGGGCCGATACGAACGGCAGAGAATGGACTCTGGTAGTTTCCATCCACGAAAAGAAGTACGAGAAAGGGGTGCCAGAAGATGGCCGGAAGCAGGAAAGAAGGCGAGATGGCCCCGACAACCTTCGACTTATCTACCAACGTCCCTTTTCTTTATCCATGTTTCGTCCTCCTTCCAAGCGAAATCGTTTGTCCTCTTTCTTTTTCCTTCATCTTCTACACGCTACACTTACTCTCTCTCTCTCTCTCTCTCTCTCTCTCTCTCTCTCTCTCTCTCTCTCTCTCTCTCTCTCTCTCTCTTATCGTCTCTTTTAGTGATATTTCCGTTTATCAAAAGTCATCGTTGGGAATGCAAAGAAATACGAGGGCTCTTAGTGTGACTTAATAAAACATATTTTTATATGTGAAAAAGAGAAAAATAGAGAGAGAGAGAGAGAGAGAGAGAGAGAGAAAATAACATGTTTTCTTTCCAAGTTCTTCGTACTTTTTTCTAAAGGAAGTAATTCGAGGACGATAGGATAAGATAGATAGATAAATAGATAGATAGATAGATAGATAGATGAAAATCGAACTAGAAGAAGCCGATCGATCGGTCCGAGTGTTAAGGCCGTTATCGAGGTCGTACATGCGAGGGAGAGAGAGAGAAAGAAAGAGAGAGAGAGAGAGAGAGAGAGAGAGAGACCATGGGTTGGACATCGATCAGCAAGGAGCCATCGTTCGTTCGCTCATTCCTAAGGTTCTTTCGCTAGGTTCTCTTCGTACTCGTGGAGGAGTTGATGGATGCGAGATTACAGGAGCGGGGACACTCGTTGACGCACCATGATGTATCACCGGCTCAGCTTCCGTCTACTAGCGACACAGCTATGGGCTACTTACCACCCTTAGGAATGCCCCACCTAGGGATCCTCTCTGTAAAGTCCGGAAAATAAAAAAGAACTTTACTTGACACCCTTCATCTTTTGCCTCTAGCCTAACTTTGCATACTGAATTAGAGACTCCCTCTCTCTCTCTCTCTCTCTCTCTCTCTCTCTCTCTCTCTCTCTCTCTCTTTCTCCCTTCCCTCTTTTTCTTTATGTTTGTTTCACCCTTGTCTATGAATAAGTCAAATGTTGATTTATGATAACATATATCCGAACTATAAAACTGTTTACTTACCGTCCGATAATTTCGAAGTTAGGAATATTAGTTACGTTGATAATGATCGATAAAAATACAACAAACAACTTGTTTTGCAAAATTTTTCAAAGAAACTTATCGCTCTTTTCTTTATCTTTGTTCTTTTTTCTAGGTTATGTACGTGAAAATGTCCGGAATAACAACGACTGCCTGGCACGTTTCTTTTGTATCACATATCACGTAGGTAATTGGTATGAACATTAGAAAAATACGATTAGATTTTTACGGGAGATATTGGTACTTCGTTCTAACAGTATCCATAATGCCATTAATAAGTTGTTTCATTATATGACGATTTTTACAATGGGGGGGGAAAGAAAGTTTGACGGATGTAGGATGAGTAAAACTTTGTGATATTATTTATTACGGGGACAGGAGAAAAATTCATTAGATTTTATTACCGTGTTTATTGCAACCACGGGTAAATATTCTTAATTGAATATCTGTGTTTAATCCTAAACCTTTTAAATTCACTCGAAACTATTGTTGACAAGACCTTATATTAACGTGAAATACCACTCATAATTCTCTCATACAAAACGTCGGACTTTCTAATTCTCCGTTGTACTATTCGCACGCATTACTAAATAACGTAAAACTTCATAAGACTCGACTAATAAGTAACTAACTTTACCTGACAGATCAAACAAAATTCTTGAATTTTTAACTTGTCGTATATACTTAACTATAATATATCAATCGTTACATTGACTTATTTCCTTTCTATGACGTTTCCAACGATTAACTCGAATTAACTGTTTCTTATGTTGAGAAATTCTTGTTAATATTTTAGAGACGTTTTTAAGGGCAATATATTTTTTCGTCGATCGATAGATAAGCCTACCTTATAAATATACCTGTCAATTTGAAAAAGGGAAACAATATACATCGTTTGGATCACATTACTATGACCATCGTCGTTTCTTAAAAACCCTTAATCCTAGGGTCTATTATATTTTTTATAGTTTTTCATATATCCTTCGGTCAACTCCCTACGATTATTGAAGCAATTCTAATTATTGAATTCTATTCTATTTAACAATTCTACTTATTATTAAAGCAATTTTAATTATTATCTAATTATTAATTCTAATTATAATTACTATTATATATAAAGAACAATTATTAGGATGATGTATCTGTTATAATTCGTTTTAAGACACGAAAAATAGACTTTCTAATATTCCATTATCATCGCACTTGTTACTAAATAATTGTTTATTTAACAAGTTCCAACCATTGTGACTTTTGTGAGAGTGACTTAAGTGACTTTTTCTGAAATGGTCAAACGAAAATCTCGAGTTTTTAATTAATCTTATGTAATGTATTAATATCAATCGATAGTTTGACTTATTTTTTATCTACGACTTTTCTAACGTCTAACTCGCTTTCTAAAAAAATATTTATATATTCGTATATTTATTTCATATTTTGTATATTTCACGCAATCACATTTTTTAATATACCAAAGTCACTTCGGAGGAATAAAAATAAATCGATACGCTTACATGTGCCTGTCGATTTATTAAAATGAAACTGTACACTTATTATATATCACAACTAATAATGCAATTCTCTGCGATCGTTCTGTCGGTAATTGATAATTCGTTAATAACGTTAAAACAAGAAATTTCAATAAAAATTAAAAAATTTTAATGCAAATAGTTTAATATTGATATATCTAATATTATGTTAAACATTTAAATGTATTTACCGTCTATAATCGTCAAGCCATTTCTTGACTCCATATTAATTTTTGTTTAATCCTTTTTCGGTCATATATCCGGGATTACGGTTAACGAAGAATTATAAGGGTACTTTTACCTAAACCCTCCAAAATCTTTCCTTCATTTTCTTACGAATAATGTGCCATTGTCACTTTCACTTTTCAAGCGTATAATTTATAGAAAATACTTTTGAAGCTTTCGTAAAAGCTATTAATTTTATTATAGGTATTCCCTATTATACTCATTTATCATTATATTTTCGACTCGCTTTTGCTTTCTATTTTTCTAATGGTTGCCGGTAAATAATTATTAACCAGAAAGGGCAATATATTTAATTTTTTTTTCTTGTTTTATCTTTTTTTTCTTCTTTTTTTTTTTATTCCTTTTTCAACGAAGTCGATGAAAAAATATGCGAAATGAAGTTTTTCAACCGTGGTACGAATAAAAATTCGGCTGCGTATTGCGAGAGCGCAAGCGCCGTTCTCGCCCTGTTTGACCCTGAATTATTCAGAGACTCGAAGACCCGACGAGGACTTCATAAAAATTGCAGGCGTCGTGATTGCCGTGGTTCGGAGGCATACAAGAGCGAGAGCGAGAGCGAGAGAGAGAGAGAGAGAGAGAGAGAAAGGGGTTAGTACGGGGTGCTGCAAGCAAAAGAGAGATAGAAAGAAGGCGAGAGAGCGAGACAGAGACCTTTCAAATTTACCCCCGGCCTCCGACAACCATCGCAATTTTCCTTCTTCACTGGATACATGTATTTCTTCTTCTTTTTTTACCTAACGCGGTACAGGCATCCTAAAAAATAGGACAATTATCGTACGATCAAAAATATATGTTGGTATGTATGTTAGTGAAACGGTATACAATAAAATCAATCCGTTTAATTTTCAATCAAAATCGAGTTGAGATGAAAAATAATTTACTTTGTATTTTTTCATTCTACCCGTGAACAAATATATTTAATTATTGATAATAATTATTATATATTTAATATATTAAGTTGTCTTTCTATCTTTATATTATAAATTAGATACACACACACGCACACACATACATATATATATATATTAATTTTTTTTTAAAGTAAGTTCGAGACAGTTAGAGTCCAGGGTCCATCCTCGGAGTTTGTAGCACGTAATCGATCGATGAAAGGTGTACCAAGAAACTGGTATCGGGTGACGTATAATCGATCAGAGTATGTCCCCTCGTGTCTCCAACCCCTTAATCCCACCCACTCGGAGTTGCTCGGTGGTATGTAAAGGGTGTGTTTAGAATTGAACATGGGTTTTAGAGTGGAGGTTGCCTGACGATTCGTAACAGTCGTCACTAGCATACTTCCTATAATGCGAGAATCGTGTTAGGTAAAATAAAAGCACGCTCTATGTACATATACATATATATATGTATGTATATGTATATATATATAAGATTAATCTGACCTTGAAAGTCCCGAAACGTAATTTGGATAATCCTTAAGGGTAAATCATCTTTAACGGGATATTATCTTAATTAAACGAGATTTTAACGTTCACCCTTGCGCGTATCTAATATATTATATACATGCATACATAAACATGTATGTGTATGATACGGTCAAATAAGCCGACGTTGTCTTGTAATTACAAGGGTTATCTTTTTAACGTAACGATCGTATTAATAACTATGATACGTTTATTTAGAAACGAAACTGATAAATCATAAATAATATTACGTCCGTATCCTCCTACTCGTTTTTCAGATAAAAGTACTTATCTAAAGCGTATCTTTTGATATCTATTGTTATAACGAATCCCAAACAATGTCGGAAGGACGGATTCTAGAATTGGCTATCCTAGAGAGAGAAGTATATTAATCGTTTCTCGTCGTCGAAGTTTAACGTTGAATACCGAATCTCGTTTGTGCCGACGAAAGTGTCGGTGAAAGAGCCAAGAGGAAAATGCCGGTGGCCCTTCCTTCCCATCGTCACCACCATCACCACCCCAATCCCCCAGGGGTAATAAAACAGCAATTTAATTCATACACTTGATAAACGCCCAAGCTCCGCTCTCCGGGTTGCTTGGCTGCTTGCTTCCTTGCTTGCTTTCTTGGTTCCTTGCTTGCTTGATTCCTTGCTTGCTTGCTTACTTGGTTCCTTGCTTGCTTGCTTGCTTGCTTGCTCGCTTGCCTTCGCGAAGCTGGCGAAAGTCAAACGAACGGAAGGGCTTATTTTGCAAATCATCGCCCCACGGTAATAAAGGAGCGTACGCCTTGAGATATGAAGGAAAAAAAAAATAACGATAAAGAAGGAAAAAAAGAAACCCAAAAAAAGAAAAGAAAAGAAAAGAGATTCGAGTGGCCTTACACGACAATGACGACGATCATCACCGAGCTGCTTTTACGAACGGTATAAATAAATCAATCGAATAAACCCCATACCACGATCTCCCTCTCATCACCATCCCCCTGTTATCCTCTCAATTTCGATTTTCAGCTAATTACTGTCCAATTGATAAAATGTATATTATTCGCCGGTGACAGGTCGGTAAAAATTGTTCTCTCGAAAAATCCGACGTAGTGCTCGAGCAAAGTATATATCTTCAAATTATTATTTAAATCTTATCATATTTGGATCGACGATAATTTCGAAGAGTTTCCAATATATCTCGGGGCAAGTGTGGGTCGCACATGTGAAATGAACACTTTCAAAATTATCTCTGATTATCTCATTGAATTAGTTATTAGACGTTCGATTATTTGCCGATCACGAAAGGCATCGTCCATATGCACGAGCTCGGCGTAGGATTCCGTAAGAGAGAAGAAGAATGAGAACCCGTGGCCTCGTCCGGCTGGACCGCGTCACACACACACACACGCACACGCGCACGCACACGCGCGCATCCACGCACGCACGCGTACAGAGAGGGGTTGGAAACGAAGGCGCACGGGGGCTTTCAGGGGTGGTTGCAGGGTGGTTAGTGGCATTCATCGCGATGCAGATGGCTTCCAACCCTCCTGCCGAAGAGAGAGAGAGAGAGAGAGAGAGAGAGAGAGAGAGAATGAGAGAGAGAATGAAAAGAGAACGAGAGAGAGAGAATGATTGGTGCCTCCGCCACCGCCTCCGCTGCCTCCGCAGCCGTCGAGAAGCCAGCAGCAACGCACGGGTTTTGCGTGTGCGTACAGACGCAGTTTTTCCCGCGTCTCGGCAGCCGCCCTCCTCCTCCTCCTCCTCCTCTTCCTCCTCCATCACCATCACCATCACCATCACCTCCTCCTCCTCCTCGCTTACGCACACGTGCGTGGATCTCGGCCAATCGGCGAATCGCACCGATTTCTCCCTTTTCTATTCGCTATGGTATCGCACGTAAACGCGCGTAGGCGAACACGCGAACGGACACACGTTAGCATAAATTTTCGTATACCTTACGTAAAAATAATCAACCCAAAGTAAACCACTTAATCATCCATTTAGGATGATTCGATGAGATAAAATGGAGAAAGAAAGAATGGAGGAAAAAAAAAAGGATCGAAAGAAAATCTCTCTTACGAACCTCGAATAACCGGAGATTTTCTCAGGAAGATCGTCGATTATTAAGATCGATCGATCGATCGATCTTAACACGGACGATCGTCTCGAGGTCACAACACGGTGCACCACCATCACCTCCCTCCCTCCCTCCCCCCCATCCCCCAACCCCCAACCCCAACCTCGGTCCTGACTGACACGAAAACGAGACGCATCGTCTCGAATTTAATGCTCGTTTACGTACTACCCACTTACTTACGTACTACCCAAGAGATCTATTTTTCCTCGTGTGCCGCTCTTTCTTTCTTTCTTTCCTTTCTCCTTTTCTTGGTATAGTATAGGCTCCCGAGTAGTATATATATATATATATATATATATATATATATATATATATATATTATATAGATATATATATAGATTATATCCTTTTGCGAGGGTAGAGATCGAGCTCGCCCCTGTATTTACCTGTCACCTCACTGACGATCGTGACGAGGGTATCTACCCTTCGACGTACCCGTCGTCCTTGACGCGGCTCGAGCTCCCTGATCTAGCCTCCTTCTGAATTATACCAAACTCGTCCTCCAACGATCTCGATTCTTTCTCTCTCTCTATCTCTATCTCTCTCTATCTCTATCTCATACACACACTCTCCCCATTTTCTTTTCACAAGAACCAATTTTCTTTTTTGTATCTACCGTAAAATAATCCGCAAAATAAAACAGAAATCGTATGACGTTATTTCCTTTTTCTTTTCGTTTATTCTTTTTCATTTCGATTATTTCATATCGATCAAAGTTAAAATCCATTAGTAAACCACCTGTCCTTGGTATCGGGCCAAAAAGAAAATCCTTAGATATAAAGAAATTACGATGACGTTCGGTTCCTCTCATCGGGCGAATAAGCGAACGTACAACAAGTCGATAAATTTTTTACTATCGAGATTAATTAAGTCGATAAACGGGTTCGACGGTCGTATAATCAATCGAGCAATAAATCGAGTTCCGATGCCCAGGAGCTACCGCGATTCGTCGTACGTCTATTTGCATATCCAGGAACGTGTCTCGATACTAAAGATACCCTTGGACTCACTTTCTCTCTCTCTCTCTCTCTCTCTCTCTCTCTCTCTCTCTCTCTCTCTCTTTCTCTCTTTCTCTCGATCCATCTCTCTATCTTTCTAGCTTGCTCGTTCATCTTCGATTGTCATGAAAATAGTTCGTGCGACTCGAAAACGTGTGTCGCGGTAGCGCGCCAATGACGTTGCCTTCTTTATACACGTTACCTATGTACATATATCGTGGCCAGAAAAAGCGAGCTAGGAAGAAAGAAATGAGAAAGAAAAGAGAAAGAGAGAGAGAGAGAGAGAGAGAGAGAGAGAGTCTTAAAAAAGGGGCGCACACGGGCCGAAAGAAGTAGGCATGAAGTCCTTCTATCTTTTCTCTCTCTCTCTCTCTCTCTCTCTCTCTCTCTCTCTCTCTTTCTCTCTCTCTCTTCTTTTTCCACGAGAGAGGGGTTACGAAACGAGACACGAAATTGGCATAAATGAGATTGATACGACTTTAAGTTACTCTTTCGCACTCGAGATTCTGGTCTCGCCCAGTCGTCACGCCACTTCGCACGTCGTCGTAAAGAAAACCAATGCCGCGTTTGCTACCGATGATCGTCGAATGAAAGCGAGAAAACGAACGGGCGAAGGAGAGAATAACGAGGGCATCGGGCCAGATACGCCCCTGCCGTTAACCGACGCCTCGCTTCATTTCCATAGCGATCTGCAGGAACGTGTTTCCAAAAGGAAAACGATATTGAAATTAGACGTGGTATTTGCTAGCCGTAAAACGTCGTCAGCGCCTTCCTGATCTTATCGTATATATATATATATATATCGTAGATTTAACCTTGGCCGTTTTGCAAAACACTCGCAGGTTTTTCATCGAGCTACTTATAACCGACCGGAGCAACGACGAAGACGAAGAAGAAAATCAAAAAGAGAAAATAAACGAGACGAAAAATGTATCATCGTTCTTATCGAATCGAACCGAAGAGAAACGAAATTCCAAAGTCCGTTGTGCGATCCGATGAGTAAGCGAGGGGGAAAAGAAATTTTAAAGAAAAGAAAAGAAAAAGAAAAGAAGGAAATAGAAGGAAAAACAAAAAAAAAAGAAAAGAAAAAACCAAGGAAAACCATTAATTACGAATCACATGAACGGGGACTCATTATGCACCGCGTATATACTTGTTCGATCTGGTAGAATACTATGTACTTTCCGTATATCGAACGAACTTTACTAATAACGACGGTATACTACCGTATATGCGGGCCCTTTGTCCGGCAACGAATGGAATTTCGAAGGTAATTAAAATTCGGGTACATTCGGGTTGTGCGGAGAACGTAACCGAGGCAGCATATTTTCGTCGCGCTAAAAAGGACCGCGAGGGAATCGCATATTACGCGTGCAGGGTGGAAACCACCGCGGCAACGAGTTTTTCTCTTTCACTATCGTACGACACACAAACACGCACAGGGGCAAACGCGCACAAACAGGCATGCGCGTACGCGAATACGTACGCGAGTACGTACGCGTACATATCGAAATACATGGACGAGGGGCACCGCCGACAGGAACAGCGGAAGAAACGAAAGGGGGAGGGTGACACGGCGCGGAATCTGGGAGCGCCGCCTGTAGAACAAGTAATAAAATAATTTTAACGACCCGCTTGAATTATGCGCGCGCGCGCGGGTACAAATAATAATATCTGGCCGGCACGCATCCCCGCAATAAATATCGAAGAAGGGGATCCCTCGACTCCGTTTCCCCAACCCTCTCCCTCTCTCCTCTTCGTGTCCTATACGTCGCAAAACCCTCGCCCATTTACCCTCTTCTTCTTCTTCTTCTTCTCCTCCTCCTCCTCCTCCTCCTGCTTCTCCTCCACTTCCTTCTCCTCCTCCTCCTCCTCCTCCTCCTCCTCCTCCTTCATCATCTTCTTCTTCTTCTTCTTGTCTGTGCTAACTGCACATCTGTGCACGCTCGTACCTATGCCATTACTATGACGTGGAGCAAAAATACGGGGACCTATGTAGTCTAGGAGAGGGGTCCGTTGCGAAAAACGGGGCCTGACCTCGCGCCAGTGGTTCTCCTTTCGACGTTTATGCACAGTATCCGAGAGAACGTGGGAACATTTTCGAACGAGAAATTGTTCTTTCATCTTTTTCGTTTCGCGCGCTAGTTATTTCGTTACATTACATTCGATATATCCTCTAATGCGTCTCGGTAAATGTCAAGATTTAATATTTTAATAATTATGCGTGACATAACGTTTTTATTGATTTTATTAGGAGAGATATAATTTATATATATATATATGTATCAGGTAGGTAGTAGGTATATATATATATATATATCAATAAAGCGATCAAGTATAGTTGATGTTACGCTTGAATCAACCAGTTTTTCGAACATACATAGTACATTATATCGGCGAGAGGAAATTTTATTACAATGTTTTAACGTAACTGGTTATTCCGCTATGGATATAAAAAAAGTAAACCCATATCATTATTAGGAATGATCTATATTAGATATTCATATGCAGCTGTAAAGGAACACTTTCATTTCCCATTAGCAATGTATTAAAATATTGTACCTACATACATACGTTAAGAAAGTTAACGATAATCGTTATTTATATACACATATATATATATATATATATATATATATATATACCTACTACCTACCTGATCGTGTGACCCCGAAAAGCAACGATAAACTTCAGCGAGTATTTCCGCATAGTCTTCTATGTCGTCGTCGTCGTCGTCGTAGACATCGTACATGTTAGACAACATTTCCGAAGCATATCGAATCGTCGTATCTAGTTCGAATATACCGAAGAAAACTGATCGCACCACGGATGCGTGCTCTTTGCGGGTCACGAATATACTGAAACATACCTATCCATAATAGAAAATACAGAGCATGGTAGGGATACTTTTTCTTCTTTCCTTTTCTTTTATTTTGTTTTTATATTTTTTTTTTTTTTTTTTTTTACGACCGATGTATAAACCGATTTCAATAAGTCTCGGAGCCCTTCGAAAGTCACGTTCGATATATGGTACACATTCCTAATAATAAACATTTAATGACTCGACCTTTATCGTTGATCCCGTCGTCGTTCTTTCTTTTTTTTTTTTTTTACACGTCAATACAACAATAATACTTCACGGAGCTTACCTTCCGTTACCCAACGAAATTATTATACTATTCGTTACCTAACTTTATTATTAATTCACTTAGTATCTTTTCAAATCGAGAAAGAAAGAAAGATAAAGGAAAAGAAAAGAAGAAAGAAATTCTCTCTCTTCGTCGAAACAAAAGTCATTAATCAATTAAAAAAAAAAAAAAAGAAGTAAAAAACGAAGAAACATGTTTTCTACGGTTAACAATAAACTGATGAAAGGGAGCCGCGTTACCGTTTCACCTCTGAATTCTCTTGAAAAGGAACGAGAAGAGAGAGAGAGAGAGAGCGAGAGAGAGAGAGAGAGAGAGAGAGAGAGAATTATGCCGTCAAAACGGAGGCGCGTACAGAACGATGGGTAACCGTTGGTCGATGACAGCGCAATGAGATTCTGATTTGCGCGGATGCATATAATCGCGTGAGGTGCGTGCATGCATGCGTCCGTATGTACGTACGTACCTACGTACATACATACATACAAACATACATACATATACATACATACGTACGTACGTACGTGCATACGCATGCAACCATGCACGCCACGCATCTCCACGTAAGTACTTGCGTATGTAGGAGATATGTGCGCGCGAGTACGTGCATGTTCGCTCGCGAGCGCATCGTTTAGCAATCAGGGAGAATGATGCAGCCAGAAGAGCGAAGGCAACGAGTCGGTTCTGTCCGCGGTGCAATCTGATTACCGTACCGGCTCCGTACAATTTATATTTGTACACCTGTGCCTGACGGCAGGCAAGCCGCGTCGTACACTCCCGCGAGAGTTCCGATGCCGAGAACTCGATCCGTACGACGATGATTTCTCATCCGTGAGAATCTTTCCTTACCTTAAAACTTCTACGTCCCGAGCTTTCCTTTTTCTCCAGGGGAAGGGGCGGGGAGGGAGGAGGGGAAAAAAGAGCGATAAGAAATAAGGAAAGGAGAGATAGAAAAAAAAAACCGAGATAAATATTATTCGACGCGAGTTACTAAGAAAAGATAACCAATAGCATATGTCACTCGAGTGAAATGGTTCTGAACGAGAGCGTTTCGCTGGGCTTTTGAATTTTGAAATATTTCACGATAAATGTTCGACTCGTGAAAGTCTCGAATGTCGATCTAAGATAAAGGAATTATTGCGTTAGAATAATACAGTAACGCAACGTTACGAAGACGATTCAACTCTTTGACAGATCACACTGTTAAGTTCGATCGCATTTGGATAGTTCGATTTAAGTGATTTGTTATTGATCGGAGATCGTTCTAGTACGATAGCTTCGTCGTATGTCACGTAACTCTGAAATAAAATGGTGTGTTTATCTTTTACTTGGATCATGCAAATATGAAACAATTTCGGTTTCTACTTTCTTCCTTTTCAATTTTTTTTCTTTTTGTCGCAAGAATCTAGGACTATCCTTTAGTTTTAATTATGACGTTAGAAATTCTCACGTATCCACTTTTACAAATATATTATTTCTTTTTTTTTGTTTGAGAATATATTGAAGAAAAAAAAATCGATTCACGATGCACCGAAACCTTGAAGGAAAAAAAAAATTTCGCTCATCATTGCCCGAATTACCCTACATATAGTCATACCTAATATTTATATATCGAGGAATAACAATTTAATTGTCAATTCATGAAGTTAATATTAATCTTAAATAGATAATAATAACGATCCTTCGTACGACAACTACAATTTACATGTTCCACCTCGTACGCCTCCAACACACGAAATTTTACATTAAATATATTTCTACCGTAAGAAACGATAAGTTTCTCATTTGTAGTATTCAAGTATCCACACGAAATAGGGAATTTTTTAGTATGATCAAAATTTTCACCTTGCCATGTTTTCTGGTGGTATGTACGATCGAGTGGCGATTTTCCAAAGAACCAAAAAGAGAAAGAAAAAAGGGAGACAGAAAGAGCAAGAGAAAGAGAGAGAGAGAGAGAAGAGAGATAAAAAAAAGGAACGAAAAAAAAGAAAAAGTAGACAGGAAACGAGTCTTTCGGCGGTGGTCTGTGCGCGAACCCGATGAGTAGAAACTTCTATCGTAGCTGCTCGCCCGTGGTCGGACGAGCGAGATTATTTGGATCCTGAAGAATGGTAACAATCGAGCTTTGTAATCGGTCCTCCAAACGATAAAGTCTTTGTTGGCCACCCTTCCGGCACCACCATCCTCCTCCCTCCACTTCCCCCGTACACCTACCCTCCCCTCTCCTGATTTCTACCCCATTTCTCCTCTCTCTCTCTCTCTCTCTCTCTCATTTCTCTTGCCCGTACACAATCTCCCTTTCTCTCATTATTCGAGTTCTAAGAGGAGGCCCCAATGGTATCACCTGTTGGCAATTGCACGCCCGCGAATTCTTCCGCGCTCGTTGTTTTCCCTTTCGACCGACTCTCCTATCCCTTTCTTTCTTTCTATATCTCTCTCTCTCTCTCTCTCTCTCTCTCTTTCCTTCCTTCCTCTTTTTCTTTTATTTCTTTCTTCCTTTTATTTTTTTTTTTTTTCAACTTCAAGTTCGACCACCGACGAACGGACGACGGACGGACAGGAGTGATGGTGGAAGGGAAGGAGGATTGAACTGGTACGACGAAAACGCGGTTAATGGGTCGGCAATAATGGGATATAACAATAGCAGGGTGTTTGCGTCATTGCGTCATTACGTCACTTTGTCTTACTTGATTCGCTTCGGTCTCTTGACTCTCTT
>OU426993.1:19836693-19839193 GCA_911387935.1 Dolichovespula saxonica | reverse complement strand
AATATTTATGTACGTACGTTATTATGTATATATGCCGATTTTATTTTTTTCAACAAGTTCGTCGATATATATATATATATATATATATATATATATATATATGTATGTGTATGTATGTATGTATGTATATATTTTCTTCCTCTAAACTTCTCAATCGAGAACAATCGTTCGATGGGAACCGCTTCGATAAGAGTGTCTACGTTCGAACGTATATTACATACACGTTCGTCGCTTATACTCTTATCGGCTTTTCCTCAATTATTTTTCTATCGCTTTTTCTAACAATACATCAGAATGCATAACGCATACTAACATTTCTCTATCGTGACACCTTCACTTCTGGACCCTACGATCGATCCCAAATATAAAAAATCGTTAACTTCTATGTAATCACTATTATCCCTTGTCTCCTACGAACCGTTCTCCTAAAAATTATTGCTGCAGCTTGGGTTATATGACGTTAATTGTCAGGAAGAAGATAATTAAGAGATAAGTTTTGATTATTTATATTTAAAAAAGAAACGTCTCTCTCTTCTCTCTCTCTCTCTCTCTCTCTCTCTCTCTTTCTTTCACTCTTCCTCCTCCTATCTCTGTTTACTTGTCTATCTTTACCTGTCTCTCGTTCATACAAATTCGCTTTTTTTTATACCGTCATATTTTTATTTACCGTAATATTAATACGTTTGGTACGAAGTATTGGAATCAGAACTAGGTTTTTCGTGTAATTCGTACATTATTATGTAAAAATCTTTCGTAAAAGATTTTTATAAATATATATATATATATATATATATATAATTTGTTAACAAATGATATATCAGTAGAGGATCATTCCTCCTATTGTTAAACAAAAAATCAAACGATAAATCAATGAACAAAGTCCGCTAGTAATTAGGATTCGTCATCGTTCGGGGATACAGAGCATGGCCATTCCTTTTTTTTTTTTTTTTTTTTTTTTCTAATCATTTAGATAAATCTCTTTACGTACATTCTTTAAAGTCGTCGCACTCGAGCATAGTGTGTGTCATAGATTGGGTCAAAGAACACGAAACCTTAGCCTTTTTACACACACATATTTCATTCATCTTTCACATCGTTTTTTACCTTTTTACTTTCGATCTTCGTTTTGTTTCGTTTCGCGTTTAGGACGAGGAAGCTGTTACGACGATTTCTTTTCTAATCTTGGGAATCGCACTTAGAGGCTTATGTTTACGCACGAAACACGATTATATCCGCTTTTGCTATCTTCTATGTTTTAGGACAGAGTAAGACGCTTATCGTTCTTACATAGAAAAGCCTCTTTCGTAAACGTCGTACATTTAGAACGAGAAAATTAAGTTTTCAATCGAGACGAAGCAACTTGTTTCTTTTCTTTTCTTTTTTTTTTTTTCCTTTTAAAGAATAGATCAAGAATATAATATAGTATACGATCAATGTGTGTGTGCGTGTTTGTGTGTACGCGCGTGTGTGGTGTGGTGTGGTGCGTGTGTGTGTGTGATAATAAAAAGGATTTCTTTCGTACGAAACACACACGGCCATCGCGACGATTTCCTTTGACTCGTCCTGAAGATTTGTCAATAGAAAAAAAAATAAATAAATAAATAAAAAAGAAAACACGATATTTTACCATTAGTTCAAATCTTTTTAGAATCGTAATCGCATTTCTTTAACCCGCGCACATGAAAAAAAAAAAAAAGAGAGACGATGATCTCGTAGGATAGCTTAGGAAGGAAACAGGGTGGGGGGGGGGTGGAGAAGGAGATTTTAAGATGCATGAATTTGAGTAGGAAGAGTAGAGAAGAAGAAGAAAAAATCTTTCTTTGAACGCGCGACGATGACGGAAGAAAGAGGAAGCAAGAAAACGAAAACAAAAAAAAGATACGAAAAACAAAAAAAAAAAACAAAAACAAAACAAATTCGTGACGGGACGACGCTACATATATTCGAGGACCGACGGATGCAAAAGTATATTGTGTATATATATTTATGTACGTACATACATACGTACGTACGTATATATGATGTATAATATAATAAAGCTTTCCTCTTCACTATACCTCTTCAAAGATTCGAGTACTACGAGGAACGTCTTCGATGTGAGGAAATAGAAAAAAAATTTATTTAAATAATAAATAAATGAATGAATGAACGAATAAAAAATCTTCGAAGAGAGAGAGAGAGAGAGAGAGAGAGAGACCGATCTCTTTCTCTCACCGTCGTACAAGCGTGAATTTTGGAGTGATCAAAAGTGACATTGCTTCTACGATTATCGTTTATTTTTCTTTTTTTTTTTTTCTTTCTTTCTTTCTTTCTTTCCTTCTTTCTTTCTTTTCGCTTCGCGCGAGTATATAACGCGCACGTCGTCGTTATTTGGATATTTTTCCCTTCGATACCGTCCAAAAGTGAAAACTGTGATTAGTTGAAAGAAGAGGATGAGAAGGGGAAGGAGGAGGAGGAGGAGGGGGGAGGAAGGATGCTGTGTCGTGTTAAAAGAGAAGAA
>OU426993.1:19829193-19831693 GCA_911387935.1 Dolichovespula saxonica | reverse complement strand
TACTTGTTTATTTTTCGACGAATTTCTTACGAATTTATTTTACGGACGTACGGACGAACGAATCAACTAACGACGAAACTCTGATTTATCCGGTGTTCTTCTATCGAGTGTGGTGTGGTGTCTATGTTGGGCTCGTTCGTCGAACGTTTTTCTCATTTCGAGATTTTTCGTTAATCGTTACGCGAAAGCGTTCCCGTTAGATACTCTCGTGATTAAACTCGAACGATATCACCGACCGACGGGTCTCTTCATTAACGATCCTTTCGCGACTTTATATTCAATTTCTTTTCCCTTTCTCTCGTTTCCTTTTTCCTTTTCTTTTTTTTTTTAAATAACGCGCAAGATCAATCATTATTCACGTTATTGTTCCGTGTACAATGTTGTACGAATACCGTTACTCGCACGTAATGTAACGTATTAGTGCATGGGGTTTCTTTTTTGTATACGCAATTGTGTGTGTCCTGAATTTCTTTTTTTTTTTTTTTTTTATTGTTCTTACATACATACATACGTAAATATATTCTTCCATCTTGGAAGATAATACTTTGTGTCTACAAGAAAACTTAGTAAGAGCATTTAACGATTTATCTATTTTCCTTTAACCGCTTAATTTCTCTGTGTATTTTGTCGTGCATTAATCTAACTTAATCTACCTGCTGATGTTGTGTGCCGTGTGGTATTCGTGCGCGCGCGCTCGTGTGTGTGTGTGTGCGTGTTAAGTGTGTAAAATCGAAACGAAACGTCGCGTAACGTTTTGCATAAATCGATATTCAATCGTACACGTTTGAATGAATATTTATCTCCATTTAAATGGCAACTTATTATCGAATCGAAAAATATTACCGATCCGGCGAACGAGTAATTAATTTTCTTTTCTTTCCTTTCTTCTTTTCTCTCTCCCTCTCTCTCTCTCTCTCTCTCTCTCTCTCTCTCTCCTGCTTCTTTTTCCCCCCTTTCTCGTCGTCTTTTTTCTCCCCCCTGTCCCGTAGCAGACACTCGTCTCTCTCCCGTTTCTCTCGGTTAATCTTGTCGCGTTACTACCTCCTCCTACTTTTTGAATAAAGAGAATCATCAGCGTGCACTCTTGTCGGATATAATCTTTGATCCTACGTGTTTTTTAAAGGTGGTTTCGAGACGAGCGCTCGTTGGGCACGCGCAAGATGAGAAGAGTGTAGTGCACGCACAAAATCCCCGTTGCGAGAGTTGCAATTTGTAAGGTATCCTCCTTCTCCTCCTCCTCCTCCTCCTCTTCCTGCTTTTACTCCTCCTCCTCCACCTCTCCACACTCCTCTTCTTTCACTCCGTCCTCCTCTCTTTCTCACTCGTACAACGTTCGCCAAGTCTACGTGTATATATTATATATATATATATATATATATATATATATATATATATATATATATATCCCTTTCCCACTTGCTTTCTCAGCTCTCTTGATCCGAGTAACCTCTGCTACCACCCTTGAGTAAGATAATATTCACGGCCAATTACCTAAAACGCACTCCTTATGGTGGAACGGTGAGGCGCAAGCAAGCAAGCAAGCAAGCAAGCAAGCAAGCAAGCAAGCAAGCAGGCAGGCAGGCAAGCAGGGTTATTGGCTGACTGCCATCATGCAATCGAGTATCCGGTGTGAAACGACCTTGTTATTAACGTTCAAGTAAGCTTTACCAGCCAATAAGCTCTTTGCTCACCCTTGCTCGATGCCAAAAAGGATTCTCTCTATGTATATATGTATATATATTCCGACTTCGAATAGTTAGTTCATTCAGTATATACTTCTTATACTTCTTTCAAAGGATATCACCATTAACTTTTATAAATCCGCACGATTACGATAATCGTTTGGGACGTAATAAATTCCGATCTCTCTCTCTCTCTCTCTCTCTCTCTCTCTCTCTCTCTCTCTCTCTCTCTCTCTCTCTCTCTCTCTCTCTCTCTCTCTCTGTGTGTGTGTGTGTGGTGTGTGTGTGTGTGTGTGTATTTATATAATTTATTTAGTTCGTAACATATGGTATATGCCTCTCTCTCTCTCTCTCTCTCTCTTTATCTATCTATCTATCTATCTCTCTCTCTCTTCTCTCTTTATCTCTTTATCTCCGTTTCATATTCGTAAATATTAAAATCATCTTCAACGCGGTCTTATCGTCAAATAAACAAGACATATGTAACTCCGTGGTAATCGCAAAATCAATTCTTCTCTCTTCCCGTATTACCGTAAATGGCACGGCTAGTTTTCCGATAGGTTCGTACGATTTAGGTGTATTAAAACCTGGCGGGGGGCTTCGACGAAGGAACGAATGGTCGAAGGGAACCATCTCGAACCCTTCTCCTTACCCTTTTACTTCTTCTCTCTCTCTCTCTCTCTCTCTCTCTCTCTCTCTCTCTCTCTCTCTCTCTCTCTCTCTCTCTCTCTCTCTCCCCCTTTTTTCACACGCATATACATATAAACCTGCACGCACAGACTCACGGATTCACATTCTCTCAGTATCTTCTTTTTTCG
>OU426993.1:19806693-19821693 GCA_911387935.1 Dolichovespula saxonica | reverse complement strand
TCGTACGTTTTGTTCGTTGCCACTGCGATTTTCTATTTACATCATCGGTATTTCGCGCGAAGAAAGTCCGAGTTATCTATCGGGTCCGTTCGTGCGTTAATAAAACGTATAACAGATTTTCGTATGAATCGCGCGGGCATTGGATACGACGGACTGCTTGTTGTAACACACACACACACACACAAACACACACACAGACACAAACACACACACAGACACACACGTTGATCGATATTGTAATTTTCCGTGTCTCTACTATCTGCAACGATGTAAATTGATATTAATGCTATTAACTGCATACAGACACAAAATTCGATCGATCCGACGTAAACATTGTGTGTACCCGAGGTATAGGGACTAACAAAGGAATTGAAACATGTTGTGTATATATACTCTTAAAAACATACATATGGCGTCGCGTGTGGTGTGCGTGCGTGCGTGCGAGCGCGCGCGCGCGCGTGTGTGTATGCGTGATATTTAAAAGAAGAGAAACACCTGAATCGAGAGAACAATTTTCGAAGAAAATTTTGTAATTCTTAATAAAACGGGTATGGAAGTGTTTGTTTTAAGAAAAAAAAAAAAAAAAAAAAGAAAGAAAAAAATAAATAAAAAGAAAAGAAAGAAAGAAAGAAAGAAAGAAAGAGAAACGAAAAAGATTTAACTCGTACGTACATACATACGTTTAGGTGCCCGTTTACATTTAAACGATTCACCGATCACATCATACGCATCCTCTTCGATAAACGTCCTACGGCTTATGTACACAGAGAGACACACACGCACACACACACACACGCACGCATACACGCACACAAATATCGTTACGCTCGAGCAGACTTTCGATATTCGATTTTATACGATGAGTCCTAGGGTGGTGGACACTTTTATTCGTCACCTATCTTCTTCACCGTGTCACTACTACTTCACTGGGAAGGGTCATAGCGAGGGAATAAAGAAGTATAGAAAAGAAGAAGGATTCGAGACACGGATACCATTTCGGAATTCAATGATTACGCGGAACGTGCACGGTTGGTGATGGAGTAGAACTCACGTATACGTACGTACGTATATCATGTGTGTATATATATATATATATATATATATATATGTGTGTACATGTTATATACATAGAGAGAGGCACGTAGCCAGCACGCGCGTAATATCTACCGTAATATCCATCGTAGATATATAACTATGTGTGTGTGTGTGTATATATATATGTATATATATATATATATATATATATATACTCGCATAGTGCCGAGAACCGGCGTAATTCATGCACGCAGCATAATCTATAGGCCGATGCCTGATGAATGACTTTGCAATTATATTCCCATCGGCTCCCCACCACCGCCCATCTCATATGAACGTTTGTATACGTAGTAGCTTTATAGACTCACATACACCACTACGAGAAAGTAGACCTTATACTCTTAACTGCGCCCAGGTGCGAAGGCAAATACCCGACTGGCTAATTTCTGTCGCGAGCCGTTGTCACTAATTATCCTTGCATTGTCACTCAACGCATATGCCATCACTTTTTGTTTTTTCTTCTTCTTTCCTCCTCCTCCTCCTCCTCCTCTTCTTCTTCTTCCTCCTCGTCTTCTTCTTTTCCTTTCTTTGTCTACTCTTTCTTTGCCAAGTTAGTAGTAGTCAGCAAAATACTGCACGTAATAAGTTCGCCTACTAACTTGTCCGTCTTCGCTGTCCTTCTGTTTGTCAGACTTCGCTAGTTACTTTCGATTAGTTTAGAATCTCTGAACGAACGGGATTTTCATTTTCCATTCTCTTTTTTCTATATCTCTCTGTCTTTTTGTTTTTGTTTTCCGTTCTCCTTCTTTCCTTCCTACCTTCCTTCCTTCCCTTTTTCTACTCGAACCCATAATTACGTTCGAATTAGTGCATTTTACTGAAGACCGATCATTATTAAACGTTATTGTCCCAGGGATATTATATTTTTAACGTACTTCGTTTACAATTGTACGTGGTATACGATATATTGATTCAAGCCTCAAGATGATAAACTCTCGCTCGTGTAATCGAGAATTGAAAGATTCTTATCTTAATTATTTATCGTTGCACGTTTGATTAATTAGCATACCAACTGCTTTTATCGCGATCCTGCACCACGTTCGAGCAATACGGAATGACAAATTGCGTTTTCTTTCGGTCACGTGCCCGTATAAAGTACCATGAATACAAATTCGAAGGAAAAGTAATACAAAAAAAAAAAGGAAAGAAAAAGAGAGGGGGAAAAAAAAATATAAGGTAAAGAGAAGAGAGATCTGTGAGCGAACGCAAAGGAAGGAAGCAACAGCAAATTTAGCAAAACGCACGTGAGACTTCACCTCTATTTAAACTGAATGTGTAAACTATTTATAAATAATTTAATGTTACGGCGGCGCCCGTATGCAATTAATAAAGACATGTCATTAATTGCAATAATGCGACGTAACAAGGTAGTTGAAAATTCGTAAGTTTCCACTTTGACGTAGGAATTTCATAAAAAAAAAAATATATATATATATATTATTCGAAATTACCCGGCTAGAAAGCAATTACCGTCGTTTGGCAAATTGCTTCGAGTATAAACTACATAAAAAAAAAAAAAAATAATAAATAGAGAAACATTTCTCTCTCTCTCTCTCTCTCTCTCCCTCTCTCTCCCCCATTGCTCCAATTAAAGTGCAAAAAAAGTTTTGTAACGTAATGTCGCTTTATCACGAGAATCGTTTAAAGTTATATCCGATAGGAACGTTCATTTGAATAAGAAAACGTGTATATATTTTCTTTATCGTGATAACGTAATAGAAATATGTATCGACGTTATAGTTGTCGAATTTTTTTTTTTTTTTTTATAAACGTATATACGTGAATTATACTTAATATTCTACTTAACATTTTCTCAATTATCATTTATTTTATAAAATTGATCTGAACTAGAACGATCTGAACTTGACAAAGTTACTATTTTAATTGGACAGATCGAATTAAACTAGTTCTCTCTCTCTCTCTCTCTTTCTTTTTCTTTTTTTGAAGCAATATATATTCACGATGATATTCACGAACTATTAGACATGTCGTTAACGCAAATGGCCCGTACGGCGCCGTATTCCGTCGAAAAATTAAGCCATCACGTACGCGTTCGCGCGAGCACAACACCTTCCTTTTTTTCTTTTCTTCTTTATTTTTCTTTTAATTTTTTTTTCCTTTTTTTTTTTTTTTTTTTTTCTACGCAAATAACATCTATATATAGGGACAACGTCTGCGTCGTTGTTCGTTAATCGTTCGATAAGACGACGTTTACCGTCTTGGAAATGTCGAGCTTACATTAGTCTAAATAAACGCTACCTCGAGCGATGATTCAAAATGAAATTTTTTTTTTTCTTTTTCTCTTTTTCTTTCGTTTAATCATGCCACAGTCATTCGTCGATATATGTATATTTTATTTGGTGATCGATAAATTAATGTAGTAGAATAAATGAGAAGGAGGAGAGTCATATACACAAAAAATGGAAAGAGTGAGACAGAAAGAGACAGAGAAAGAGAGAGAGAGAGAGAGAGAGAGAGAGAGAGAGAAGGGTTAGACATTGACTGCGTTAGAAAAAAATAAAAAGAGAAAGAGTCAAAGAGAGATAGAGAGAGAGAGAGAGATGGTCGTTCTAGTAACTATCTCTCTCTCTCTCTCTTTCTCTCCCTTCAAATTCGATAAAGCCGAATGGTCGTGTCGCAAACGAGGGCTCACCTAATTACTCGATTAATGCGTCACTGCTCGTCGCGGATGCACATATTGCGCGCTTGCTACTAATTACTAATTACGCGTCAGAAAACGTTTCGCTCGTTCGAGTGCGCGCGTGCGCAACCCAACGAGTAGGTACGCATTATCTCGCGCTCTCGTCAAGAGAGAGAGAGAGAGAGAGAGAGAGAATGAGTTCATGAGTTTCGCATCGCTCTCTACGTCATTTTTTCTCTCCTGCACTTGCCATATAAATAGCGGGAGAGGAAGAGAAATAAAGGCTCGTTTTTCCGCGGCGCGCCGGTCGAAACAGCGCGTGCGGCGTCGAGTGCGTTTCGAATCTCTAACGGAGAAAAGGGAAGAAAGGAAATGAGAGAGAAGAGAGAGAGAAAAGAGAGAGAGAGAGAGAGAGAGAGAGAGAGAGAGAATGCGCGAGTGTGTGTATGTTTGTGTTGCAAAAAGGTTGTGTTGCACAAAGGTGCTAGAATGGTGACAGTGAAGAAGCGTAGGCGGCCCTGCCACTCGGTTACTAATTTTTTCTTTTTTCCTTTTTTCTTCTTTTTCTTCTTTTTTCTTGATTCTCTCTCTCTCTCTCTCTCTCTCTCTCTCTCTCTCTCTCTCTCTTTTTTCCTTCTTCCTTCTCCTCCACCTTTCTTTTTCTTCCTTCTGATTATTTTATGGTAATGAAGTTAATTAAAAAGGCAAAGTAGAAAGGTTCAAGTGGTTTTTAAAACGCGTGCGCGAACGCGAAAGAAAGAGAGCGAGAAAGGAGAGGAGAAGAGTGTTCCTGTAGGAATTGCATGTAGCGCACGTGCGCGCGCGCGCTCGTGAGTTATTCCTCTCTCTCTCTCTCTCTCTCTCTCTCTCTCTCTCTCTCTCTCTCTCTTTTTCTCTTCTTTGTCCATTTCTCTGCGGGGAACTTTTTTCCTTTTTTTTCCTATTTTTTTTTCTTTTTCTTCCTTTTTTTTTTTTTTTTCTTATACTCCTCTTTTCTAAAACGAATTCGTCCTGTACGAAGTTTTTTGCTTTTTCTTTACCCTTTTCTTTTCTTTTTATTTTTTTTGGGGGGGAGGGAGTGGTAGGGTAAGGGCATCGATGGGTAAGAGGAAGGTGCAAGGATACAACCAAGTATATTCCAACCAACTCTAGGGATAGAATAGTAAATTTATATTACGTACCATCGCGTTATCAAATCATCAATCGTAAGGGAACAAACGTTGGGATAAAATTAATCCCTCGTTTAATTTAAATCAATTTAATCGTTCACATTTTATCGATCGTACGAAATTAATCAGATCTATAATCGTCGTTTTAGATATATCGTGACGATCGCGTACGATAAAATTTAATGGCGATAATTACACCCTCTAAGAAATCGTGAAGAAAAGAAACATAAATCGTCGTCGTGGTGATGGTCGTCGTCGTCGTCATCGTAAAGAGTTTGGAGGAGAATCCTTGAGGAGTTTAAAAAAAAGAAAAGCAGAGAGAGAGAGAGAGAGAGAGAGAGAGAGAGAGAGGCTCATCTCGCGTTCTCACGGAAGCTGCGTGTCCTCGCGCGCGCGTGCTCACTCGTCCCCCCGTTTAGCGTACTAATTACTTAAACTCGCAATTAAGCGCACCCTCGCGCAGTACGAGAGAGTAAGAGAGAGAGAGAGAGAGAGAGAGAGAGAGAGGACCCGCGGAAGCGTGATTCGCACCTACCCCTTACATACACCATCCCTACCTCCACCACCAGGTATTACACCGCATCCGCACCCCCGCGTTCTTTTTTCTTTCCTATTTACAACCTTCCTACCCCTTACCACCCCCTTCTCTCTCTCTCTCTCTCTCTCTCTCTCTCTCTCTCTCTCTCTCTCTCTCTCTCTCTACACCTTTTTACCTTTCTCTCGTTCCTCTTTCCGTCGCGCTCTCTCGCGCTTTGTTTCCCTACGCTCGATTCTTCCCTTTCTTCCTTCCTTCCGTTTCGTTCATTTTCTTCCACCCCCTTCTCTCTACCCTCCTCTCTCTCTCTCTTCTCGTCATCCTCTCGATCCCTCTTACTTCAACCAACGTTACTTTGTTCTACCTCGGTGTGTCGTTGTTGTCGTTGTTGTTGTTGTTGTTGTTGTTGTTGTTGTGTCGTCGCGTTGTAGCTGGGTGTATATCTTTCGTTTCTTCCTTCGTTTGACTGTGAAAAAAAGAGAGAGAGAGAGAGAGAAAGCCTCTCCTCCTCTCTTCTCCCCCTTCTTTCTCCCTCTCCAATCCTCTCTCTTTGTATGTACTTACACGAGGAGCGTGTTGCGCCTCGACACCGTTCCGACGCGCGCGTGTCCTCCTCTCGCTTAATTAACGTGCATTCGCACGCACGCTGCTAAACGTTAACGTGCCCGCCCTTCCTCTTTCCCTCTCTCTCTCTCTCTCTCTCTCTCTCTATTTCTGTTTCTCGTTCTTTTTTATATCTCTCTTTCTTCGTTTTTGAAGATAACGCTGACGGCGTTATTATGACGGTGATGATCTCGCGAGATGGTAGTAGTAGTAATAGTAGAAATAGTAATAGTGATGATGGTGGTAATGGTTAGTAGTAATAGTAGTAGTAGTAGTAGTAGTAGTAGTAGTAGTAAGCCTAGAAGGTGTTCTTCACACAGCGTGATCGTAGGCGCTGATACGACCAGGAATCGTAAATGCACCGACACGCTTCGATATACGCGAAGAATACGATAATTCCTTTATCCACTTCCTTCTCTCACACACTCTCTCTCTCTCTCTCTCTTTATTTATTTACGTATTTTTATTTATCTATTTATTTATTTTCTTTTTCTATATATATATATATATATATATATATATATATATATATATATATATATATATAATTCTTTTTTCTGGGAGTCTCAGTAGAACGTTGCAAACCTGTTAACTTTCACGTTTCTTGCTTATTATTTTTAACGAGTAAAAAAGAAAGAAAATGGCAATTCCACGTATTAACGGATTCCGTGCTTCGATGATTCGATTTTATATATATATATATATATATATATATATATATATATATATATGATGATTTTATATTATACATACAAAGAATAAGTCTGATCGTCAGCTTATAATCAGGACGATATTCATAATCTGTTAATTAATCATTATCAGAGTACAATATACATATCTATATTACTTGTAAGAAGTATATACATACATACATACATACATAAATACATAGATACATATCTTCTCTTGTGAAAAAGCTCTATGGGAAATCATCGGGTCAAGCGGAATGAAAAAATAAATATCGTGAAAGAGAAAAAACAGAGAGAGAGAAAGAGAGAAAGAGAGATTGGGTAGTGTATTAATTTCGCACCATTTTCTTTCATCGACCTAGCGCGTGCATCGGAATCAACGATGCGAAAAGAGCGTGCCCGGCGCAGGCGCGTTCGGATCAACGATTAAGGAGCACCGTGTATATAAGAGCGGATGCTCGCTCACGCATGCGCTTCCAACGACTCGGTCCAATCCGGATTCGCGAGAAAAGAAAGAAAGAGAGAAAGAGTGAGAGAGAGAGAGAGAGAGAGAGAGAGAGAGAGAGAGAGAGAGAGAGAAAGAGGGAAAAAGAATGAGCCAGGGATGAAAGAAAAATGGCTTTCGTTCGTCGAGTCGTTCGTGCTATCGACTTTGAATCTTCGTGTTTTTTTCCATTGAAAACTACTCTGTTTGTTTCCTTAAACTCATATATGTGTGTGTGTACATATATTATATATATATATATATATATATATATATATATATATATATATATTTATATATGTTGTTATTACGACGTTAAACACATATTCTGTCACTTTTAAAAACTTAATAAGGAACACAAAATTCTACCTACCGAAAGAGTGAGACAGAGACGGAGAGAGAGAGAGAGAGAGAGAGAGAGAGAGAGAGAGATATGTACCCAACATGTATACTTAAGACATTCGATAATTGTTCTCTCTTTATCCTTCTCAAATTCGTAGCTCGAGGCGAAAGGAAAAAAACGTTGGGGAACGTACATAAGTACTACTTCACTTACAAAACGTCTTATCGAGCCTGATCAAAACTTACATGTAAGATCCCCTAAGATAATCGGAGTCAACAAATCGAATATCTGTGATCTATCGCGTGTAACCGAAAAAAAGGATTGTTATTTAATATCTTCGGGTAATCATCAGCCACCGTGTTCTTTTTTTTCCTTCCCCTTTCTTTCTTTTCTTCCTTCTTTTCTCCCTCTCTTTCTCTCTCTCTTTTGATAGAGAACCACCGTGCATGCGTGTCATCCATTGGGTTCCCTTTCAAAATGGGAGAAGGAAGAAGGAAACGGAAAGGATCCCCTTCTTCCTCTTTCTCTCTCTCTCTCTTTTTCTCTCACTTTCTATATCTTTCTTCGTCGAGCCAAACAGGTGTAAAAAAAAAAAAAAAAAGAAAAAGGCGAATCTTCAGCTATCTCATTGTCCGTGCCGGCACAAAGAGAGTGTGTGCCGCGAGATCAAAGACAGTCAAAGTTATATCGCCAGCGGCTCTACAACCGCAATATTAGCCTGGCAAGGCTCCTGTTTGGTGCTACTGCTACTACTATTGCCACTGAGAGATACCGATACCACTACTACACCACTGCTACCACTGCATTTGTTACTGGTGCATTGGTGCTGGTGCATGCTACTACATCGCTGCGCTAACAAACCTTTTCGCGTCCTCCCTTTGGCAGCTACCGTATTTGACAAATATACGTGGTACCATGTATACGCTTACGACTCGTACATGTATAACGTACATACACGTATGTACACGTACGTACATATAAACACACAAAGAAATAAAACATTGTGTGTGTATGTGTGTGTGTGTGTGTGTGTGTTATGTGTGTGTGTGTAGGCTTGCGCGGAGTCACTCGCCGTCGATTGTGCGACGCGAAAAACGACGAAATCTTTACACTCCGTTTCTTCAAACGTGCCGTCTAAATAGGAGCCAGGGCGGAGCCCCTTTGGCACGCGACACGAAGGGAGAGAGAGAGAGAGAGAGAGAGAGAGAAAGGAAGAAAGAATGGAAGAAAGAAAGAAAGAAATGATCGTGCGCTTTAAGCAATGTTGCGCCGACTCCAAATCCTCGTATCTTTATTCTTTATTCTTCTTTTATATATATTTTTTTTTTTCGAAGAATGTTCTTTTTTTGTTTCTTTCAGAAAGAAATCTCTCGATCATTACTTCTTTTATCTTTCTCTGTCCCTCTCTCTCTCTCTCTCTCTCTCTGTCTCTCTCTCTCTCTCTCACTGTCTGTCTTTTCTTTTTGGTATTAAGTCTCGTCCAATTTTGTTATATACACGTATTTTTCTTCAATAAATCTATTATATCTAACTATATCTGACTATCGTATGTCTGTCTATACGTATATATCTAATTCTTTTTCCAAAGAATTTTTCTAATGTCTAATCATGTCGACACGTGACGTTAGATATTAGTTTTTTTTTTTTTTTCTTTTTTGAATATTGTTTCAATGTACTCGTACAAATAGTCTTTCGATGGTTGAAACGTACTGAATATTGTAACATTGATTATTTAATTAACAATTAATAATACGAAACGATTTATTTCTTTGTACGTACACTTTCTTAATTTCTTTCTTTATTTATTTTTTCTTTTCTTTTTTTTTTTGTTTGAAATTTCAAAAACAACAGCGATCTTTACGAAGAGCTACGCGATACGGGGTAAATGTAAAAATGAAAAACGTCGACGTGAATATTTTCAATGAATAATTCTCTCAAGTTATTTTAAATAGATCGGTACAATTATTCTAGACCTCACATCGAATCTTACAAATATTCGAGATTCTTGAATTTCGAAGACCACGAAGAGAGAGATTTCGATGGTGAGATAAAACCCCACGAAGGATATCGCGTATTTCCGAGTCGTAGGCGCGAATAATGTGAAGAGGCACGGTCGGCTTCGGCCACAAATCATCGTCGAAGGAATCTAATTTACGAGCGCGCACGGCTTAGGCTAGAAGGACCAAGAGGAACGTATTAGTGTTAGTTTATATATATATATATATATATATATATATATATATACACAAATTATATATATATACAAATTATATATATATACATTTATATTTATATACATATATATATACATATATATGTATATTCTCTTATAGTTATATATAACTAATATTCTTTTATAGTTATATATATTTTTTTTTCTAAATATATATATATATAGAAAAAAAAGAAAAATAGATAGGTAGATACATAGAGAGAGAAAGAGAGAGAGAGAGTGAGGGAGGGAGGGAGGAATCATAGGTCCACCTTAAATGTGGGAAGTTGAAAAATGCGAATGCCCATTAAAGATTCGGTGTGGCAGGACGTTGGTGCGCCAGCAATGGTGACGTCCTTTCGCCATAAGAGAGAGAACGACGAAACGGTTGTGTGATGAGGTGAGGCGAGGTGAGGTGAGGTATGGTGAGGTGAGGTTGTGATGCTGGGGTTGGGAAGGTGAAGGAGGAGGGTGGTCTAGGGAAGGGGGTGGGTAGAAGGATGAGGAGATCCTCCTTGACTTCTCTCTCTCTCTCTCTCTCTCTCTCTCTCTCTCGTCGATTTACTGGTTACCGGTTTCACTAAAATCCAAGCTGAAGAAGCACGGCTCACCGCGATTAGCCGGCTCCTTTGTCACGGATATCCAGACTCGGATTTCACAAATGATTCACCGATTATCGTTAGGCTCGCTTTTAATCAGAGGAGTTTGGGGTTCCTTAAAGAACGAAATAGATATCAATGTATGTATGTCTGTATATATATATGTATATATATATATATATATATATATATATAAAATATGTACGTACGTACGTACGTACGTATGTATCATTTGCGATCGATTTAACACGATTAATTTCTCTCGTTCAAACCTTTTGATATCGTTATCTTCGATTCGATTCCGCTCGATTCGATTCTCGAATCAATTCGATTCGATTCGATTCGATTCGATTCGACTCGATTAGATTCAATTCGATTCGATTTTCTAAGTGGATCGAATAATTCATTTTGTTCTTAGTTTCAGTTCTATCTACCTGTTTATATATATTTCACACGATATTCTTCTGATACGATCGACGACCTCGCAAATGAATTAAGGACCTTCGTTGGTATGTCCTTATATATTCTGTCCCGATGTCCTCGAGATGTTGACCGGTTGCCACCTCTCTCTCCTCTCTCCTCTCTCTCTCTCTCTCTCTCTTTCTCTCTCTTACCGATTTTAACACCTCCGCACGAATCGAAAATTTAACGGATATTTTATTATCGTTTAAATCTCTGATATATTTCAAAACGATAAAGATTAATGATCGATTTCAATAAACAAAAATAATTATACACGAGGTCTCGACGTTCCTAATGGAAATATTTTATTTCTTCCATTTTTCTTTTTTTTCTTTCCTTTTTTTTTTTTTTTTTTTTTTTTTTTCTTTTAACGAGCGACTTCCATACACTAATCATCGGAGGAAATTAGAATTAGAAGATAATCTCTTTACAAATAGTTCGTAAAAAAAAAAAATTTTCTCGCTTTTTAAGATCGTACGCTTATGAGATCTCAATGCGGTAATTACGAGATAGATCGATCGGGTTTCTGTAAAAAAAAAAAAAAAAAAAAAAAAGAAGAAAAAAAAAGAAAAAACCCGAGAAAATGATCGGGAAGACAAGTTATCTCTCTCTCTCTCTCTCTCTCTCTCTCTCTCTAATTTTTTTTCATTCTTTTTTTCTTAAGTCGATCTTAGATCTCGATAACGATAGGCACTCTCTCGACGGATGAAAAACGCTTTCGTTCTGGAGCGTGAACGCGAACTTACTCACGCGTGGCCGGCGACAGGTGAGGAGCAACAAGAAAGAATGAGAGGGAGAGAGAGAGAGAGAGAGAGAGAGAGAGAGAGAGAGAGAGAGAATAAGAAAGAGAAAGAAAGATTTCTACGTTCTCGAGTGTCTATCCAAGTTTTCGCATTCCTTGTTGCGCGCGTGCGCGCGTACCCACCATTTAGTAAGAGTCCTAACGTTGGTATATCTGACACCGCGTAACCGTATCTTTGCGTGTCCCCACGTATCCGATTCGTCCATGTTATCTCTGAACACGCGTCGTTGCACGGCCAACTTTAACTCTCGCGTTAAACGAACGATGATCTTTTATGTTTCCGATGCGGGTACCAATTTCGTGATTCTAAACGATTCGTTTATATTAACAATTGGATCGCGAATGTGGCCGCGAAATTAAACCGTGTATGTGTGTGTGTGTGTGTGTCTCGTTTAATTCACAACGACATTAATGATAACAATAATAATAATAATTATTATTATTATTATTATTATTATTATTATGATTTCTCGGCTCTAATTATATAGAATATTTTTTTTTCTTTTGCAAATATATCCTTTTATATCTAATACGTAACGGTATGATAATCGTAAATTTTGATTCGACAAGGCAACAACACTTCTCTCGTAAGTTTAACGTTCGAATAAAAAAAAAAAAATATATATATATATGTAAAGCCAATAAAAATCAAGGACGAGTAAGTAAGTCCTCTCTTTTTATAAAACGGAATGAATTCCCTCCCTCCCTCCCTCCCTCCCTCCATCCCTACCCCTACCCCTTTCTACAAATTTCTCCCATCGTCCTTCTTGTCCTTCTTCCTTACATCTAAAATACGCGTATCCTCGCGTGCAGAGAAGGCGCGAGCAGCAACACGTCGCGCCAGTTTCACGGGCCGTCTACGTCCGGCCGGTTTTTTGCCTTCGCCGAACGATTTTCACCATTCCGAGCGACGCGGAACACGTGTAATATTATATCGATTGGTCGATCTCGATGACGAGAGATAGCGGGCTGCGTTCCTGTGTCTCGATACCGCGGGAGAGATAGATACCGACGTCGAGTCGTCGGTGCAGAACGAAATTAATCGTACGTATATGTGCTCTCGCGAGTATTATAATAAACGTGTTGGTAAACGAACGATTTTTCACGGTACCTTCAAGATTTTTCTTATCAACGTTCTACGCGTACGTATCGATCGATTTTCGAAGAACGACGAACCTACCTCGTTATCGAATATTTCTAATATCTCTTCGCTAATTTAAATGGGCGAACGCTATTAAGAACGAACTTGGAGAGGTGACAATCGTTTAAGAAAGGAATACAGAATGGAGAAAACAAAGAGAGAGAGAGAGAGAGAGAGAATTCATCGTAGACTTTGCTTTTTTAGATCTCATGAAATATTCCATCCGTAATTCTCTCTCTCTCTTTCTCCTCTTCCTGGCCGGCAACTCTACGGCGGTGGGCCGATATTATTTTTGAAAATCTCGCGCAAACGACAGCATTCCTGGGTGGGGCAGTCCTGGCATTAAATCATCCCGGCGCAGCAGCACCAGCACCAGCAGCAACAGCAGCAGCAACACGGCAGCAACGAGCAGCGACTGCCGCCACTGCTGCTGCTGCTGCTGCTCTGGCTGAACTAAAAGAGAGAGAGAGAGAAAGAGAGAGAGAGAGAGAGAGAGAGAGAGAGAGAGAGAGAGAGAGAGAGAGAGATTGAGAGAGACGAAGGACGGTGTCTCGCCTCTCTCCGCTAGTCGCCACCATCGCCATAACCAACCTCACACCGTAACTTCCCCATGACACACGGTTTATTGCGAGTGTACTCCACCGTCGCTAATAAATTCCTTTTTGGGCAGCGACCTATTTGAACGAGGTCTCTCTCTCTCTCTCTCTCTCTCTCTCTCTCTCTCTCCTCGTCCCTTTTTCTCTCTTTCTCTCTTTCTATCTATCTATCTCTTGGTGTCGTTCAGCCTCGACTTTTTTAATTTACGATAGGCGCGACTCACTGCATCTCGTTCGCTTAACTCACTCGATCCGAACCGACGAGAGACGACGCGACGCTTCATCGATTCGACGACGTTGAAAAATAAATTTACTTTGACTTGCGATCCTACGGAATAAATTTTCTTACAGACGGGGATCGTATCTCCCCGAGTATATTTCGATAATCAGCAATTATGTTAACGCAATTTTAATGTATAATATTTTATACACGTATATATATACAATTTTATACACTAAATTATATTACAAAATGTACTCTCTGCGTGTGTGCGTGTGTGTATATATCTATACATTTTAAATATATAATACATATATCTACAAATGTATAATATATATATATATATATATATCTACACATTTTAAATGTATAATACATTGATACCCATTAAGTAAATTTTGTTCGAACAATAAGATATATCGAGATTTTTCTTTCCATTTCCTTTTTTTTTTTCGTATCTTTTTAATTTCTTTTTCTTTGACAATATATACCATACCACCTACTTGTACAATCGAGAATTCGTTAAACGCTAAGGCAAACGCGAGGAACGAGCTAAATACACTCTTTGCAATTTTGTTGGGAAGAACGTCGAGTGGAAAGCGAATGAACGAACGAACCAACGAACGAACGAACCAACCAACCAACCAACCAACCAACCAACCAACGAAAGAAGGAACGAGCGAGTTCGACAGGACTCTCTACAGGGGTCGGCTCTCTCCTCCTTCTCTCGTTTCTCCTTCATGGACAAGCTGACAAACCGTTCGGTCCGCCAACGAGAGCAAACACTTGGACTTCTCTGGATCTCTCTCTCTCTCTCTCTCTCTCTCTCTCTCTCTCTTTCTCACTTTGGAGCCCTCTCGGGAATCGGTGCTCTCGCACCGATCGAACGCTCGCGAAGCGGAGGAAAGAGAAGGACAAACACTCTTCCAAGCGTGTCTTACGCACTTCCAACTGCCGAAGTACGGGATGGTACACAGTGAGAACACGTTTGCTATTAACGAAACGGCCTTCTTCTTCGTACTAAAAGTACAGAAAGTACATGCTAAGCGAGAAACAACACACGTGGCATCATCGTCCACTCTCATCTGGCATACCCCTAATTAAGCGCGCGATACGTGCCTCGAGTGCTCTTCGGTACGTTTCGTACTCGTATAACCGCGCATAGATTTCCGTAGACGTAAGAGCGTATAGCTAACACACACACACACACACACGCACGCACATATATAAATACACACATACATGCACACATACATACGTATATACCATACATAACACGTATTACATACGTAGCCGATACCTATCCTAAGCTAGTATATACGTGTATTGGTTTTACCACACGCATAAACGACTAACACTAACATTAAAAGAGACGCGCACTGTGCTGCTGCACGACACGATTCGAGTTT
>OU426993.1:19797477-19804977 GCA_911387935.1 Dolichovespula saxonica | reverse complement strand
GCGAAGTAGCGACATTAGAGACGTTACGACGACGGGTCTCGAGTTTCACGAGTTACTCCGAGGGTTTCTACTTCCGTCCTCACTCTTTGCTTGATTCCGTGTTCACGGTCTTTCGACAATTAAATTCAAACAAAGGACAACTTTAATCTGGTCGAATAGTGTCTCTCTCTCTCTCTCTCTCTCTCTCTCTACATTTTTCTGTATCTCCCCGTCTCTGTCTACTAGAATTGCACGGGTTCAAACTTTTTCGCGTATTGAAAACGTTCATCCGAGAGTTATAGCGATCGAAACGTTCCTTTTTGATTCTTTCGAAAGATCATCCGAATTTTTTGAAATTTTTCAAATTGCCAACCATTATCGCGTACTCATGTACCCGGCGCGTATACTTATACGTGACATTATTACGTTATTAACGATCGAAACCTTTTTTTGTTTTTTTTTTTTTTTTTTTTTTTTCGATCATTTTTAAAAATATCAATTCGATTTTGGAAACGATCTCATCATTTGCCGTTCACGCATTCGCTCGTACATACGTACGCGTACGATACGTAAGCATAATTCACGTTACGCGCTATTTATTGTAGAGACAAGGGAGAAGAGAAGATAAAAAGAAAAGAGCACATGAAGCTTATACGGGAAGTAAAATTTTTCGTCGAATATCTTTTTTACGCGTGTAATTATTAACATCTCTACGTAGATCGAAGATTAGAAACAAATCAAGATCGTAAAAACCTTTGTAACGTTTCAATTTCGTTTCGTCATTATTCGTTAAGATAAAATTACGATTTCACGTTAATTATCGTTCATAATTAATCGTTATATATCGTCGGATGGATTCCGTGAGCATATCAATTTCAAAATTCGTTTCGCGAGATTCTCGCGACGATGACGATGACGATGACGATGACTCAGGACGACGCTCCACGTTGTCTTCGTCGTTGTCTTCATCCTCATCCTCGTCCTCGTCCTCGTCCTCGTCCTCGTCGTCGTCGTCGTCATCCTCGTCAAGAGAAGTGTTAACTGCCCAGTCACGATGCACATGTTCAACCAACGAAACGTGCTCGCTATCGCGAGCCTGTGGTATAATATTCTCGTCTATACACCTACACGTTTGCGTCATTAATCCCCCACCATCGAGTTTTATATCTAAAGGTTATTGACATCGTCATTGGCCAAACATTTTTTGAGGGGAGGTGGTTCCTACTCATTAAATATATACGAACGGACAGGCCGATTAGATTGAAAATTGTTGACAAAAATTTTTGTCCGCTTTTTGGAGCTATTGCGAAATGTCTGTTCATACGATCTTTTAATAATAATAATAATAATAATAATAATAATAATAATAATAACGATGTTTGATGTTTTAATAGTTACGATGCATTTGATGTTGCAATCAATATGCATCGATATTTATAATCGACGAAGATACAAAAATTGTATATGTTTTTTTTTCATTATTTCATAATTTTCATTAAATCTTTAACGCGTTTAATGTTGTGTCGATGTCATCGCTATAAATTCAAATATAATATTTAATGAAGAAAGAGAGAAAGAGAGATAGAGAGATATGTTTAACACTAAGAAAATACTTATCTTGAAGGAAGGAAAAATAATAATAATAATAATAAAGAGCTTGAGGTCTCATTAATGGCGTTTAGACTTTGGTCCGTTAACGACGTTACGACTCTCTGCTATGATTCTAATTATACGCGACTTCCTAGTAAACAAACGAGAAAAGTGTAAACTCTGTAAAAGTGTACACATTACACAGCGGTCATATGTCGCGTACTAATCCACATACTTTACTTACTTATAGGCTGTTCGTTTCAATGTTTTTCGAATAATATCTTTCCCATCGATTTATTTACACTTGTCGGAAACCGACAAAAGTACTTACGTATTTATCCTTTGCCTGCCTTTAAACGAAATACGCCTTACACATGCATGCATGCGTGTATGTATGCATGTATGTATGCGTGCACGCATGTTTGTATGTATGTATGTGTGAGGAATTTTTGAGTGAAGATATCGCCTTGAAGGAACTAACGATGAATCTACTATATCGCGTTTCACCGATCCGCGGTACTTGTGTAGTATTTATTCTTAACGATGATTATGAACTATGGATATGAAATTCGAGAGTATGAGAGTGTGAGAGAGAGAGAGTGAGCGAGAGAGAGAGAGAGAGAGAGAGAGAGAGACGTTAACCGACAGTTAAAATAAAACGGACCTTCTCAAATAATTATTCGATCGAAAAACGAAATGCCGTCGCAAAAATCAAAAGAGCGAAGAGGGGCGAGAGAGAGAGAGAGAAAGAGCCCACGGATCGATCCGAAGAAAAAGAAGAGGCGATTTTTTTTTTTTTCTTTCATTCGCGGCATCCGACAAAGATAAAAAACAATAATAAAAAAAAAAAAAAGAAAACCATATGGACGAGGAGTTTAACAATGATCGAAAGAAAGGAACAACGACGGACACGCGACGTCACATTTCTCTGTTTCTTGAAAGACGCCCGACGGCGAAGGGGTCGAGGGAGGGGAGGGTGGGTCCTTTATCAATAGAATTCATCGAAAGGTATCGTATTACCGAAAGCATTAAAAAAAAAAAAAAAAAAAAAAAAAAAATAATAATAAAACAAAACAAAAAAAAACCGACTTATGTCGGCGGGTAGAGCAAATAAAGTTTGTGAGTACGTAAGCGAGTGGCGCGTGTGATAATTGAATTGTGGGGTTCATTGAACGTTATATAAAGAACGGTAGAAACGAAAAACAAAAAAGAAAAAAAAGAAAACAAAACAAAACGAGCGGTCGATCGTCCGTAGTTAGTTGCTTATTGCGGCGGCAACAGCAGCAGCAGCAGTAGCAGCAGCACGTTGAGAAAAGTGAGATTTCCGGTTGATACGCGACAGAGAGAGAGAGAGAGAGATTAGGGGATCAAAAAAAAAGTGATAGCGAGAGAGAGAGAGAGAGAGAGAGAGAGAGAAAGGAATAGAAGAAACGAGAGGAGATCCTACAGGGAAAAGAGAAAGAAGACACTACTAAGTGGGTTCAACGTATGCGTCAGAGAAACAGGAGACACGGTGGGTGCACCACTGTTTTGTGTTGTCTATTACGAATGTGTGCAAGCACACTTATGCGTTTTTACATGTTCTCTCGTGGGGAGGGCGTCATCGGAGTCGTCGTCGTCATATCGTCATATCGTCATATCGTCATCGTCGGTCACCGTGACGACCAAATCCGAATCTGTGAAACATGTTGGTCGCACGCGACGTTAGAGCGACAGAGAGATGGTGTTCCTGTATTCCCTTCTTGATATCGATACATCCATGTATCGAAACTCGTATCGTCGTAGACTTTTCTCGGCTAGTTTACGGGAAGTGGAAAGGGGGCGGGGGCGGGGGGTAAATTTATACGCACTTGTACGCACCTGTGTAAGCGACTACACGGGTTAACCTTCGGGGTACCCTGTTTATATATATATATATATATATATATATATATATATATATATATGTATATATATATAATATATATCTACACTCTCGGTGTCCATTGTGTAATTGGAACTGGTCGTGTTTTCACAGGAAACGGGTATACTAACGCCAACGCGTATGCAGTTACATCGGTTTCCGTAGCCGCACCCAATCCTCGTGGTATCTCACGAGCTTGAGGATGATCCCATCGTTTGTTTCTCCATTTCGTTGTTGCTCTAAAGTACTCAAATGTACGCACGCACACACATACGCACTTCTGCACAGTGTGTACATACGTAACTTATTCGTATACGTTCGTTAAAAAAAAAAAAAAAAAAAAAAAACATTCTACGTTATAACGAAACGTCGACGATTAGCCGCGTTTATTATCGCAAATAAAATGAAAGAGAACAGGGTTTGAGGGTGAGATGGTGGGTTGGGTGGTGGGGTGGTAGCGAAGAAAAAAGAAGATAAAGAAGAAATATGAAAGACAATCGGAGAGAAAGAGATCGAGAGAGAATAGCTAGACGCTAGCAATGGACCAAGTAGATCGAGTAGAATCCGTGTGGTAGTGCTAATGACGATAGTAGTAGAGTAGTAGTAGTAGTGATGGTAGTAGTTAGCCGAGCTCTTCGCCGGAATTTCAATGCGGAAAATCTTGGAGGTGAGATGGAATAAACTGAAGCTCTACGGGCATAACTCGAGCATTGCATTTGCCGGGCGCGCTGCTTTCTGCCGCTATAAATTCATAAACTACAAGTTCGAGATGGGATCCCTTCGTTCGTCCTATCTTCCTCTCTTCCCTGCCCTTTCCGTTCCCTTCTCTTCTTCCTCTTCTTCTTCTTCCTCCTCTTCCTAGTCCTCCTACTCTTCTTGGTTTTGCCGATGGCGCTTCAAAGAGGAGGAGGAGGAGGAGGAGGAGGAGGAGGAGGAGGAGGAACTGTTGGAAAGTTTGCTCGGTTAGCTCGCAGCCTCCTCCAGCTAGCAGCAGCTCGCACGATGAGACCACCGCTACCACCACCTCCACCACCTCCACCACCGCCACCGGTGTGTTGCTTGCTTGCCTCCGGGAGAGGCGAGAAACTCGAGTCGGCGCCTCGATAAATTCACGAGTTGTTAGTTACAGTAAGAAACTCCGGTGGTTTTCGCACACCCTACCAATCTACGTACCTACCTACCCTACCTACCTACCTACCTACCTACCTACCTACCTATCTACCTACCTACCTACTACTCGCTCGAGTCGCTCGTTCTCCTCGAGTTCTCTCTATCTCTCTCTCTCTGTCTGTCTGTCTCTTCTCACTCAAATATTAAATTTCCTTACCTCCGAATCGAGAGAAAATCATCTTTTCGAGATACCTACCTACCTTACCTACCTATCTTACCTACCTATACCTACCTACCTACCTACCTACCTACCTAACCTACCTATCTATCTAGCTCACATTTACCTCTCTACGTTTCGCGTTTGTTGTACTTCTCGCGAAGAAATAGGAAATAACGATGTTTCTTCCTTCCTCCTCTCGTTCCTTTCTTTTTTCTTTTTCTCCTTTTTTTCTTCCTTTTGCTTTTTTTTTTTTTTTTTTGTTCGCTTCTCTCCCTTTTATTATTTCTCTTAGCTTTTAAACGTGCGCGCTATTCCTCCTTCGTCGTAGTTACGAAAGCGATGAAAATCACGTGAGATTATTCAAGACGCATTGCGCTTCGACGATGTTCTTTTTCATTCGAAGAAATATAGATATAGAAAGAGAGTGAGTAAGAGAGAAAGAGAGTGAGAGAGAGAGAGAGAGAGAGAGATCTTCCCCCTTCGCTTTCTTTAGAACAATTCTTAGAAGGTGATGCGCGTGAGACGAAAATCAAACGGTGCCACGTGCCACGATGTATTAATTATACGTTCCTAGGCGGTAAACTTGACGATGCGTAAGGACGACGACAACGACAACAACAACGACGACGACGACGACGACGATGACGTCGAAGACGTCGAAGACGAAGACGACAACGACGACGAACGTGAAGGTGGAACGTGCTTACCACGCCGCGACGTGAACGACGATAGTATATATAATATATGTTACCTACACACGCGAATAGGTAAGCGTGCGTCGTCCACCGATTTCTCATTATCCCCGAGAGAGAGCTATTAGTTGTTCGCCGTGAAACGTGCCTCCTACCTTCTCCTCTTATATTCCTCCTCTTTTTATTCATATACTTATTCCTTATATTCTTTGTCGTTTAACCGCGCGTCAAAAGATTTTTCCAAGTAATGACTACCGGCCACTAAGGACCGACAAATATTAAATCCTTTTGTCAATTTCTGATTTGAAGTTACCGCATTCATACGCGCGTGTCCTCCTCCTCCTCCTTCTCCTCCTCTGTTCCTGCACGTTTTTTGTATATCGTGTGTGTGTGTGTGTGTGTCTGATATTTACAATTTTAACGATTATATCGGAGAAGTTTGGCGAGAAACGACGATTCACATTTTCCTCTTTTTTTTCTACCTTCTTGTTTTGTTGCTCCTTCTCTCTTTCCCTCGATGTGTTTTCTTTCCCTTTAGATTTAACTCTTTTTCATTTGGATTCGCATTTAAGTATACAGACGAGTCTTCTTAAGTTACTCGTGGTAAAACGAAGAAAATATAGGTGGGCGGGCGGGTGGGGGGGAGGGAGGGAGAAGGGGAGGGGTGGTTGCGGTAGCAGTGGTGGCGTCGGTGTGGTGACGTTGGCGAGGGTTGGCGGTGGTGGTGGGTCGTGCCACCAATGGTGGAACGAGACAACGTAGGGTTGGTTAGCAGCACGGCCGAGCAGAGAGAGAGAGAGAGAGAGAGAGAGAGAGAGAGAGAGAGAGAGAGAGAGAGAGAGAGAGAGAGAGAGAGAGAGAGAGAGAGAGAGAGAGAGAGAGAGAGAGAGAGAGAGAGAGAGAGACTAGGAGTCATGCGAGGTGCCTCTGACAGCATGGAAATTACTACTCGACGAGACGAGACGCGACGTATCTCTCTCTCTCTCTCTCTCTCTCTCTCTCTCTCTCTCTCTCTCTATTCCACCAGTCGTCACCACTGGCCCGTACATTCTTGTATTCTCTCTCTCTCTCTCTCACATACACACACATACACAGTCACGTAACGCTCTCCCAATCTCTTACATTCGACTTCTTCCTCTTGGTGCGTCATAAACCCTTCCCCCTCCCCCCTACCCCTCCCCTCGCCACTGCTTCTCCCTGTTTTCGCACCCACGGTGTCTCGACTCGCATCGTTCCAGGCTATTCTCCCTGATGCGTTTTCTTACCACCCTTCGCCCTCCAACCTCCTTTGTTTTTCTTCCTTTCAATCTCTTCTATTTCGCGGACTCCTCCGAGCACGGTAAAACGTGGAAATTACATTTTCACCTCGCGTCCTCCTCGAAATGCTCAGTGTCATTTATATCGAACGGACTTCTCCTCTCCCTTTCTCTCTTTCTCTTACTCTTTCTCTTTCTCTCGACTTTATTAGCGACGATGAGATATCTTCCTCTTCCGTCTCGTCGGAGTCGTTGCTTTTCACTTAGGTACCACCCTCTCTAGGGCCGCCCCCCATCTTTCACTTTTCTCTTGTCGTTACTCGCGTAAACGCACATCGACTGTGCCTCGACATTTCCTATCTTACCTCTTCCCTTAAGCACGATAATAGCTATCATATCTTGATAGGGATATATATATATATATATATATATATATATATATATATATATATATATATACAAATGTGATAAAATTTTGAACGTAAATAGTAGTAATAATTCCATCGAGAAAATTTACATTGCTTCGTTACATGCATCAATAGACGAATAAAATTATTAATATAGTATTAGAACGGAAGTATCGAACGGTTATGTATGTAAGTAGATACAATGTAAAAATAATCATACACAACACACACACAAATATATATATATATATATATATATATATATATATATATATATATTTGTGGTAGACGAAAATCGACAAAAATCGACAAACTCAGACCTTCGACATAGCAGCGTTATTAA
>OU426993.1:19789977-19792477 GCA_911387935.1 Dolichovespula saxonica | reverse complement strand
CTTTCTATCTCTATCTCTGTCTATCTATCTATCTATCTATCTATCTATCTATCTATCTATCTCTCGACGTGTTGCACATAGCGGAGTATTTAAAGACGCGTTCGCAAAAATATTTACGAAATAAATGGGGTCGGTAGTGAAGTTCGTAAACGGGAAAAAGATGGGTCCAGGAGTGATGCAGCGCGCCTTGCCTGGTCAAAATCCTCCTAGCCTTGTGCGACCAGGTGTGGTCGTTGAGAGGAAAGAAGGGGGAGCTCTGTTTCTCCATCTCTCTCTCTCTCTCTCTCTCTCTCTCTCTCTCTCTCTATCTATCTCTCTCTCTATCTATCTCTCTTTTTCCTTCTCTGGATCCTTCTCGTCGTTCGAACGTTACTACTATGGACGGTGAACTAGACGTAGAAGGGTAGGAGGAGGGGTTAGGGGTGAGGGGTGGGTAAAGGGGAAAGGGGAAGGGGGAGGGGGATGGGGGGGGAAAGGGAAGCAGAAGCGAACGCGTCTACCTGGTTTTGCTCTCTCTCTCTCTCTCTCTCTCTCTCTCTCTCTCTCTCTCCCCGTATCTGTACAGGACACGCTGGGAAATCGCGTTGAGAACCGAGCTTGGTGGACCGCGCAGGGTATATGTATGTATAAGCTTCAGGGCGCCCAACTGTCTGCTCTGCCACGTTACGAACCTTTTACCTTTTCTATCTCGGTCATGGCAACTACGAAGCGCCGATATTTCTTCTTCTTTTTCCTTCTTTTTTTTCCTTTCTCTCTCTCTCTCTCTCTCTCTTGAGGATTTACAAGAAGATGGTTGGGGGGAGGGAAGGGAGAGGGAGAGAGAGAGAGAGAGAGAGAGAGAGAGAGAGAGAGTAGAGTCTCTTTACCTGACTAAACGTTCTTCTCATCTTCAGTGGGTCTCGATCTTTCGTAAAATATCGTTCGCACGATATTTGGTAAAACCTCTGTCAAGTTACGAATTCGCAAAGGACTAGTTTATGGAGAATTCGTAACCTTCTTATTACCTGGCGATGATAAATTTAGAATGTTATAGAGAGAAGGAGAAAGAAAGAGAGAGAGAGAGAGAGAGAGAGAGAGAGAGAGAGAGAGAGAGAGAGAGAGAGAGAGAGAATAATAATAAACATAAATATTTACACCTATAGAGTAGAGATACGTTGATACTTGAAAGTCATAGGTATAGATGGTCGTCCGATTTTTTTCATATTATCTCATAGCACATGTTTATAGTTCTTACGGTTATATCGAAAAGGTTAGTTAGTTGTATTAGTGAGAACGGCACGGTACGGTTACGTTCGTGAACCATACTACATACATACATATATATATATATATATATATATATATATATTTCGTGTGTGTATATATATATATATGTATGTATGTACGTATCTATGATGTATGTATGTATGTTTGTATGTATATATGTATGTATGTATGTATGTATGTATGTATGTATGTATGTATGTATGTATGTATGTATGTTAGATACGGTGGTGTCACACGTGTACAGGAACGCGTCAAGGTGTCGGCAAATACGAGCGAGTGCAGATAACCTCGGGGTAAACGTGTAAACTCGACTACTAGTGTTACGAAAGCAAGCAAGGTCTGGGTGGGAATCTCCTCTGTTGTCCGTGTTAATATTTGAACAACGTAGTTTCGTACCTAGCCGGTACGAAAGAGCTGGCCGAAGCGCGACTTTGACACGCGAAGAGAGAAATAGAAAGAGAGAGAGAGAGAGAAAGAGAGAGAGAGAAGACAAAGATGCTGTAACCTCCTTTTTTTCGACTTCACACAACGTAAGAGTACCGTTCGCCTTTTTCTTCAAACAATGCGATTTACTCCGTTATTAATTAAACGGTCGATTGAATTTTACCTCGAAAGAAAATTCTTCCCTTCCTATTCCTATCCCTTGTTTTTATTTTTCTTTCTTTCCCTCTTTTCCCTTTCCCTCACTAATTTTCTTGCGAAATTCGAAGAAAAACGTTCTTTTCCCAAGTAGATCCATCGGGGGTTTGGGGGGTGGGAGGATACCGGCTCGATTACTTTCACCTTGAAATCTACGAAAAAGATAATCCCACGGTCGGGGAAGGGAAGACAAGAAGAAAAAAAAGAAAAAGAAGGAAAGTTTTTCGTTGCCGACATTCTTCTTCTTCTTCTTCTCGAGAGAGTAAGGGATATCTGGACCGCCGTTTGAGCGAGCGAGATTGGTCGCGTCGTTCGGTCGAAATAGAGAAGAAAACATAACAACCGACCCACGATTTTCTCGTTCATGCCTCTGTAAAAATTTCTCTTAACGTTTTGATCGTTTCTTTGACGGTAGTAGAAACGTTAAGGAAAAAGGTTTCGAAACGTTTTTGTCCGTCGTTGGAAAATAATAGGCCATAATATGCGCCCGTATAATAAAATGAATCGAGTATATCGTGATTTATGTATTAATTTCGATCATTACGTGTATCCTCGAGCAAATTTGTTTCGTGTTCGTACGATCGTTCGTTGAAAA
>OU426993.1:19769977-19784977 GCA_911387935.1 Dolichovespula saxonica | reverse complement strand
AGTTCTACGTTCGTTGTGTGTGTGTGTGGTTTTTTTTCTTCTCTTCTCTTTCTTCCTTTCTTTTCTTTTTTTTTTATAGGACGTCACTTGGAGTCGATCTAATCGATGAACGAATCATTCGATTACTTTTTTCTTTCTTTCTATCTTTATTTTTTTTTTTTTTTTGAAGAAGAAGAAGAAGAACAAGAATACACGAGTTTCAGATCGACTTTCGACGTTCAAATCGATATTAAAATTTTCAAAAGTGTTAATCGGATCTGTGACGAATGAACGTCAAATTATAATACGGATGGATAGATCGACGCAAATGGTTTGGACTTTATGAAACTTTGACGATAATTATGATCGTGTATCGCAAATATATATTTACTAATTCGTTTAAGAGAGATCGTTACGTTATCGATAAAAAAAAGAAAAAAATAGAGATAGAGATTCTTCTCGAATGGAGATTAGTAGATCGTTCGTGAAAAGGGTTTACCTGTATCATCTTCGTCGTCGTCGTCGTAGTCGTCGTAGTCGTTGTCGTCATCGTCGTCCTCGTCCTCGTCCTCGTCGTCCTCGTCCTCGTCCTCGGTCGGTGCGAACGGGTGACTAATGACCTCGAGGTTTAGACAAAACGTCGTATCGGCGGGCACGAGGAAATTGCCCGGCAACCTACCGCATTGCGACCGGGGGCCTCCTCCCACCCTCTCCCTCCTAAACAAGAGGTCCCCATTAAGCCAAATGACTCGAGGCAGCGAGCCACTCGTGATTAAAAGGGCGATTTGTTATGCGGATACCGGGCTGGGCCGCGGATTGGTGTATGTTATAGGTACGTTGATATACGTCACTACGTTTGTGCCAGTAAGCGGAGCGAGCCAGTTTCCACACCTTCGATCCGTCAAACGAAACCTTTTCGATCATCCTCTTTTTATTACTCTCTCTTTCTCTCTCTCTCTCTCTCTCTCTCTCTCTACATCTCTTTTTTTCACTATCTCACTCTCTTCCTTTTTTACTTTTCTAACGAGCATATATATATATATAGATGTATATATTTGAGCGAATATTTTCGATTAAATCCTAAATTTCTCACGAAACATCGACGAATTCATTTTTTTTTTTCCATCGAACGCAATCATTCTCATCGTTTATTCTCGAGTTTCTTTCGTAATATCCGGTTTTCGTCATCGTCCGACAGGAAAACGGGCAGAGAGACGGGGTGGGAGGGGGGTGGTGGTGGAAGGGAGAGGCCCCCGTTACGAGGTTCGGTTAATTTATGCAGAACCGAGCGAGTAGGTAGGTAGGTAGGTAGATAGGTAGATAGTTAGAGATACGTAAGGTTCGTTCTCGTGGACACCCTTTCGTCCCGTTTTTTTTCTTTTTCCCCGTTCACCCCCACTCCCTCTACACCCCCTCACCACCCACCCTACTCGGCCGCGGAAAGAAATCACGACAAATTTCCTGTCCGTAGCATGGGAATTTATCTGGCGAGCAGGTGAAAGTGCCGACGTCGATATGCGTGCATGAATCTCTTTTCCCCCTCCCCCACCCTTTCTCTCTCTCTCTCTCTCTCTCTTTTTATTTTTTTTTCTTCTTCTTCTTATGGGAAACTTACGAAAGGGACACCTGCCAAAATGAACGAACTCCGGTTTACGAATTATATGTACATATGTACGTGTACGTATTGTACATATTATGCGTGCGCGACGTCCTGATTCGCGTCGGTGTTTAACTACGTCGAGGTTGTGGGAACTAGTTGGTTATGGGTGGGACCACCACACCGCTTAAGTACAGTGATTACAACGTCAGGAACACGATACCACCGCGTTACCCGAAGATTGGTACTTTCCGAGCCACTCCCCCCACTCCACCCTCCATTCCCGTCACCCCAACACACCCTCCGTGTCCTTCCTCCTAAGCGTAAGTTCGCGTCGTTGAAAAGCAAATCGTATTAATCGACTTACTTTAACTTTCTTGTGGGTATTATATTTCATTGTATTTTCTTTTCTCTCTCTCTCTCTCTCTCTCTCTCTCTCTCTCTCTCTTCTTTTCTTTCTTTCTTTTTCTTTTTCTTTTTTTTTTTTCTACGGAAGAACGCGCCGATAATCAGAATCTCGCTTGATTTGTTTAAGAAGCGAAGAAAGAAAGATAAGAAGGAAAAAGATGAAAAGAAAAAGAACGTCCCTGAGTCGTCTCGTTCTAATTCGTTGGTAGCTCGTCGATTATTTATTTATTTATTTTTTTTTTGTTTTTCTTCAAGATCGATTATCCGCCATACCTGATTTGATAAAGGATCTAACGTATTCTCGTGAATAAATTATGACGATTTTAACGTGCCGAACGAGTAACAACGCACGGTGTGCGTGCCTTTATTTAACAACTATAGTGTTGTAGGTGTACGCAGATATAGGAAACTATGATAAAATTTTAATACGTCGTATTTTCAATAGATACGTGAAAGGATGGGAAGGGGATAAGGGTAGGGTAGGGTGATAGGAGGGTATGGGGGGAGGTGGGAGGGGGGAGGGGTGCATTCAGGAAGTGAAAAAGTAGTAAAAAGGGTACGTTGACGTTTTAAAGTTGTCTCGCAAGAATGAATTCTCGCGAGCCACTCTCGAGCACGTATTTCCTACGGTGCACCCTTATCGCCGTCGCATTTTAAATACGATAACGTTATATCTCATGATTCTTCGGATGAACGGGCCCTCCCCCTCCCCCTCCCTTCTCCATTCCCCTCGAAGCACAAAGAGACGAGGAATTTCCTTTGGAAAAAGACGGCAGTGGCATCGGCGGCAGCGCCGAGGATTCGACAGAAACGGCGAACATCCAATCTCCGAGTAGCTTTGATCGATGACACGCGGACAAGTGGAAGAGACGAGTCGAGGTTCCTTGGGAGGAGTGCGCGAAGGGGGTTGATAGTGTCGGTGGGTGAGATTGCCTTGTCACCTTGACAAATGGTTGGAGAACGAAAGGTACCAGCCGAACGTTGAAACGCCCTCCGTAAAGGTCCTGCCAATCCCTTAAATTTTCTCTTCCTTCTATTTCCCTCGTTCCCTCTCTCTCTCTCTCTCTCTCTCTCTCTCTCTCTCTCTCTCTCTTCTTTCTTTCCTTTTTTCTTTTTTTTTTTTTTCTTTACTCGACACCTCACCTGTTCGTCTCCCACGAGTCTTTGAAAGACACCGGCCTTGCCACCCTCGGTGTCTATTAGTCATTAACTATCGACAGCCCTGGCAAATAGGCTGCATGGCTAAATCAGCCCCTCTTTCGAGAAAGTTCCGACTCGTAGAGGATTTCGAAATCAATTACCTGCATATTGGAATCGTCGATACCGTAATACATATACGAGAATATTTATCGAGGGGAAAGATTATTTTCAAATATTAACATTTTTCTAACACATACGTATAAATATATATATATATATATATTTTTTTTGTTTTTTTTTTCGATTAAAAATAATTTTTATTAATATCCACGGACAAATCTCCTGGGAATTATTTCAAGGAGCGACAACAGTGGCAACAGCAGAAATAGTAACAACAAACGGGAAAGCAGTAGAGCTATCGTTATATTACCTAACTTAAAACTCTCCATGTTTCATTACTTCGGGTGTGTTTACCCGAGCGAGTTACGCTCCATTTACGGCAAGAATGTGCGATCGTCATTCGACACTGTCCGTCATTGTATCTCACGACGGCTCTACGCCCGTCACTTTGCGTTCTCCGCTTTCCCAGATAGCATAATACCAACTTTGACGGTGACTCGCCGAACGATTACGACGATTTTTAATTGTATCGACGATAAATCCGATACACTCGTTAGAAAGTAAAACGTTCGAGAGAGAGAGAGAGAGAGAGAGTGGAAGTGAAAGAGAAAGAAAAAGATAGAGAGAGACGTTTTCTTACGTTTTATTATTTATTACGTTTTATTTTCGAATTAACGCGAAACGTTATAAAGCGATGATGTTCCGAGAGATGATCTAATCGTACTCGAAAGATGTTATCTACGTTAAGAATGTTAATCAAATCGATTTCCTCGTATCGCGATAAGATTCGAAAAACGTGTTAGCCTCGAGTTTCGATTATAAGAATAATCGTCGTATCGTAAACGTTGAATAATCCTCGTATAATCGTTTAAATTTTGGATAACTTCGACGAAAGTCGTCTATATTACTTTCGTTCGATATTATGATGATCGATTCGCGAGAATAGATTTAATAAGTACGTTTTCGAGATGAAAGGAATGAAGGCTCTCCGCTTCGGTCGAAAATCACATTCCGGTGATTCGCATTCCCACACGTTGTGGGTAGGACGTGCGTGACAACGTGCGTGATTTCCACCCTCTCTACGTGCTTGCATACCCCCAACGGGCAGATGGGGTTCTCACGAGACCCTTTTTTCACTTTACCACCATATATACACCTTGTGATTATCTTCTTTCGACTTCGTTCGGGGACCTTCCAAAATGGGGAATGGCTTATTCGCTTGACTTAGGGAATAAAATGAAGAGGATTTCATTATAATCAAATATTGTTATTGCACCGTCAATATAATTCTCCGTACCAGATAAATTTCGATGAAAGAACGCGAGTCATTTCTTCTTTCTCTTTCTCTTTATTTTTTTTTTTTTTTTTGTTATCAACAACGAAACGTCGAAGACACAGAGAATCTTAATGAAAACACGAAAAAGAGGGAAGAGAGAGAGAGAGAGAGAAATATAAACTTATCGTCGATGCGTAACACCTTCCCCACCCAACGCGAAATAAAATATAATTAGAAAGACAGTTTCGATCGTCCTACGTGTCTCAACCCTCGCGATTTAACGAGTGACTGATTTAAAGAGCGAACGAAATAATACCCCCCTTTTTATTTGACACGAAAAGAAACGAAGGAAATATAAACGAAGAGGGTGAGACGATTGGAAAGCACCTTTCGATCGCGCGTATGTACTCTTGAATATGCGTGTATAATACGCGCGCGCGCGTGTGTATGAGCGTATATACGCGTACGTACGACGTATCTATCTAGGAGAATGTAAAAATGTCGGGCCACGACATTGACGGCGTCGTTGCGATCGGCTTGACAACGGACTCGAACTCGTCGTAGCGGTCCCTAGAACGAGAGGGACGAAACAAAAAAAAAAAAAAAAAAAAGAGGAGGAAGAAAGTCGAATAAAACGTATTCCCTGCTTCGTTCGACGAGATAATGTATCGGAATGTCGTGCCGTGAAAGCTCGACGTATCCCGCCTGCGGTGTTTTATTATTACGCTTCGCGCGATACGCAAGAAGAGAAACAAAATAAACGTATCGACACGTTGGTAGTATGTCGAGCACGAGCATAAGGTACACTCATATACCTAACGTATACGTAAACATAGAGACACACACACGCACACGCACACACACACACACACACGTATATATATATATACACACGCATACGCACAGGTACACAGAATGTTTGTATTTATAGATAGGTCTTCTAACGAGTATAGGATAGTCTATGAGTAGCTTCGCACCTTGTATCTCCTCGTTTGTCCCTCCGACTACTGTCAATTTCTCTGTTATATTCGCGTGTCGAAGCAAGACAACTTGTACGATATTCTTTTTTCCTCCCCTCCTCCCCCTCCCCATCCTCCCCTCCCCTCCCCTCCCCTCCCGTATATCGTTTTAACGATACGCTCGCGGGAGAATGTGAAACAATCTACAATTTGATGGTTGGTTTTATTTTACTCGCGCTTTATGATAATCGTTGAAGTACAATCGAATCGAGTCGATACGTAAGGGCGCGTATGATTTTTTTCTCGAGTTTTTTTTTTTTTTATTTATTTTTATAACATAACTTATATTATATTTATCAACGAAAGGCAACGTAATCGTAAACGCAACGATATTGAAATATCGAACGATGTACGAGTGAGTTCGATTAATTCTAACTGTCAATCTTCCTTTTTTTTCTATTTTCAGGTCTGAAAGCGATCGAAAAATGTTGAACCCAGAAACCGGTTGTTATTCGGAATCCGTGCGAGCATGGTGAGTAACTTGGGAATTATTAACGGCGTTAATGAGTCTACTTTCTTAACTATCGACAATGATCATCGTTTTTACACTACCCTAATGAGTCTGCGGGGAAAAATAGGAAAGGAAAGTTTATGACGATAAAAAATAAATTAATTAATTAAATAAAAAGGAAAACGAAACGTTGTGAAAGGGAGAAGTGAAACAGGGGCGGGACGGGGGAATGGAAACTTAAAATTTAATAAATCAACTCGAGGAGAATGATTCGATAAGAGATTAAGATCTTATCCTAATTGTAGTTCGAATATATATATATATATATATATATATATATATATATATATATATATATATATTAGATCGCGTGTCGGTTAATACTTGACGCGTATCCTCATTAACGCGTAATCTTAATTAGGTACAAAACGGCAGAGCATGCATGCCACGACCGACAAGGAGTTGTTACGTGTACAATCTCTTCGTAGTAGCTTGTACTTACTTACGTAGGACTATATATACATACATGCATATATATATATATATATGTATATATATATATATAAATCTATATATATATATATATATGCGTGTGTGTGTGTGTAACGTGGTTCTCTAATTCCGTACGACGTACGGTTCCGTTGCGTGTTAGCAGCAGGAACAGCAGCATGGTAGTAAGGTATACTAACTCGACTACCTTTACGCGCGGTTTCACGCTCGTGTCTTACACGCTTCGTTGAGCACCGATCTATCCCCCCTCCCCACCCCCTTTGCTTTATAATCGAAATGATTTTCGATCGACTGATTGGACTCTCTTAGACGTTAATTTAATCTTTTTAATACGTAAGTACTTATCTATGTACCACATACGTACGTCTCAACCGAGATCAATTTTATTTCACGCTTTTAATTACTCATTTACGTCACGTAAAGACGATGTATGTATGTATGTATCTATGTATGTATGTATGCATGTACTCTCGATATAATTAGAATCGGATGGAATTTCTATTATTAGATGATGGTCTTGCGAGCGTGATAACGTTTTATCGTATTAAATAATCGATAATAAATAAATTCATAATACGACGTTTCGAGACGCGGTCATATAAAAGAATATCTTCGATTGTAAATTTTTATTATTCGTAATGTTTACCCTTGTTTCTCTCTCGTTAAAGGGCTGTTTTATTTGTCGTAACATACTGTCGTCATGCTTGCAGCACGTTCTTCTCTCCCTCCCTCCCTCCCTCTCTCTCTCTCTCTCTTTATCTCCTAATTCTTTTTTCCTCTCTTTCTGTCTCGTATCCAACGTTCGTCCGTTCTCTCCCAACCTCTCCTTCCTTTACTTTTCGTCCTTTTTGTTGATCTCACCACCCGTAACGGCATCCTCTCTCACCTTCTCGTAATTTACGATCGTTTCTTGACCGTAACTCTTTTTTGCATAATTCTCAGCAGTGTGTCCCGAGCCGGCGGCCGCTGCCGTCGTCGTCGTCGTCGTCGTAGTCCGGTTGAGTAGTACCAACACCAAAGCGCCGTGTATTTTTATCGTCTCTACGACATCCGTGAAATTCGTAAAATACGTACGGTCATCCTCGCAGATCGATCGCGTAATTGGTTCTAGTAATTTACTACGCGAGAGTGGTACGTTAGAAAAGGTGAAAGAGAGACGAAATCATCCTTTCGCAGATCGTTTCTAATTTTCTTTCTCGTGTTCCCGAGCTTTCGCGGAATAAACGAGCAGAGGAGTGGAGAGGAGAGGAGAGGAGAGGAGAGTCGAGTTCGACGACGACGACGAGGACGAATGAAATGAGGAGTAGGAGAATGAATTGTGTGCGTGTGCGTGTGTGTGTGTGCGTGTGTGTGGAGAGAGGAAGAGGAGGAGGGTGAAGGATAAGGAGCGAAGAGGGTGTGGGGAGGGGAGGGGAGGGGAGGGGCGGAGTAGTCACGCGCTTAGACGCACGATTATTTATTTTTAACGCGCCGAGCGAGGTTGTGCGCGCGCGGGCGCGCTGGCCCGAGCGCGAGCGCACGCAGAAGCGATTTATCTGCAATTGCGATTCCTTTTCTTAGGACATTAGGGAGGCGATCGCGAGACAGGAGACGAGGAGGGAGCGGAGACGTAATGCGATTAAGGTCGTTATCAGATGTCGCTTCCACTTCTCGCGTGATGACGTCGACATTCGCGCTCGTTTGTCATCGCGTGACGTCGTCACGGGGGTTGCATGATTTACTTCCGCCTTTCCCCTTTTCGCACCCTCCCCTTCCCCATTTCGTCCATTTCTTTTTCCGCTTTTCGCCCTCCCCTCTTCCTCCTCCTCCTCCCTACGACTATTTCTCTTCCTACTTTTCTACTCTAGTCGTGGTAAACTCCGTCACAAAGAGGAAAATGTCAAGTTGAACGCGCTCTCGAAGACGAGGAGGAAGAAGAGGAAGAAGAAGAAGAAGTAACGTTAAGCGATGTTATTTCGATATAAACGCATATTACTTGGCCTTAGACAATTGATATCGTTTATTGTTTTTATTATCGATATTTGTTATTTTAATTCGTACTGGTCGAGTATATTGATACATTGGTTATGCACGTGCAGAGAGAGAGAGAGAGAGAGAGAGAGAGAGAGAGAGAGAGAGAGAGAGAGATTGCTTCTCGTTATCCCTTCGAAGTGGAAAATACGATGAAGTTGGTTAATCAGAGTTCGGGCGTGCTTAAGTACGTGTTTACGTGCGCGTGTGCGTGCGTGCGTGCGTGTGTGCGTGTGTGTGTGTTTATGCGTGATACGCGGTGATTAACATCCGAAATTCCTTTTATTCGCCCTACCGACACTTTTTTCGATTCGAACGACCAAGCGTTAAAGAGTCGGTCGTACACGTAAGGGAGAGGCCATTGGGATCATCTTGTTGTCCTTGTTCTTTTTTTAGCAAAAGGGAGAAACGGAGAGTCCGAGATAGAGAGAGAGAGAGAGAGAGAGAGAGAGAAAGATAGAAAGAGAAATACGTTTCATCGTGGTCAGAATTCGTCGTTAAGAGGGTGTGGCTCGGAGATATATCGATGATTAGAAGCTACACCCCCGAGTTCGTACGAGTACGAGGGTGGATCCGGAAAATTCATGGAGTTACTTAGGATCTCCGTAGCTCAATCGTTTATCTTGCGACGATGGGCGTCGAGAAAAAGGGGAACAGGAAGAGAGAGAGAGAGAGAGAGAGAGAGAGAGAGAGAGAGAGAGAGAGAGAGGGAGAAAGAGAAAGAGAGAAAGAGAGAAGGAAGTCGTTACGTCGTCGAGAGGCCACACCGGGGTCGAGACGATAATCCTAATTAATAATTAATTACCACGGGAGACACTCCCGTACTTTTGTACCCTCTCTCACTCTCTCTCTCTCTCTCTCTCTGTCTCTCTTTCTGCCCCCTCTCGAACCGGAGAATAACGCTCGATTGAATTCTTCCTGTTACGGGCAGTAAGATATCGTAACATGTTTTATCACATCAAATAGGATTAACATAATACCATCGAGTATTTCTCTGAAGTTTTTTTTTTTAATGATCATTAACGTGACGAATAAAATCTGTGTTCGTTATTTACGTTAAATTCGAAAGATAAGATAAGAATGGTCCATCATTACCGATCAATTTTTTTCTCTTTCTATTTTTTTTTTTCATTCATCCATTCATTCATTCATTCGTTTAACTTATTTCTTTTTCTTTCTTTCTTTTTTTGTTTGTTTGTTTTTTTTTTTGTATTCCATTGAAAATAACATCGTTAACGCGTCGTTATCTATCGTGTTAAACTTCTAACCGTAGCGAAGTTACGCGTTCGCGCTTGACAAGACGCGTTTGACGTATATAAAATATTAGCCATTCTTTGGTTGGACCGTCCGTTCGGTTGGTTTTTGTTACCTTTCGACATTGGCGCGATAACACACGTTCTCATTTTCCTTTATTCGACCCTTCGACGTTTCCTCCTCATCGAACTACTGACGTCGAACGTAGATGGGGGAACGTATAGTTTCGATCTACGCCAATGTTCGCCAAATAAAATGCTTTTTACGATCATTTCTCTCTCTCTCTCTCTCTCTCTCTCTCTCTCTCTCTCTCTCACTCTCGCACTCTTTTTCAGTGTAAGCGTTCACCGGCAGTAAATTTCATCGAACGTGAACGCAGTAAAAGCGTGCGCCGCGCAGTGATGGTGGTCGAGATTCGAGAGATCGAAATAAATAACCATCTGGACTTTTCCGTCGTCCTCCTTGTCGTCGATGAGAGAGAACTAGAGAGCTCATGTATCTTTTGCGTTTGCAAAGGAGAGAACGAAAGAAAAAGAAAAAGGAGGAAAAGGCAAAGAGAAAAAGGAAAAAAAAGAAAAGAGAGAGAGAGAGAGAGAAAAAAGATAATAAAACATGACAAAAGTGAACGCGAGAGAGAAACGAGCGAGAGAAATCGCTCGAGTTTTACGAGATTCCAAAGGGAAAGAGAGCGAGAGAGGGGGAGTAAGAGGAAGATACGGAGTCAACGGCATTGCTTGAGAAAAAGAGATAGATAGATACAGAGAGAGAGAGAAAGAGAGAGAGAAAGTGAGTGAGTGAGTGAGTGAGTGAGTGAGTGAGTGAGAGAGAGAGAGAGAGAGAGAGAGAGAGATTCTCTTCGCTTCAGGAGCTCGACCACTCGAGATTTTTCTTCGTACGATTCTCTGAAAGTTGTACGCGTGCGTCGCTACATGGCGGAGGCTCGAACCCCCAGGAGCACCCCAGTTTGTCAAGTCGACCCTTCGGTGTCGCTTACAAGACGGCAAATTTGTCTCAGATAAGCAAAACAAACACATCGCGGTTGGATGAGCCGCCTCCATTCGTCGTCCTTTTTTCTTTTTTTTTTTTTCTTCTTTCTTTTCTTTTTTCCTTTTTCGTTCTTCCTCCTCCTCCTCCTCCTTCGTTCCATCTTCTTCCACTCGCTTCTGTTGCCATTCCGCATCGTTCCATCCTCCGCTATATCCCGTACGTACGTACGTGTGTATCCGTTTTTTTTTCCGCTTCAACTTCGTTCCCTTAAACGTCGTTAATATCAAACGTTTATCGTCGCGTCGATCGCGTTGCGTTTTCGTTCGTTTCGTACATTTCGTACATTTTGTTTCCCCTCCCCCCCCTTCCCCCTATTCATTTCATCTTATTTTTCTTTTTTTCTTTTTTCTTCCCCGTTGTCCTTCTCGTCGTTTACGATTTATTTCATTCGATACTTTAAATAAAGGCGCGATAGATCGATCGTTCCACGTTCGTTAACGTATTATAATTTTCAACGATGACTCATTAAAATGAGGGAGATAATTTTTAGGTGTGAAAAATTCGACGTTTTTATGTATTAAATGGGTAATATGATGTACGAGGCCGACTTCGGCCGACCATACTGAATTATGGATCGATTCGGCGAATTCTCTGTTTCAACCATTTTCTCGCATTTCGGTCGCTCGGGGGATTTGCATACATTAGATTTTATCCTTCTGAGAACGTCCGTCTCTCGGATGCGCGCGCGCGCGCGCGCGTATTTATGAGTATCCCCTTATAATGGTCCCGAATTCCAAATGGAATCCCGGTGGCAACTTCATTATAGTTTTGGCCGGACCGATTTAAAGGAGACTTATCGTCGAAAGACACTGCCAGCCATTCTCCCTTTTTTTTTTCTTTTTTCGTGGATCGTCCTTTAAGCCTCGTTTTATGTTAAAATCTGATGATCGCGATAAATACTATAATCATTCGTCGTTACGTATGTAAATCGTATCGATTACAACATTCTCAAATTATCGAGCGAGAGTACATATTTCTTTTCTTTATCTTTTTTCTTTTTTTTTCGTTTTTCTCGTTTCCTTTCTATCTGTAGACTTTGGTAAATTGGTCAAAAGTTGACAGGAATCGTCCGTCAAGCGTTTCGTTTTCTCGAACGATACCATATTAATATAACATTTATTTTCGGTTATTCTTTTCATCGTCAGTCCGTAATTCGTCACAGGGCATAAAGAAATAAATACTAGCTTCCGTACGTATAGAGAGAGAGAGAGAGAGAGAGAGAGAGAGAGAGAGAGAGAGAGAGAGAGAGAGAGAGAGAGAGAGAGAGAGTCCTTGCTATCCTACTTCTATCCTACGGCGGTCCCGTGAAATTACTTTTTAACGGCAGACGACGAGAGTTTAATGCACTTTTTAAAGAGCCCGGACTTACGATCCACGACGAATTAGATCGGGCAATCGAGAAAGGATTTAGAATCATCAACGCGATAACACAAGGAATGAAAAAGGGAGAGGGGAAACGAACACACGCGAACTAATATGATGTGTATATATATATATATATATATATATATATATATATATATATATGTATATATATATATACCTATGCGTACCTTTAACGTTCTCTAGTAGAAGTTATTACATTCGCTTGTATATATACGTACACATTGTATATGCACGAGCAAATTCGTTTCGGTAAAGGTACGAGCAGGGTTGTGTTCGCTCATCGCACCCTGAAAATCGTAAGTGCAGCTGCGCGAAAAGAGGAATCTCGGAGACTCCAGCTGCACTTTTCGATTCTACGAGGGTGACTAGTCATCGAGTGCGAGTGAGAAAGAGAGAGAGAGAGAGAGAGAGAGAGAGAGACGAAGAGACAGAGAGTAGGGGTAAGGAATCATTCAACGAAAATCATTTTGCACGCGTCAAACGAACGTCGATCGAGAGAGTTCACTCGATTCGATTCGGCTTGCTTCGAGTCGCGAGACTAATCGAAGGCCGAAACGATTCGCAGGCTATCATCATCCTCTCTTCTATTCGTTAAAGATGGTAGACGCGTAAAAGGCCTTCTTCTATCGTCCTATCGATTAACTCGATTAATCCTACTAGATATTTATTAATTTTTCTTTTTCAATTTCTTTTTTTTTCCTCTTTCTTTTTTTACGAACAGGTAATGGGATTGATATTACACGTGTAGGTTTATAGCGGACGGATTAAATCATCGAATTGGGGAATACGATACGTTTGATAATATGTTTTCGATCTTGAACGTTGAATCTATTCAGAAATCACATTTCGATCTTGAATGTTATATATTCAGAAATCGCATTTACTATGTATACATATGTACGCGTACGTACGCTTACTCCGCTATTATTTTTCTATTAACGAATTCGGTTCTACCGCGACAATCTCTCTCTCTCTCTCTTTCTCTCTTTTTCGCTCTTGTGAAAGAATATTAGAGAGAGAGAGAGAGAATCGATACACGCGTCACTCCGAGTACAAAGGGGTAGTGGGGGTATTTTTAAAAGAAACCGTTCCTGTGCTCTCTCTCTCTCTCTCTCTCTCTCTCTCTCTTTCGATGTATATATGTATGTACGTGCAGACTACATGTATAGTGGATCAACGAAAGCAGAATGGAGACGGGAGCATGCACGTGGTGCGTATACGTCGAGAAACCAGCCCTCCGGGGGTTTGTCGAGGGGTAAACATCGTGTAACCACCATCGGGGAAAAACACGCAGGGGTTGAGTTGCGATTGTGCACGGCCGTGGTTCTCGCATATACGAATCCATAAATATTTTATTGGCTCGTCATTCGATTTTATTGCGGCAGGTAATCGAATGACACGCCGGATTACGCCCACGGTATTTCTATTTATTACGAAAGAAAAGCTCGATTTATAACGTACACTCGCGACACCGCGTGAACGCGTGACGATTGAAAAATTGGAATTAATTAGCGTTATCGATAAAGAGATTGAAGAATATCATTCCTCTTGATTTTATCTGCCGATATTTTCCATTTTATTTTGTTTTTCTGTTTTTCTTCTTACTTTGCACGATATCAACGCGTATATATATAAAAGTAAGGAATTGTTTCATCGTAAAAATTGTGGATAACGTTTTCTTAAAAACACGAACGAAGAAAAAAACATTTTATTTTTCGCGTACGTCGTAGAAGAAGAGGAGGAGGAAGAAGAAGAAGAAGAAGAAGAAGAAGATGAAGAAGGAGGAGAAGAAGAAGGAAGACGTGTTATGGAACTGAGACAATTAATAAAACGAAGGAAAAGTAATAGGTAGAATTTAGAATACGATAGAAAATCGAGATACCTTCGAAACGTCTCGGCTACCACCACCAAATGGTCTTTCTTTCCTTCACTCATCTCGCTTAATTAAACCGAGGCACTTAGTAGCAGTGAATGGTTCTTGATTGGCGAAGAGGTACCTACCTAGGTAGAGAGAGAGAGAGAGAGAGAGAGAGAGAGAGAGAGAGAGAGAGAGAGGACGAGCTCTCTCGCAAGTTGGCGGAGCAGGATATGTGTAAGGCGACTTCGCTCGAGCCAAGTCGATGGCAGGACGAGTCGGCCACTCAGTCAACATCAGGCGAATGCTGAGTTATGTCGAGGGTCCGGCTTCTTTTAAACTCGCCAATAAATCGGCCGTTCTTCCTCCGCGATGCGGAATCTCTCTCTCTCTCTCTCTCTCTTACTTTCTCTCTCTCTCTCTCTCTCTTCCTCCATGTAGTTCTCTCTTATATTTTTCTCTTTTTCTTTCTTGTCTTGCCGTTTGCCTCGTCTTCTTCTTCCTCTTTTCCTTCTTCTCCTTCCCTCATCCACATCCCCTCTCGCTTCCCAATTTTTATATTTTTTTTTTTTTTTGGCACGGAGCTATCCCATCGACCACCACCCTGAAGCGCTCGGACTTTTTACTCTTCTTTTTTCTCCTCCTCCTCTTCCTCCTTCTTCTCCTCCTCCTCTTCTTCTTCTTCTTCTTCTTCTTCATCGTCTTCAGGTAGCGCGAAATTCATTGCATCCTCCTACCTGCGAATGCGCTCGACCGAGGTGCGAAAATATCGACTCGTTTGGCCGATGACTCGACGGCTTCTCCTTCTTCTTCTTCTTCTTCTTCCTCCCTCTCTTTTCATCCTTCCGTTACTTTTATTTCTCTCTCTCTCTCTCTCTCTCTCTCTCTCTCTTTCTCTTTCTCAATCTATCTATCTCTCTCACTCGTAATATTTCTTCTCGAGATCGA
>OU426993.1:19747477-19762477 GCA_911387935.1 Dolichovespula saxonica | reverse complement strand
AAATGGAAAGAAAGGAAAGGAAAGGGGAAAGAAAAGAAAAAGTAAAGAAAAGTTTTCTTTGGGTGCGGCACGGTGACTTCCTAGGAAACATTAGAAAGCAAGGGTTAAGCGATCCTCCGTAGTTGCGCATTGGCTTAAGTCTTTCTCGTCGTCGTGCAAAGCCAAGTCGGTTCCTTATCGTTTTACATCGTTGTTACGAGGAGAAGGAAATAATGATCGCGCACGTGCGTGGCTTTTCGCGAGGCTCACTTGCGGGCACTGCTTCTAGAAAGGGGACGCTTCGCGAAACGAAAGTTTCCGAGAAGAAGTTTGTAATGGGATAGCCGTGCCACTTGCAAAAGCCACGGAATGCGAGCGATAACCGTGCAGTTAAATCCTTTCGCGTTACTTACCGTTGCACGAGAAAACGTTCTTTTTTCCCTCTTTTTCTATTTTTTTCTTCTTTTTTTTTTTTTTTTTTTTTTTTTACAAAAATTTCAACGTCAGTCCAAACAATTGACTTGTTTAAACGTTCTCGACCCCCCTTTTCCACGACGTACGATCCAATACGTTATTTGTCGTTCGTCTTATTTAAAAAAAAAAAAAAAAAATCAATAAATAAATAAACGTTCATTACATTATTTTTTTGCTTCGTTTTTTTTTTTCCGTCCGATTTATTATGCAATAAAATTGTCCGTTAACATACGCTGATGCGTCCTTACACGGTATACATTTTTTTTTTTTTTTTTTTTTTGATAAGAAAAATGTTTAATAGTCATACCGATAAAGTTTGGGGCTTCCCTCGAAATGTAAATCTTTTTAGAAGTTAATTATCTCGAGTGAAACGTCCGTATTTTTGATCCTAACGCGTAACGGAGTAGACCTTTTCACGTGTTTTCTCTCTCTCTTCATCTCTCTCTTTCTCTCTCTCTCTCTCACACACATACACTGTAAAGTCATAAGAAACGTGTAAGCCACATTTCGACTGGACGAAACTGGTGAGGCAACAGAAACCAGGTGCCAATACGGTAGTAGAGCGAAACACACACATACACACACACATATATATATATGTATATATATATATATATATATATATCTTCAGTATTTTCTTCTCACGTGTTACCGGTATGTTACGCAGATGTGTGGTTTAAAGTAGTTCCTTGGGCTAAGTCGTAAAATTTGCTCTTTAACGTTTGCCATTGGCGTTTAAACGCGTGCGTTAAAAGTGACACTGCGACAAAGTTACAATTAATTTTATTGGATTTCGTTATCGTTAAATATTTCAAAAAAAAAAAAAAAAAAGAAACAAAGAAAAAAAAAAGAAGAGAAGAAGAAGAAGAAGAAGAATAAAGAATCGGATTGTCATATCTCCTCGTTTAACTTGTCACACAGTCCTATCGATGATATTATTATCGTATCTCCGTCGCTTATATATTTACGTACGTACGTACACGCAATATCATCCCCGTATTTTTAAACGTACCAAACGGCTTATTATATCTTAGCGATTCAATTCTGGTTCTCGATCGTCTTGAACATATTCTTTCGCACGTTTCGTCGCGCGTCGAAAGAGTTCAACCCTTTTTGTCGTTTCCGAAAGAAAGGAAGGAAGGAAGGAAGGAAGGAAAGAAAGAAAGAAATGAAAGGAAAGGAAAGGAAAGAAAGAAAGAAAGAAAGGAAGGAAGGAAGGAAGGAGGAAGGAAGGGGACACCATCCGGTCACGTACGGACCGCCACGGCTGTTCACGATGTGGGGGCTCCGAGAAATCGTAACTTGCCGTGTTTATCACCGGCAGGAGCGTTGCGAGCTCGCCGCGTCGTTGCCGTCGGGGAATAGCTAGCTGCTCCTTTGCCGAGCGTTCCAATCCTATTGGGATTTTTTTCTTCTCCTCTCCTTTTTTCTTTCCTTTTTTTCCCTTATTTCTTCCATTCTTCCTTCCTTCCTTTTTTTTGTCGTTGTCGTTGTTGCTTTTTTCTTTCTGTTTTTTTTTATTTTTATATTTTTATATTTTTTATTTTTTATTTTTCGGGTTAAAAAGAGGCGGCTTCACCATGGGTCACGCTGAGAAGGTCCCAAACCCTTCCGCCACCTTTCTACACCCACACGTATCGCGTGCTTCTCGCGATTCTCTTCGCGGAATATCCTTTCGTTCTGCCTCGTACCCCTCCGCCACCCTCCCACCCCTCCTCCGGTTCCTCCCGTCACTCCTCGCCCTTCGATTTAAATGCTTCCCGTCCTTTTTTGATGCGTAAAAGAACGCGTTCGGTTATTATTCTTACTTCGTCGTTTACCCGCTTTACTTGTCTCTTCCGTCGATCCTACGAAAATCGTCGATCAAAGTTCAAGATTAATGATCGTCAGGATAATTTTGTGGATTATTTATTGACACCGGGCTCGTTGGTATACCTTCGTTCTATTTACCCTTTTCTCTCGATCTTTACTTAACCACTCGTACCGATAATACGGTATTTTATTTTTGTTCCTTCGTTTGTTTCTTTTTCTTTCTTTATATACGTATGCATGTGATTATTGCGTCTTTGCAAATATTTTGAAAAAGAAATTCTTTCCTATTTGGGATTCAATATTTTCTGTTTCCTTTTTTTTTTTTTTTTTTTTTTTTAGAACAAATTGATTTATTTATCTGTTACGTCGAAATCGATCCAACGAATAGTTGGAGAAAAGTAAAAATTTGCAAAGAAAGAAGTTTGAGAGAGTCATGGAAAGGAAGAAAAGAGAAAAGAGAGTGGGGAGAGGTTTCTCTCTTTTCTTGGACTTCTCTCTCTCTCTCTCTCTCTCTCTCTCTCTCTCTCTCTCTTTTTCTCTCTCTCTTTTCTTCCTTCGTTTCCTCCTCGCACGCCGGAGGGCCAAGAGTTCGCGGTGGGGCCGTTCATCAGAGGCAACTTGTCACGCCGCTGGGCATCGGACATAAATTCCACTCCGTAATGTGACAGGTCCTCGCTTCTACCCCCGAGAAAAGCATCTTACGGCTCCGTTCCGTCCAACGGGTGTCTCAGAATTCTTTCCTATAACCGAGGTCGTCCTCGCTCGAGTTGCACGTTCGATTCTGAAAGATCCGTTACTCGCAGTGTTTTTATTTTAGTTCCTTCTCTCTTCTTTCCCTTTTCTTTCCTACCTTTCTTATTTCTCTCTTTTTCTTTTGGCATTTAAACGACTCAAAGAAAACTATTGTCAATTCTTTATTTCAACGCGTTGTTCTCTCGTGAAAATAACTCACGTCGTCGAGTTTTTCGAACAATATTAATTACAATATTATAAAATTGATATTAATGAATTAAAATAAATTGCTTACTTATAATAACCAACGATAAAAAAAAAAGAGAAAAAAAAATACAAAACGGAAGAAAGAAAACAAAAATTGAAGATTAAAATAATAAAATAACGTATGCACGCGTTAACGACATACTTGATGATATTACGAGCATCCACTTCTTATTTCTAATCATTTTGTGATCAACCGAGTTTAACGACCGTCAACTTCAACTCGTGTTGTAAAATTAAAAAGAGAGAAAAAAAAAGGGATGATTCAATGAGAAAAGGGGATGCGTCTGGATCGTTGAGAAAGGAGTAAAGTGGGGAAATGGGGGTGGGGGATGGATGTGTGTAGAACGCCGGTGGTGGTAGCACCGTTGGTACGAAGCCGCAAAAGCGACTTAATGTTCCCATTTGTTCTGCAGTTCTCCGGAGGCGATTCATTCTCACCCTTTGCGCATCCGGGAAATACGGGGAACGTGGTTCCGTGTAAACGACACCACCTTCGGAGCTACCACCTCGAAAATAGTGACGCGAAAGAAATTAATTGTTCTTTGTTTTTTCTTGTTTTTTCTTCCTTCTCTTTTTCTTTTTCTTTTTTTTTCCTTTTCCTCTCTTTTCCCTCTTTCTTTTTTTTCTTTTTTTTTTTTTCTTTTTTCCCTCTCTTCCTGTCTCTGTCTCTCTCTATCTCTATCTCATTTTAATTTGAATACAAGGTGGAAAATTAGATCGCACTCCGATTGAATTATATTTGCGTAATACCTACAATTGTGTTCCAGCAATTGACTTGTAATTTCGAAGATCTTTATTCTTTATTTCCGTCGTGTTTTCTTTTGTTTTTTTTTTTTATTATTTTTTCCTTTAATATTTACACAATTCACGTTCGAACCGACAATGAGGTAAAAATCCGATGATATTTCTGAGTGGTCGACAATGCGGTGATAAAATTACTAGTTAAATTGAAGAAAGAAATCACCGAAATAAACACATTCTCTTTCTCTCTCTCTCTCTCTCTCTCTCTCTCTCTCTCTGTCTCTCTCTTTTTCTCACGAATGTGGCTATTTGTTTATCATCTCGTGCTGGCACCTGTCACTTTAATAGGCACGACGAACGCCTCTATTATGCGTTTATATGCGTGGATAGATATTAAGTTGCTGCGCGGTGGACACGCGAATCGCTCATCAAAAGGATTAACGCGCTAATATGCCGTTAAGTCCTGACGCTCATTAGTCGAGGAGACAAATCATTAAGACTTAACGGCGGATATCGTGGAGTACCCGTTAGACGACGTTAGGTGCAAAGTACAAGACGCGCGTTTCTGACTAATCGAAAAATTTCTAAGGTATGACCCTGAAAGAACACATAGTTCCTGTTGAAGCAAAGTCTTACCGTTTCTGTATATAATCTCTCTCTCTCTCCCTCTCTCTCTCTCTCTCTCTCTCTCTCTCTCTCTCTCTTTCTCTCTCATTCAATTTCGAACGAACGAATTTTTACATAATTTTTCATATACCAACCTAGATATTTTCTTTTTCTATTTTTCATTTTTTTTTTCTTCTCATATAAAATAAACTTTGTAAGGTCAGGAAGTAGAAAAATTTGGTAAGAGAATAATTTCTAAAAGAAAAGTGCGACAAAGTCGTCGTACAGTTGACACGATCGATCGATCGATCGATCGATCGGTTGATATTTCGATGGCATCGAATGCCATTAATTTCTTTTTTCCGTTCTTTTTTTCTTCTCCAAAGGGACGACGAAACGTCATACCTCAACGTTAGTTACATTTACCGATTTCTAACGTCTGTCGCAACAAGGAGAATGGAGAAGAGAGTAGAAAGAGAGAGAGAGAGAGAGAGAGAGAGAGAGAGAGAGAGAGAGAGAGCGACGTGATCGTGAACGGAGCGTATTAATCTCTCGCGTTACAATGCACGAACCCGCTTCGGACCGAGCCGTATCCAATCCGAAATAAATATTGCCGATTATTAACTCGGCACGCTGCCCGTTGGAAGGGAAAGGAGATGATAGAAAGAGATGGAGAAGATATGGAGAGAAGGAATAGAGAGAAAGAGAGAGAGAGAGAGAGAGAGAGAGAGAGAGAGATTGTGGAAAAGAAGGAGAAGGAGGAGAAGGAGGAGGAGGAGGAGGAGGAGGAGGAGGAGGAAGGGATCGGTTCGTGAGACGGTTGAGACGTTAAGTGGGCCCATTAGCCACGTTCCTAGGACCGGCAACTCTTGACTCGCGCATTCCTGCGCGTGTGGATCCTTTTTCGATCCTTTCGTAAGTGCCGCCTTTTTTAGGCTATACCCTCGTTTAACAGAGAATACGATTAAGGTGAATAGTTCTACGTTGTGTTTCTTATTTACCATGGAACAAAAAAAAAAAAAAAAAAAAAAAAGAAAAGAAACATTGTTTCGAGGCGTTCACGAGATTAATTTCAATTCGTGATTAATCTCCGTTGGTCCTATGCACTTGTTGAAAGTTAAGAAAAGAAACAAAAAAAGGAAAAAATAAATAAAGAAAAGAAAGAGAGAAAGGAAGAAAGAAATTGTGAAAAAATAAAATACAGAATTAGGATCAGTTTCTTTCGATCGTTTGATAGTTAAGAGTTCGAACGATAGAAGAGTGAGTGAGAGAGTGAGAGAGAGAGAGAGAGAAAGAGAGAGAGATAGGTAGGTAGAGAAAGAAAATGAGAGCGTTTAATAATCGTTCGTAGTTGGATATGATCGAAAGAACCGCCCTTGGCGTTAACCGACCCTGTCCGAAGGTTCGAACGAAGGAAGGCGCGGCCAAAGGAGTGACACGGCGGCGCGTTAACTGGCCCTGTGATTTCTTCTCGGCTGTCGAAGCACTCTGCTAGATCGAGGATACCCTTTCGGTGACCTCGACGAAGAGAAGAGAAGAGAAGAGACGAGGAGAGAAAAGAAGAGGAGAGGAAAGGAGAGAAGTGAAGTGAAGAGAAGAGAAGAGAAGAGGTGAGAAGATAGCGGAGATAAGAGAGTCCAGGTGTTCCATGATCGCCCGACAAAGGGCTCGAAGGTTCGAGTGCTCCTCTCATACTAATATAATACACGTGTACATATTATCGTACATACTTTTATATATATATTATCACAAATATATCATATGTATGTATGTATGTATGTATGTATGTATGTATGTATGTATGTATGTATGTATGTATATGTATATGCATATATGTATATACAGACGTGTCATTTCATGGCATCGATTCAAACGAGCCCAACGAGGGATCTAAGAAGCTGCAGGATCCTTTTTCTGGATCTTCCACGACACCCTATGAAGATGTCACCCTGGCCAACGACGCCATCTTGATCGCTAAAGCGAGAAAGAGGGAATGAAAGAGATAGATGGATAGATTGAAAGAGAGAGAGAGAGAGAGAGAGAGAGAGAGACGCACGTCAGCAAATTCCAAGTGGTTCGCCAACTTGAAACTCATCCTCCTAACTGCCTCTCTTATCCATCGATTTCTATTTCACGACTCACGGCACCACGATCGCGTCACGTTTTATTAAGCGTAAACGTTCGATAATGCCAGTCCTCTAATTCGTACGGTTACGATAGAGAGAGAGAGAGAGAGAGAGAGAGAGAGAGAGAGAGAGTGAGAGAGAGAAAGCCGGTCAGAGCTCGTAATCTCGATAGTTTCGTTTATCCTCACATGAGCGGAAGATTAAATTTACACGTAGTAGCGCCATGGAACAATGCCCGAAGTTGTTTAGACTAGCTGGTAAATATTTGAGAGACTCGGCTTCTCTCTCTCTCTCTCTCTCTCTCTCTCTGTCTCTTTCTATCTACCTTCCTTCTTTTTTTTTTTTCGCTTCTATACACCAACCACCCCTGTGGGCCTACACACGTACGTACGTACTTACGTTACGTACCTTTTCCCTCGGCGCGTTTCGCTCTTTCCGATCGATGTTTGCTCCGGCCACTTCGATTTAATTGCTCGCGAATTGCACGTTAATGATCACATCCCACGAGGCAACGCGTTTGTTATCTCCCTCCCTCGCCCTTCCCGCCCGTGGCCTCGCCACCCCACCCTCCCTCACGTTGCCTTTTTAATCGATACGATTAAAGAACATCAGACGTAGGCAATTGGGGATTGTCCTGAAGAAAATTCTGAACGACAATGTCATTGATTTTTTGTTTAAATATTGCGACATAGTTTTGACGCGATTATAGGGACCATCTTTCTTATATTCGTTTGTTAATATTTTTGTTTTTTCTTTTCTTTTGTTTACTTTCATCCTTTCTTCCTTCCTTCTACCCTCTCCCTCCATCCCACCCTTTCTTTTTCCTCTTCCTCTTCCTCTTCTTATTCTTATTCTTCTTATTATTCTTCTTCCTCTCGCGAAAGAATATTATTTTCGTAATTAGGTAAAGCATACGTTGATTCATCGGTGTAACATCGTTGAAATTTTTCTAAAGCATGGCGTCTCCAAACCGTCGACGTTATACGACTATCTAATAAATCATGCGCAGGAAACGGAAGTCCATTTCTACTCTACCGTGGTAGAATGGATGACGAAAAATAGGTAGAGAAGCTAGAGAGAGAGAGAGAGAGAGAGAGAGTGAGAGAGAGAGAGAGGAGGAGGGGGAAGGACTACGTGGGTGCGGCTTCGCGAGAACGAAGGACCAGGGGAGGATCGGGGATGGTTGTTACGAGTGACTGAGGAAGGGTTTAGAGATGAGATCGGTAACCGGAAGTTTCGTCGTGGCGGACACCATTAAAACCGACGGCTTTACCAGTACTATAATTCTCACGTGTACTCATCTTTAACATCTTATATTAATTTCGAAAGAAGTCGTTATGAAATCGAAACGAGAGATAGAGTGAGTTCATTCATTATGAACACTCTCTCTTTCTCTCTCTCTCTCTCTCTCTTTATCTCTATCTCTGATTTCTCGCAGACGTAATTTTCACATAAACCTAGGTTACCTACTTTTCTATCCTCTTCTTTTCATTCTCTCTCTCTCTCTCTTTTTTTTTAGACTTATAGTTGATCGAATGAGACTTTTTTTTTTGTAAAAAAAAAAAAAAAAAAAAGAAAAGAAAGAAATGAAAAAGAAAAAGGAAATAAATTGATTGACGAGAGCTCCGAGGATTTAAGAGTAAATTAGTTGAAGCAGGGATTTGATCGAAATTGGAGGTTGGATGGTTGGGTAGGCAAGAGGCAAAAGAAGTCAGACAAGCAACCAACCAACCAACCAACCAATGAAGCAACGAAGCAAGTAGGTAGGTAGGTAGGTAGGTAGGTAGGTAGGTAGGTAGGCTGGTAGGTAGGTAGGTAGGCGTGCGTCAACGTATTCGTCGTCGTCTGTAAGGATCGCGTAATTAGGGGAAGCGGATTTTTCACTTGCCGGGCATCATTGAAGTTTTGCTCATTAGCCGTCGTCGTCGACGCCGCATCAGCGGCATCAGCAACGGCACTAGCAGCACCAGCAGCACCAGCAGCAGCAGCAGCAGCAGCAGTAGAAGCAGTAGAGTATTCGTGTAGCTCGGTGTGTTACGTGGGTGCGCGGCGCAATAGTTGGAGCATCCGCAACTCGTGGATGGCTCTGGTTGGTTGGCTCGGCTTCGCTCTGGTTGGTCTTGACGTTGCTCCTGCCTGATAGAGCATCGCACCCCCTCTTCTCTCCTCCCCTCCTCCTTCTCCTTCTCTCTCTCTCTCTCTCTCTCTCTCTCTCTCTCTTTCGTTCTCTAGCTCTTTCTTTCTTTCTTTCTTTCTTCGACGTTCCTCCTCGCTCTCTTTGATACTCTCCCTCCTGCCTCCTCCACCTCCACCTCCTCCTCCTCCTCCTCCTCCTCCTCCTCCTCCTCATTCTCCTTCTCCTTCTCCTCCTTTTCTAGTATTTTCCTCTCAGCTTCGGCCCTCGAATAGCGAATCTGCCTCGCAGGCTTACGTCCCTAATGAACCATGTAATAACGTCGCGACGCCCAGAAAAATAAAAAGGAGAAAGAGTTTCGCTCGAATTTCTTCACTTTTTCTTCTCTCTCTCTCTCTCTCTTTCTCTTTCTTTCTTTTCCCTAACTTCGACGGAATCTCGACCTTTCTTTTCTATCGCTATACGCTCTCTTCGCCGGTTAAGATTATCCTTTAACCCTTTTCAACACTCTCATAATTCTTCGCAATATTTAACTAGACACTTTATATTTTTAATACAACGAGGATGAGGGAGGGAGGGAGGGAGGGAGAAAGGTGGGGTAGGAAGGTCGGGTAGGGGGGGATGCAATAAGTGATTATTTGAAGATGGGGTCGAGTGATTGTTATTAATGAAAGGATTTACCGATTAATGGAAATTTATATCTTGTTCTCTCCTTTTATATTTATATCCTGAAAACGTCGAAGATTTTTGTTCTCTCTCTCTCTCTTTTTTTCTTCTTCTTCTTTCTTTTTTTTCCTCTCTTTCTTTTAATTTTTTTTTTCCGTCGACCAATCGACTAAACAATCACGTTGAAAGCGTTAAGCTTAATAAAGATCAAAAGGCAATCGAGACCACGTAGGAAACAAGCACTCCATTCTCTTACTATCTTTCTTCCAAGAGAAACATTTCGTTACGACTATCCGTCATTTTCACAGCTAATGTAACACACGAGTTAGTCCGTCTACGCTTTCGTCAAAGAATCACGGCGATAGCCGCCGGTACGGACGCGGTGCCACCTCCCCTCCCCCTCCTCACCCCGCTCCTCCCTCCCCCAACACTTTCACGTCCCGAGCGTAAAAATCGACTCATTCGACTTACACGCATACGACTTACGTACATAATAGATAGATACGTTTTCTTCACGGAGTGAGAATAATATCAAACCAAAGATTGATGTCCTATCGTGATCAAAATCGTTAATTAAGAGAAAGAGAAGAAAAAAAGAAACATTACTTTAGCAATAATTCATGAAATATTATCATAATGTATAAAATATACGTTTGACACACACACACATACACACACATATTATGTATATATATATATATATATATATATACGGACGCAATCCAATTATATATACATATATATATAATTATATATATACATTTCTCGTTCTACGATATATACGCATGTATAATAATAATAATAATAATAATAATAATAATAATAATAATCGGTCGAATTCCGCGTCGTTTTACTAAAAAATTTTATAGTCGCCTTTACGATTCGAAAGAAGAAAGACGCGGTTCCCCCGATCATCGGCACGATCGTTGCGGCACGTCAAAGGAGGGTCGGCACTCAACGAGGAATGGATAGAGGGATGGGAGTGAGCGAACGAGCGAGAGAGGGAGATAGAGAGACTTGGTCGATGAATGATGTCTCTATAATGTATCACCGCGCGTATCTTAATATCAGGCGTTTCTCTGATGCGCGCGGACGTGAGTCAGGCGTGAAGTCGCATACATCACGCTGCATTCCCTTCGTGGCGAGCACGTCCAGGATCCTTCGAGCACAGTGTACGGCCTCTTCGAGTTCTTTACGAGCTTCTCTCTCTCTCTCTCTCTCTCTCTCTCTCTCTCTCTCTCTCTCTCTCTCTCTCTCTCTCTCTTCGTCTTCGACCTCCATGCTTGCACAGACGAAGAGACTTCGGGAACGATGCGCGTTCCTTCGATTCACCGAGTAACTTTAACACTCATTAGAGACTGTTTAATATATATATATATATATATATATATATATATATATATATATATATATATACACATACACACACACATATATATATATATATATGTATGTAGTATGTACGTATGTATGTATGTATGTATGTATGTATTTATGTATGTATGTATGTATATAAATTTTTGTTTTCTTCCATCTTGTTTCAATAGAAACAGAAAAAGATTGTTTAGACGAACGGGACAAGATTTAATCATTTATTTCTCTTTTTTTTTTTTTTTGTATTATTCTCGTCTTTGTATTATTCCATTTGTATATACACGTATATCATCGTTCGTTCCGTACGAACAGTTCTTCCCCGAGGTGCACTACGTTCGAGTTAATTCGAGTAAGTTTAATTAATTATTGCGAAAAGAGATATTAATTCGATTGTAAAAAAATATAATTGTATAGTAATAAATACGGATAGCAAGTCGACTGCTCGCTGAGACGTGGCTTGTATGGTATATGTTTCAGGGATTGGAACGCGACGGGCAACGTGCGCGTACAAGAGTCCTGGCCGACGTGAGCGGATTTCGCAGCGGCCAACTCGAACTTCTCCAACGGCGAAGGATCAGGATCCTTGATTGTTTCGCGCCTCACGGTGAGTTACCATCTTCCCAATCCGATATTCCTCTTTTCCTCGACGGAGACGATCGATTAATTAATTTTTTCCGTTCGTTCCTCGATATAATCGGGGGAAAAAAACAAAAGGAAAAAATCTCGTTCGAACGACGTTCCGTTCGCTGTCTCATTTGATAAACGGATTAGTAATTTGTAACGATTTTCGTTCCATCGTCAACGTTTATTTTCATAATCGCGACCTTTTAAAACCGTCCGTTTCAATTCGTTCGATCGCAACTTAATTAGCGACGAATTGTAAAGTTAGGGACAAAACGATGTTACAATTAAGATGCCACCGAGTTTTCGTGTCGACGAAGATGGATCGAGTCCAGTTCGGTAGATCATCCTCTCTCTCTCTCTCTCTCTCTCTATCTATCTGTCTCTATATACGTCTCTGTCTTTGTCTCTGTCTCTCTCTCTCTCTCTCTCATTCTTTTACTCGTACGGCGTGACCGATCCCAGCCGTTTTGGCCCAGTTTCGCTCGACAGATCGATCTCCACGGCGAGTTCGTTACGCTCGGACAAACTAGGCGAGATCGATCGAAGGGTCGATCCAATTCGCGTCTCGAAACGCCCGCAAAATCGTGTCTGCTCTCTCCTCTCTCTCTCTCTCTCTCTCTCTCTCTCTCTCTCTCTTTCGAGTCCGTCTCCTCCTTCTCCAACCTAGCCGAGGCTTTAATTACGAAGCTTACTTAAAAAAATTCTCCCAAAACCGTTTCGAGCACTATCTCTTGCCCGATTGCAGGTACAAAAAGCGAAAGACACCTTTCGTTTCGGTCAAACGAGCCTGCCACGTTCCACCGTTTCTTGTCCGGGAACGTCTTCGATCCGCCCCAAACACGAAATCGCTCCTGCCCAACCCAATTTCGCGATGCCTCGCCTAATCGACGAAGCATTCGACCGGTATAACCTTTCTTCCTCCCCCAACCTCCAACCCCACTCCCACACACCCCCTATCATCACCACCCAAATCCCACCTCACGTTACGATCTCCGTTTCCCCATTTCTCTCTCAGGCCTCGTCCCACTTTAAATGTACTTCCTACATTCTTAATTTCCAGATTTATATAAAAACCGTTCCTCTTAACGTTACTCGCGAGCGAGTCAAGTGTATAGTCGTCGTTCTTTACCCGATCATAACGGACTCCTATCGTTTCATTCTCCGATGAAATATCAGTGGGTCGTTTGCTTAGAGTACGCTCGTCATTACCGTCTTCGTACATTCGCACGCACCTTCGGCCTTTATTCTCTACAAGAAAGTTACCTGACACCTCGTTCATCTCGCCTCGGAGTCAATTAAAAATTCAAACGTCAGGTGTTAAGGGAAGAAGGAGAAGAAGAAGGAGAAGAAGAAGGAGAAAGAGAAAGAAGAAGAAGAAGAAGAAGAAGAAGAAGGGAGACGTGCACAGAGGAGAAGTGTCGCGATCCCGAATTTTTTCGAGAGGGAAAGCTCTAACCACGAACGACGAGGGTAAGCTGAGAATGCGCCTCGTCATTCCTGGTATCCCTCTTCTCCGTTGTTGCTGCATCCAACGCCGGCAGCAACGGCAGCAGCCTTGAAACGGAACTCGAAGTTCTTTCCAGCCAAGGACGACAGCTATGAAATCGCTGGTGATTGCTCCTCTCTCTCACTCTCTCTCTCTCTCTCTCTCTCTCTGTCTCTCTCTCTCTCTCTCTCTCTCTCTCTCTCTCTCTCTCTCGTCTCGTTTTACCCCCTTTCGTATAAAGCGGTTATCCGCCTTTTGTCCTCCTTTTGCCACGTAACATCAAACAGGGACTTTCGTGGATCCTCCGTAAAATTCGACTTTACATTTTGTTATCCAATCTCGCGAAAGAGATTCCCCCGTTCGATACAAACCCGCCCCCCGCCCACAATCCCTTGAGAGTCACCTCAAAAAAATATTTCTCTATCCATTTTCGATATGTATTTCTTTTTTTTTCTTTTTTTTTTTTGTTAACTTTCTAATCACTCCCACTCGGAATATTTTCGAAATATTAAATATAAAAAAATTGGACGAAATATACGGTTTAGTCGTGCTTCGGGTAGAATCGATATTCCGTGATCGCGGAATATCGCTGATTCATGGAAAAGGGCTGCGTTCGAGCCATAAGAGGTAGAAGAAGAGTAATGGCTATCGAAAGATAGGAGGAGGGTTTTCAGTACTGATCCCCGCTCGAAATTAACTCGTCAAAGATGACGCGCCACCTCTGTTTCATTCCTCGCCATGTAATTTGTTGGGCGATCGGTGGGTGGGGTGGGGAGGGGGGGGCGGTGGCGGAGTGTTGAGGGGTGGGGTGGGGTGGGGAGGGATACAGGACTAATGGGTTATTTCAGGTAATTAGCCGAAGGCTCGTTCCTCTTTTAAGGACGCAAAAAAAAAAGAAAAAACAAAAGGACTCTCTTATATTTTCTTCGACTCTGGCGTACTCTTATTCAATCCTAAACACACGTAAACTTATTGTCCTAGATGACACGTTTTCTCTCTCTCTCTCTCTCTTCAATTTCATAAAGTACGATACGAAGAGACAGAGTGAGACAGAGAGAGAGATAGAGATAGAGATAGAGAGAGAAAGAGAGAGGTAGAGACGATTTCGTTCCTCGACACTTCAACGCTCGCTTATCCTCAAGCCTCGAGAGACTCTCGCGATGCGGGACACGATATTCCGCGTGCGAAATTCCCTTAACGACCCGCGTCGATTAATCACTTCGTAAGACTGCGCGCTCGCGCACCTCGTGTCCTCGACGTTCGTACGCCAGAGATTATTCTTCCTCCTTTTTACCACGATTTTAATTCGTAAGCTTATATCGTAACGTCTCTCGGCACTAATTAATCGCCGTGCTCGTTAATGAGGTGCGGGTGTTCGTGAGAAAGCGATATAAAATTGTTCGCCGTTAGAGAAACGACCGGCGGGACCAGGTATCCGATCGTACATTTACACGCGCGCAAAATATATATTTTTGTCCGTTACGTGTGTATATGCCTATCTGTCTAGGTACGTAAGTGAAAGAAAAAAAAAGAAAAAGAAGAAAAAAAGAGAGAGAGAGAGAGAGAGAGAGAAAGGTTAGATCCTCTCTCGGACTCTTTAGAATTCGATTATTATCGATCTTCTGCCGATCGAGTTTGCTACAGGCACGAAACTCGTCGTTCCATTCTCGCCGCGGGATTAATCTCGTCGATTGATCGAGAAACGTCCGATTATCGGGACATACTCCGAGACCGTCGTAGTTAATCGGTATTGCTACGAATAGCAATAATGGTTGACGCCTAGGTAAAGGGAAAGAGGAAGAAAAATGAAACGGAGGGCGAGGGAAAAAATAAAAAAAAAAGAAATAAAAAGAAAATAAAAAGGAGAGAAAGAAAAGAACATATTTCCTTCGTTAGTTTTTATCGTTCCACGATATTGCTGAATCCGTTTGGTTTTTGGCCGTATAATTAAGCGTTTAAGTACGATCGCACGGTCTACG
>OU426993.1:19737477-19739977 GCA_911387935.1 Dolichovespula saxonica | reverse complement strand
AAGAAAAAAGAAATACATTTATTTCGGTTTGTAAATCGAATAAATGGGAGGACCAGTTGGAAAAATTCTCTCTCTCTCTCTCTCTCTCTCTGTCTCTCTGTCTCTCTGTCTCTGTCTCTGTCGTGAGCTCACGTATCAATCAACACAGTATCATCGGCCCTAACCCCGCTTCGTGGCAACTCCTTTCTTCGTATATGGATCGATGATGCAGCACGTGCTATACGACCTCGTAACACACTGCATTCACCTGCACACATGCCATACGTCGACGGTACATCTCGTTCGCTTAGCATAATTAGCGATCTGACGATTAACAGGCGTGCGCCGACGCCGCCACTGCCGCTGCTTAATGGCTTAATTAATTCGCCGATTACAATGCCGCTGTACACCGGATCGTTCTGCCACTTTGCAGCTCGTAACTTTATATCGTCCTAACACATCGCCCGAGAGAGTACGACGTTCTCTTTGCACGCATGCACGCACGCACGCAGGGAACTCCGTCGACGTCGGTTACAATACCCGCTTACATTGGGTACCACAATTTTAAATCATCTATTACGATTAATATGTAATTAGTATAACCGTGAATTATATGAGATATTTCATTCTACGTAGGTACGAACCAAATCCTCGAGGTTATACGTACCACTCTACGTAATAGAAAATAATTTCTTAATTAAAAAAATAATTTTTAATAAGTAAATAGAAAATTATTTCTACGTATTTTGTTACGATCTAACGAGAATCGTTTTCTTTTCTTTTTCTTCTTCTTCTTCTTCTTCTTGATTTTTTTTTGTTTTTTTTTCGTAAAGAAATCACCGATAGAATTATCTGCTCGGAGTAAATAATTATCAAACGGATAATCTTTTAATTGGCCCGATTCGATGAGAATATTACGATACCGATGCCCCGAAGGTTTTGTACGTACACGAGTAAACGCATTATTATCATCATCGTCCGATCTCTCATTAAAATTTCTTCAAAAACGACGATAGACCACATACGTACCCATAACCACTATCTTTTCCATTCTCTCCGTGTACCCTTGTTTCGGCTCTCGTTACACGGTTGCGATCCACTCGTGACTTAATTAACATCGATATTACCTGTATCGGCTTTTGGTTTACCGACAAAGCATGTCGGTCTCGTCTGACGATATTCGACAGCTCTCCCCCGGTAAACTCAACCAACGGGAACGCAAATATAATCATGTTTCTTCTCTAAACGCGCGTTATCCCGAAACATTACAAGCGATTCGAGGAGTAACTATCGCGAAACAATAGAGTCGTCGATCGTAAACGAAAAAAAAAAAAAAAAGAAAAGAGAAAATCTTTTCGCCCGCTTTCGAGTTATCTTTAATCGTCATTTCATTTATATTTTTATATTCGTTTTTATATTCATTAATCTCACTTTAATCATCATTTCATTTATATTTTTATATTCGTTTCTATTTATATAAGGATTATTTTTATTTTAATAATTGGTGGGATAAAGTAAAAAATAAATAAAAAATAAAAAATAAAAAAAGAACCAAAGCGATATAAAAAAAAAAAAAAAAGAAGAGAAAAAGTGGAAGTACGTCGAAGGGGGACGGACGGACGGACGGGGGTAGTAGGAGGCGTTGAGGAGGAGGAGGAGGAGTAGGTGACAGGGTGGTTGAATCGAAGGTGGGGATGGATTGTGAGAGAAGGGTGGACGGGCAAGGGAAACGAACGTCGCCAGTACGGCGGGCCCGTCAATCAGATCTCTCCCTCCCTCCTCTCCCCAAATTACTGTCAAACGCAATTAGAATTGACGTGGAGGCCGCCGGGGCTAAATCAAAATCGCGAGACGACCCTCCTCCGCTAACGATTTCAACCCTGCGGCGTACGCCCGACTCCATTCTCGATCGTAATTTTCTCCGGACGCTAATTAATACACCTCGCTCGTATCGTCAATTCGACGACGGCACACCGATCCATATCGCTTATAACCGTGATATCTTCGACGAACATTTTTTTCTCGTTCGAACTTTCGAGAACTTTTATTTGATCCAACGAGTCAAGTATTAGAACGAAACGTGGCTTACGACGCGAGGCTCACTCTCGAGGGTGGATCTCGATGAATCCGAAAAGGAAAACGGTCGATGGATTTGGGATCGGATAATCGAAATTACGTATTTTTCACGTGTAAATCTGTTCGCGCGTGAAACGTCTAATCGTACGAAATTCAAAGGAAGTATCGAAAGATGGTCATAGTCCAAAAGTTTCTACGAAGAAGGCCGCTATCTTTGGTGTAAGAATTATATTTACTTTAATCATCATTTTATTTATATTTTTATATTCATCAATCTCACTTTAATCATCATTTTATTTATATTTTTATATTCATCAATCTCACTTTAATCATCATTTTATTTATATTTTTATATTCGTTTCTTTTTATATGAGAATTATTTTTATTTTAATAATTGGTCCGATAAAGTAAAAAAAAAAAAAAAATAAAAATAAAAAATAAAAAA
>OU426993.1:19667477-19732477 GCA_911387935.1 Dolichovespula saxonica | reverse complement strand
TCTCCTTCATCGGAATGGTAGAGATTCTGCGTTCCAATAGAAAGAAGAAAGATTGGGAGGGTGGGAGGAAAGTTGGTAGAGAGAAAGATCTCCGGATCAGAATCACGATCGTTCCTGTATCGTATATCGCGACGTATCGCATCGAAGGATCGGTGTAAGCCGGTAGCAGTCGGTTTTCACGGCATGGTCTCGGAAACGAAAAGGGAGGTAGAGAGAGAGAGAGAGAAAGAGACAGATTGAAAGAGAGAGAGAGAGAGCAACCAGCAACAGCAACAGCAACAGCAACGGCACACTCGATGCGCACAATTAATATCGAGCCGTATCGTCCGATCTCTCATTATTACCCCGGTGGCTTGGCAAGCGTGTGGGTGTAGTCACTCCCGTAGACGAACATGCACGAATGTTACGTACAAATATATATATATATATATGTGTGTGTGTGTGTGTGTGTGTGTGTATAAACGCGCGCGGATACCGGCTACCGTACACCCCGGGACACCAGAGTCGGCCATGTATCACCTTAACGAGCCGGGCATCGCGTGCCGATCTGTATTAAGGATTTATAATCCCCCGGACCCCGGAGAACTCTCCTCCTAATGTCTGACCGACCGGCAGAGATATTTGCTTCTTCTCCGATCCTTCGGTTCTACCACGGTGTCCATTCTCTCTCTCTCTCTCTCTCTCTCTCTCTCTTTTTTATCTCTACCTCCACGTACCCCCTTACACCTTTTTCTCTCTCTTTCGTGGAAGAGAAAAGAGCAGGACAGGTGGGGCACACCCACGACGAATTTTTGACGGTCCAACCCAGCCGACGTTCGAAAGGTGCGAAAGAGATTGGATACTACCTAACCGGACCGTCTCGATTAATCGACGATCATTCGCCATACGCGACAACGAAAACAACAACAACAAAAAGAAAAAGGAAAAAAAAAAGAAACATTCGAAAAGTTCGCGTTCCTGAAACGTTTCTATGATTGAAGAAAAAAAAATAAAATTACTGTCAAAATTCTAAACGTCGTGAGAGAGAAATTAGTCGACGAACGCTCTCGATAATATTGGGTTAATAATATTCGCGCGCGTGTGTGTGTGTGTGTGTGTGTGTGTGTGTGGAACGCGAAGAGGATGGAGGAGGGAGGGAGGAGGTGGGAGAGAGGAGGAGGAACGAACGGACGGCGGGGATTACAATCGAGAATCTGAAATAAGATAGAAGACGAGTTAAGGGATTCGTCGTAGGGGTCGCATTCCAGGTTAAACACATATTAATTAGAGGACGTAAAGGCAGGAAGACATAAACTTAGACTACGAGGTAGATGGGTCCAAATGTTTTGTCGGCTCGCGCGAGATCGTGCCGCGCTTTTTCCGAGTGTCGTGTTACGTCTCTCGGAGTCGATGCGCCCGATTCCGAGTCCTTCTTCTCTTTCGAGAGAAGAACGGCCCTTTCCACCTACCTCCGTCCCTTTCCTCTCCTCTCCTCTCCTCTCCTCTCCTCTCCTCTTCTCTATTCATCTCTCTCTCTCTTGACAACGCGCGCGCGAGAGAGAGAGAGAGAAAGCAAGCTTCTGAGAGGAAGGAGCCGCGGGTGGCCCTTGCCTCTCTCTCTCTCTCTCTCTCTCTCTCTCTCTCTCTCTCTCTCTTTCTTTCTTTCTCTTTCTTTCTCGTAAGCAACAACGTACGTGGGCTCGGAAGAAGATACCGAGCACGACGCTACCGTCGCATTAATAACACTGGTAGCCGCTCATATGTTAAACGTCCACCGACGGTGGCCGTTCCACCAGGGAGAGAGAGAGAGAGAGAGAGAGAGAGAGAGATAGAGAGAGAGTACCCACTACTTTCCTCGCTAAGGACAGAGGTTCCTACCTACAGCAATGTACTTCTCTTCCCGATGACGCGCTACCGCTAACCACCACCGCGAATATTCCTTCACTTTGTTTCCTTTTTTTTCTTTTTTTTCAAAGAAACCTTTTTTTTCCTTTTTTTTTTATCAACGAATCGTACCGAATTCCCACCACCCCCAACCCCTCCCGCGTTATCATCCTTCGATCGTCCATCGAATTCGTTCGAAATCATCTTCCGACCCCCCCCCCCACCCTCCCCCTCTCCATCTCGTATATTTTCTACTCACTCGTTCGAAGCAAATATAACGTTATCGAATACATGATTCCTAGTTATTTTTTTCTTTTTTTTTTTTTTTTTCGATCGCCATAAGACTCTTATCGTTCGTTTTTATTCGCAAAATCGAGTCGGATATGTTTCGTTTTATCTCGTTTGTTTCCTTCCATTTGTTACAGGTATCAATGCCCGGAGGAGACTTACAGGATGCCCGTGGACTATTATAGTGGCAGATCTACTTCGTCCAGGAGATACTTCGTCAACGATTAAGATACGTCTGGTACGAGTTACGAGAAAAGTTTGGTGTGGTGTGGACCGTTGGGTGCTGCTTGCCCGCGTGCGTGTTTACGCGTTTTTACGCGTGTTTACGCTCGTCTATATTTGACGAAACGAACGATATAATTAACGTATAATAGGGTGTGTAACGTACCTCGGGTGATTCGATTTAATAGATTATATATAAACGATGTAAATATCGGTGTGCAATAAGTCGACACTTCCCTCGTTTATGATAGGCGAGAAAGTCCTTGTTATTATCACCGTTACGGTTAGCATTACGAACCATTATCGTTACGGAGCATCGCTTATCATTATCGTATCTGCCGTGAGAGGAGGAACTCGTTGAATTATTCATGCGGCGTTTATGACGGAATCTTTTCTTTTTTCTTCTTCTTCTTCTTCTTCTTTTTTCTTCTTCTTTTTTTTTTCTTCTTATTTTTTTTTCCTTTTTTGTTAGACTAAAAGTGTGAAAGAGTGTATTTGTGTGTGTGTGTGTGTGTGTGTAAGAGAGAGAGAGAGAGAGAGAGAGAGAGAGAGAGTGTATGAGAGATTGAGAGAGGGAGAAGTACGTACAGCGAATGAGAGGGTCGCGCGAGTCTCGGGTAACCGTTCGCGCGCTTCGTTATAAATCATCGCATGACGTATGTACATACGTTAAGTCTGAGCCAACTCAGATTTTCTTTCGTTCTTTCTTACTTCTTTTTTTCGTTTTGTTTTCCTTTTTTCTTTTTGTTTTCTTCGTTCCTTCTTATTTTTTTTCTTCCTCGAGCTCCTTCACTCGCGAAAGAAGAATCCTTTGCATATCGAAGAGCGATGCGACCATTCAGAGAAGGCCGGAAAAGACACATATATATACATGCATATATGTATGTGTGTGCGTGTATGCGTGTGTTTGCGTATGCGTTCGCAAAAACCGAAAATGAAAACACAGAAAAACACACATTATATAGCGTCTTCGTTTTAAACTGTATATTACTTCTGTAAATAAATTATTCGTGATAATCGCTGCGATTGATTGCGACGACAAATATTTTAATTATCGTTTGATTATTAAAAAAACCGAGTTTTGGTATCCTCGGGCTAGCGATCGGACACGATTGTCTTACACTATTGATATATAGATTTATGATTATTAAGTAAAATATTAATGTAGTAAGATTAGTGGTATACATGCTCGTTGATTTATCGTGGAACGTTTCGTTGTAAGCCGATCCCTCGAGATAAATCGTTGGAGATAAGCGCGGATCGATTTTACACGATGGAGGAGATCGATTTAAATGAACGAGCCGCGCGATAAGGTGCGTTACGTAAAAGATTACGGGAGAGTTGAGAACCCGAAGGATCGATCCTGCGGCACCATGGAAAAACAGAAAATGCTCGCCGAACCTAACGATCGACGTTAAAAACCATACTTTGACGATCTAAAATATGAATTAAATGGGATCGACTGGCGAGCGAGCGAGCTAGCGAGCTAACGAACATAAGCTAAATTTTTACCTTTTCCTGCGAAACGACACGTTCGTCACTCGTTCGACAATTCGCACGTTTTTGATCGCAAATAAAGGCCGTGCAAAAAAAAAAAAAAAAAGAAAAATAAAAGAAAATTAATGGACGAGCTTTCCTTGTTACTACGAGTATTTCCCTACAATTGTATAATAGTCGAATTCCCTTCGTTATGAAACTTCGACTGCCCTGCAAAAAGCATCCGATTCGTTCTGATAATACGTAAACATGTAAAACGATAATCCTAACCTGTCGGAGGAGTAAGGTTATGAGATTGATCGATTGATTGATTAAAAAAAAAAAGAAAAAAAAAAGAGAAAAAACGAAAAAAAAAAAAAAAGAGGAAGAATTCACTATTTATAATTACGAAGACGAGAATACCGCAAAATCTGTCAACAATACACAATTTTGAGATTTTCTTTGTAAAAAATCAAGTGATCATCGTTAATTGGCGTATCGTTTTATCACCGGCCGTTTCCCTCCTTCCCTCCTCCCCCTACCTCCCCTCTTTATCCCTTAGATCTCTAGTCTATCGAGCCTAGTAAATTGCTACACGCGTGTCGTGCGTGCGATTGCACGACGTGCAAAGGGTGGTTGGTTACACGATACGGCGATACGCGAAAGACGACGATGGGATTCTACCGGGGAAGCTCATGTCACGCGCTCGACACGAGCCAATAATTACGTAAATAACTATAACACGGGTTATATATTATACACCCGAAAATTTGATGGAACATCGAAGTCAAACAAGATTACACGTAACCGAGCGATCACATATATTCATTTTACGCTACATTTGTTTCCTTTCGATATTTCAATAATTCAATATTTTAAGAAAACAAAATTATGAAGGCAAACTGAAGTAACGGGCATTAATAACGAAATGATTTTATCGATAAAGCGACGATTTATTTCACGTAGGCGCGTTAAAAAGTGCTCGTCAAAAGATCGGACGATGACTTTCGATCGGTGGGATAGGTCCTCTCGTTAAAAAAGAAATTGGTTCTTTCAGGGAAAAAAAAAAAAAAAAAGAAAAAGAAAGAAAGAAAGAAAGAAAAGAAAAGAGAACGAACAACAACACTTGGCCGGAGCAAGTGAGTCGGAGAGAGAAGGTGAGTCAACACAGTTTAGATCCCCGAAACGCTCTGGAGCATGGAGGTGCCGATAATTGCTTAATTGACGTGGGCTCGTCGATAACCATCGGTAAGTGTATTAACTCGCGCGGGTTTACGTCGGCTATCCGTAAAGAAAGAGAGAGGTTTATATGAAAAGAGAATGAGAGAAAGAGACGGGGAATGAGAGAGAAAGAAAAGGAGAAAGAGAAACAGAAAGAAAGAGAGAAAGAGAAAGAGAGAGAGAGAGGTAGACAGAGCTGTTCGAATCGAGATACTCCAAAAGGTATTTGTGTGTATGTCATGGTGCATATATATATGTGTGTGTGTATGTGTGTGTGTGTGTATGTATAATATACGTGGATGCGTCAGCCAAGGTGTCTTTTCTCTCGGCGAACAAGGCCTCGTTGTAGAGAGGCGTTGGAACTCTGGCAAAGAGAGTCACGATCTCTCTCTCTCTCTCTCTCTCTCTCTCTCCTTCTCTCTCTTTCTGTCGTTCTCGCGATTTCGCTCTTGACCGATACAGCAGAAGATATTAGAGATGCGAGATAGCTTTATTAAAGGTGAGGCGATGCCAGCGAGAGACATCACCGAGTGCCGGTCGCTTTGATCACACGCATTATGGTGACTGTCCCCTCTTTCTCTCTCTCTCTCTCTCTCTCTCTCTCTCTCTCTCTCTCTTTCTCTGTCTCTTTTTCCTCTTTGCACCCTTCCGTTCCGAAAACTCAATCTCGTCGGACGAGACACCTTACTGGCTTCGTTTTCATTCTCCCATCGAGGATCCTTTCGATGATTGATGCTTTGGAATTCGTAATTAAATTAAATATTAAATTGAAATTTTTTTGTTTATCGAAAGTCGAGCGATCCTTCCCCCCCCCCTCTATCCCTCCCATTTACTTTCTTCGTTACAACATACTCGCTGCAAAGCGTGAACTCGCGTACGTTAACATCGATTTTATTATCAATAACGTCTTATCGGTTCTAGTCGTGTCGATTCCGTTTTATTTCCTTTTTTCTGAGATAGATTTCGATTTCACTTACGAGCGGGGAGGGAAAAAAGAAAGAAACAAATGAAATATCGCAAAAACCCTTTTATGCGATCGTACGACTAATATTGGCCAACGTTGTATGTAACAAAGCGAGAAAGAAGATCGAATGGCGTCGATGACGCGAGGACAATAGGTCCCTCGGTGGACATAAATAGCAAGATCGGTTCCTCGGGCACGCCTCCGATTAAATTAGGAACGCTTCGCGTGGCAAAAAGCGATCGGAGCGCGTTCTCTCGAGTGGGTGTCGGCGGCCGTGCGGAAGTTCAACGCCAGGACTGACGAAGGTGTTGCGCCTCGATTGCGGCCGCGAAGTGATCCTTTCGATAGTCGGCCTCCATTACTACCACCTTCACCACCACCTTCACTTCCACCTCCTCCTTCTCCTTCTATCGTCTCGGTCAAGAAGCGATTAGAAGATTTACGGAGACTAACGAACCATATTCATATTTATTTACGAATTGGTAAGATCTGTACGTAACGTAAATACGTTCCGTTCGTTCCTTTTTTTTCTTTTTTTTTTTTTTCTTTTTTATTTGATAAACATCTTATACCAATCCGAGAAACAATAAATATCACCGAGGGACGAAGATATTACTCGAGAGGAATAAAAGTAGGTTGGTCGAAAGGTTTCGGAGAGAGATGGATGGATGGATGGATATAAGAAGATATATTAGAAGATTTACGGAGACTAACGAGCGATATTTACATTTATTTACGAATTGGTAAGATCTGTACGTAACGTAAATACGTTCCGTTCGTTCCTTTTTTTTTTCTTTTTCTTTTTATTTGATAAACATCTTATACGAATCCGAGAAACAATAAATATCACCGAGGGATGAAGATATTACTCGAGAGGAATAAAAGAAGGTTGGTCGAAAGGTTTCGGAGAGAGATGGATGGATGGATGGATGGATATAAACGTGATTTGTGTATTAAAAACGTAATATCTCTCGTCGCTTAAATGACAAGGAGAAAACGTCGACGAGGAAAGTAACAGGTGAGCGAGCGAGCGAGCGAACGAGAAGGAACGGATCCGAGAGTTAACGATAATATAGATATATTTATTGATCAAGGAGAATCGAAAGCAAAGCGACTTTGTTACGGGTCAGGAACGGCCGTTCGATCCGTACGATATCGAGGCTCGTTTTTACGTGTCGATCACGGACAAAAGATCATGATCCTCGCGCGTTAGAAAAGAGAGAAAGAGATAGAGAGAGAGAGAGAGAGTGAGAAAGAGAGAGAGTGAGAGAGAGAGAGAGAGAGAGAGAGATCGTGAACGCGCGCGCGCGCGCGTCCGCGTTGCGAAAGCTGGCGACTTACACACTCGGTCCGTTTTCGATTCGTTCGTGGAACGAGAACGATCGTTGAGAGAGAGTGTGAGAGAATGAGAGAATGAGAGAAAGAGAGAGAGAGAGAGAGAGAGAGAGAGAGAGGAGGGTTGGGTTGTTGCCTTCGAGATAGAGCGAGAGAGATAAAGAAAAAGGGAAAGAAATGGATGGGTGGTGGGGTGGAGTGAGGTGAGGTGGGGGGGGGGGGCGTGAGGGAGAAGGATATCGAAGGAGTCTTCTTCCTCTTTTCTCCTACGCGTCTTCGTTCAACCTCGCCATCGCCGAGTCATCGTGTAATGACGGTGCCGGCTGTCAGACCACGGGCGCACGATTCGAAGGCACGAAACGATCGCAACGGCGGCTACAGCGACTACGAATACGGCTGCGAGGTACCGCCCGAACACACTCAAGCACGATAATCTCCGAACGTCATCTTTACAACCGGTGGACGCTTGGTGTGTCGGCGACGCAGCTTCTCGGAATATCTCGATAGATCGATAGCGACGAAACGATAATCGCTATCGTTAAATTCCTATGACCGATGGGGGGAGGGGGGAGAAAAAAGAAAAAAGGAGAAAAAAAAATGGTAGTGTTCGATCGTGATAGTGACGGGTTCCGAGGGAGGGTGGGGGTGGGGATCGAGATGAACGGTAATTAAATCGAGATGAAACGATCGATTCCGTCACCTTACTCGCACGTACGTATATCAGTCTCTTAGTCTCTATTCTCCGTACGAATGTTTTGGGACGTTAATGCGATCGATATTCGAATGGAGGTGGACACGAGGCGCACGAAAATAATTTACGAGGATACCAAGTTTTTTTTTTTTTTTATTATTATTATTATCTTTGATGTTTACCCGTTGTGTCCGATGTTGGAAGGAAGGAAGGAAAGAAAGGAAGAAAAAAAAAAAAGAAAGAAGAAGAAGAAGAAGATAAATAAACCGAACGAAAGAGAGAAAAAGAAATTAGCTAATCTGAAGATTGAATGTTTCCAGGGGCAAGATAACGTTCGGTTTTAAGCGTTTTATTAGGAAACCTGTAATTTGCGAATTTAAAGTCTTTCTCTTCTTTTATTTTTTTTTTGTTTTATTTCTCTCTTCCTTCCTTCCTTCCTTCCTTTCGTTTCTCTTTCTCCCACTCCCTCCATCCCACCCCTTCTATCCCCAATTTTCTAAGATACGATCGACGAATGTCGTTCGTACGATTTGTATTAAATTGGATCAACCGCGATCGCCGATAAAGATTTACAAATGTTAATTAAGCACCTATCCGAATATTTCCGTGAGGCACGGTCGTACGCCGTGAAATATGTATAGAGATCACGGATCGTTGGGCGAACCGCCATAAGAAACGGAATAGACTCGAAGAGACCATTACGACTGTTAGGAAACCGGCAATTTCCGAATTAGAACCAGTCACGGAACTCGAGATATACACACGGGTATCGCGGTCCGCACAGGTGTGGCTTCTCGACAGTTTCGAATAATACAGGTGCGTGCAATCGAAAAGCAAATATTTGAAATTCTCTTTAATATTTGCCATCGATTCCTTTACATTTCCATGATTAGCGATAATAATGATCTACGTCACGATCAATGAAAAGTATCGGGAGATACGTGTCTCTCTCTCTCTCTCTCTCTCTCTCTCTCTCTCTCTCTTTCTTTCTCTCTCTCTCTTTCCCTCCTCCCGCGCCCCGCGCCCACTCCTTCTGACTCGAGGAAATTTTTCAAGGATGACGAACGTTCGGATTACCCGTCCCGGTATCGTTTCAATTCCGTCGTTTATGAAATGCGCTGTATTGCTAGTAGGAGATGCATAGTCACGGGCTACCTGGCTAGAACGAACAGTTGGAACATTTACTCCGGCGCATAAAACCGGCACGAGGTGCGAGGAGAAGCGCCTCGTACCGACGGGTAGGCCGATCAAAACATCTTATTAGAAGGAACGCTTATGTAAAAGAGAAAAAGAAAAAAAGAAAAGAAAGGTGAGAAAATGTCCGTAGGGTGATTCTGAAATCGTGCCTATCGGCCTTATAATCTTACGTCGTTACGTTCACCTCTTTTATCTCTATTTCCGGAGACACGCGTTCGAAGTCAGATATACATCGCCGAAGGAAAAATTTTCCATCTTCTTCTTCTTCGTTTTCTTTTTTTTTTTTCTCTCTAAATCCATCCATCGATCGATCGATCTATCGATCCATGCGTCCGTTCGTCTTACGATCCGTCGTACCATGTCTCAAACGCCTTCGTACAATTAATTTACCGAAAGAAAATCGATTGACGGGGCGTGGGGCGTGGGGGTAAGGGGGAAGGGTGGGTGGGTGGGTGGGGGGAGGGGACAACTATCGAACGAGAACGACGGGAAAATCGCTGACGTTCGGCTCGGCGTCGTCTCGCACGAAAAGTTTTATACGCCGTGGCATCGCCACGGTTACATAAAATTATAATCGCTAACTGGCATAACTCGGAACGATAAAGGGAAATTAATTATCGACTGTAATAAAGGAAGTTTCGAGTTTTATCGTGAATCGCGTTAGAACGTCGACGTTAGCCGATCGCTCGGTGAAAGTCGCTTTTTCGATAGCTCTTAGTAGGGGATACGCGTATGATACGTATACGTATCGTCGATTATAACGCGAAGGAATCAACGAACCTAAAAAGAAAATGGCGTCTACGTTAAGAGTTAGATTTCACCCTCTTCCACGCTCTCGCGCGGAAATACGAGAGGAGGGCGGATGGAAGAAGGATAAAAAGGAAAAAAAAATAAAAAGAGGAAGACGAGAGAGAGAGAGAGAGGAAGTCTACGTTACGAGTCAGCTCCCATTTTCCCTTCGTCCGCGGTGTGCTACTAATTAATTACTGTGATTAATCAGAAAAGTTGGTAATTAGAAAGTTTCTTGGGGAAATTAAAATGGCGGGGAGTGACGGAGCGAGTCGACGGCTTCGTTTCGGACTACGCCGAGAGCACCACATTCACTCATCCTCTGGATCCTCGTTCGAGGCTGTGTCTACCCTACGGGCCAAAGAGAGAAAGAGTTTCAGTGAGAAAGAGATAGATAGGTAGATAGATAGATAGAGAAAAAGAGAGAGAGAGAGAGAGAGAGAGAGAGAGAGAGAGAAGGGTAGTCAAGAGAGCAGCATGCCAACGTCGGCTCGCAAGAGTTTCCGATAAATTCATTAATTAAGGTAGATCGCCTCACAGCCGCACGTCTACTGAGTCTACTGTTAACAGAGAGTGAGAGAGAAAGAGAGAGAGAGAGAGAGAGAGAGAGAGAGAGAGAGAGAGAACGAGCTTGTGTAAAATCAGGCTGGCAAAAGGGAGCAATCTCCTCTTTTTTCTTTTTCTTCCTCTTCTTCTTCTTCTTCTTCTTTTTCTTCTTTTCCTTCTTCGTAAGTTCTTCCATTTTTATTTTTATTTTTTTATATTTTTTTTTTTTTCTTAATTTTCAGGCGCAACCAAACGTCGGAAAACAACGAAAAGAAGTTCTTTGCTCTTTTCGAACGATATTTCCTTTTTGGCGAATCAAGAGTAAAAGAGAAACCGTTGTAAAACCTCTCGTTCTCTATCTCTCTCTCTCTCTCTCTCTCTCTCTCTCTCTGTTTCTCTCATGGTTCGATACCTACACTCTTTGTTTGCCTATTTGTTTACTCACGTGTGAAAGGATGTCGTGGTTAAATAGAAGCACTTTCGTGACACGCGAGTGTCTACAGAGCAATCGTTACTTTTGCACCGGCTGAGAATTCGGTGGTGAACGGACGGTCACGCGATTTTCAGCCCTCGGCAATGCGATTCGAATTATTCGGGGAGTCGCAAAACTCGCTTTTGAGCTTCCAGGTAGTAGTATTGTATATTTTATACTGGCTACCGCAATATATATATATATATATATATATATATACATATATATATATTATATATATATATATATAAACAACAGACAGATATATATATATGTATATACACATACACATACATATATATATAATATTTTTCTCGATATTCCTTAAGAATTTATCTTCATAAATTGTCCAGTCGAAGGAGATCAAGTTTAATCGTTTAATTGCGCCATAAACGATACTTCCTCTCTTTCCTTTTCATTTTAATAATATCAACAATTTCGTTAAATATATATTGAATATTAATATAGAATTATTAAATTTCCACAACGTGATACCACAATATTCTTGAAATCAAATTCCATTAAAACTTTACTAATTTATCAATTCATATTACACACACACACGTACACACACACACATATATATATTTATTTATTTATTTAATTATTAATTTGTTATATAGTAATGTTTTACTCTTTTTAAAAAATAAAAAAAAAACCAAAGAATATATAAATATAAATATATATATATAATAGTTGTACGCGAATAATGTCGAGGATCGTTATGACGTTCGCACGTTAAATTTGACCCTATGGAAACTCGCCCGTATGAAATGAAGCAGCGTGTTTTTCGAACGATACGGAGACAGAAGCTCTTTCTAATTGGCGGCAGGCGCTATCGACTTTACACGCGCTCGAAGCGTTTCAATGGACGGATTCGAAAGTCGGTCCGCGGCCGTAGGGATGTGCCGCAACGCAAATGCAGCTTGTCAACGTGCAACAGGCCAGTTGGTCGGCACCGATAGCCCCTATCGTTTTGACCAACACCGACGTTCCTTCCTTCCTTCCTACGCTTTCCTATTTTCCCAGGATTCTCTCCCTATCCTTTCAAATGAATCGTTCTATCTCTCTCTCTCTCTCTCTCTCTCTCTCTCTCTCTCTCTCTCTCTCTCTCTCTCTCTCTCTCTCAATCTCTCTCAATCTCTCTCTCTCTCTCCGTGTATGTTTTTCAACGACATCGAACGTCCACTTCGTTTTACCGAACCGAAATAATGGTTGAGCTTATTCCCATAGAAAAGAAAATATCCAGGAAATTTTGATTTTTGAAAATCCATCGAAATTACCATAATCTGGTACTACGGATTTGTAATAGTTCGACCGAACAAACGGGAGACGAGCTTTTACGTGGTCCCCGATTGACTCGCATTGTTTCTTAGTCGTATCAAAAATTAATTGATACGATATTTTCTAATTAATTTTTCTGTCGTATCGTACGAAATACGCGAGATACGTATTGTACGTTAGTCGGATCTTTAATCCAGCTCGATAAATACACGTTTCTTTTCTATCTTCTTTCTCTTCTTCTTCTTCTTCTTCTTTTTTTCCTTCATTCGCATCGTCTAACGGTACGAAAGAATATAAAGGAACACCGCCGACAAAAATATTTCTCTCTCTTCGCATTAAATGGCGTAACGAGTCAACGGGAAAAGAAAAAAAAAAATATTATATATATCCGTCTCCCTGTGGTATTTAGAGTAGTTAAGAATTTCGAGAATGCAGTACCGGGAAAACATAATCGATTATCATAGCCGCAAAGAAGGATCATTTTTTAAATTGATCTCTCCCTGGGCGAATAACGACTGCGAAATCACGTCCAGCCCCATAGAGATGTACGAAGCGAGAAGGGGGCGGGGAGGGGGGGTTTCGTTCCCCCGTTTCGTGTCAGCGTTGGTGGCACCCTTCTCGTGACCGCAGATTGAAATTCTTAGGCACTCTTCGCGAGCACCGTGCGAGGGTCGAGAAGAGGTTTTCGCGTCGACCCCTTCACGAAATTCTATTATTTCACTTCTGAATTCGTTGCTACGACGATGGCCACGATTTCAATGCTTTTATATTTTCCTCTTTTTTATTTTTTATGACGACCATTAATAATAGTAATAATAATAATAATAATAATAATAATAATAATAATAATAATAATAATAATAATAGTAATGATAATAATAATGATAATAATAATGATAATAATGATAATGATGATGATAATAATAATCTTATACGTCAGCTTTAGATAGTAACGAAGTTACTATATAATATATATATATATATATATATATATATATATATATATATATATAATATAATATATAATATATAATATATAATATATAATATATAATATATATATATATATATATATATATATATATATATATATATATATATATATAACATACACATATGTTATGAGACTTTTTTCCACGGATCATTTGTGATAAAATCTAATAATTATAAATTCTAATAATTTCTTTTTTTTGTAATCCATAAAAGTAGAATTATATTGCGCGAGTGAACCTTCATTCGACTTGATTATTTTTTCGATTTTTATTTAATGATATTATTACAAAATATGATATAGATTTATCTATTATAAGGGGGTTGGTAGACGCATTTCATCATTTTGGAGTTTGTCCTTGGCTGCGAATTATTATATCAGCTCGAGTAACGTAAGAGAATGGCAAAGAAGCGGTGGTGAAAGGAAAGCTTGAAGAGAAGAAAAGAAAAGAGATGAGGAGAGAAGAGAGGAGAGGAGAGGAGAAGAGGAGAGGAGAGGAGAGAGGAGAGGAGAGGAGAGGAGAGAAGCGATACGCGTCCAGTGATCTTACGTGATAGCGCACGCAATATCGCGTCGCGAGGAGGATCGTACGGGGAGTAAGAGGACGAGATCGGCCCTCAGCTCTCTTCTGCTCCTCCTCCCCTCCCCCTACCTTTCCTCTCTCTCTCTCTCTCTCTCGTCTCCCTTTCATCCACGAAGCTTCGTTACTTTTGTTCGCAGCGTACGGTCGTTGCGCGAATGATTTGCGAGGACGACGGCGCGTTTTAATTTTGGGATATTGGTAGCATTAAGCCCGGTGAGCAAGGCCGATAGTCGTCTCTACCCTTAGCCGCGTCTTTCATCCAAAGGGTGTTCAAAACCAAGGATTCCATTCTCCGACGAAAATTCAACGTTTTCCACGTACGATTTCATTAATCCCTTACACATCCTCGCTTTATTCCATATACGAACGGGAGAGATTATTATTATTGGCGACTTAAATAACGCAACAACGACGTCGTAGAATATTTTATTACGTTATACTCTACGATATCTCTGGATGTTAATAATATATCGTATCGTATATCGTTTTCTTTATTTTATTTGACTTTTTTTTTCTTTTTCTTTCTTTCTTTTTTTTTTGCTCGAATAATACCGTCTTTGTACAATTTTCGAATGGAAAGAAAGGATTGAAAAAGAAAAAGAAGAAGAAGAAGAAAACAAAATTTAATTCCGTCGAGAGAATAATTTCGGGATATTTAATCGTTCGGTATCTTCGACGCGAGAGAACGGACGAGTCAACGACTACGTAAAAAAAAGGTATGATCGTTTTCAGACACCCTGTGTATGGATGATAGTAGGTCGTAGTTCGAGAACGTATCCACCCCTCCTGCGACGAGATTTCATTCGTGGCTCGCCCTGAGATCTTTTAATTTGAGGCCAAATTCCTCTCGAGGATGAAATGCGGGGAGCCACGAAGAGTGGTCGTATTGCAAGGAGGGTAGCACGTCTGCCGCTTGTTTGCTACCCTCTCCCTCTCTCCCTCTCTAGTTTGGATTCTAAAACACCCCCTGTTTATGGGGAGTTCTTTCTCCACCAGTAGTCACGGTACTTTCGATCCTGTCCACTCGAAGCGGCTTCTTGCCTTTTGCGAGAAGAACTGATCGAATATCGTGTTTGTGACAAATACGAAGTAACTGACCGTTACTAAACGCTATATTTAATATCAAATACGGTAGGACGAAAAATATTTCATTAATAACAATTGCGAACAAAATTGATCGACCGATATTTAACATTAAAAAAAAAGGAGAAACAAAATCATATGAAAAATTTATTTATTAAGCGAAAGGAAATACTCGTTTACGTTCGTATTTTTAATTTCTCATTTCTCTCTCTCTCTCTCTCTCTCCTGCATTTTTTTACTTTTCTCCCATTATATTTTTCAACGAATCCCACGACTATCTTTAAAAATTAGCCGATTACATATACGTGCGCGTTTATATAAAACGTACTTGCGTTATTAAATGGCATGCAATTACGAGCAGGTCGGACCCAGGTAAACGGGGGTCGAAGACGTTATCTTCGATAAGCGACAGTATTCTTAAATAACTATCGATAAATGTCACGGTAAAATAGAAAGTAAGGTCCTTTCGACCGCATTCCTGGGCGCCTGGTGTGAGTTGGATAAAGAAAAAGTACGAAAGGAGAGAACCCTCATAGGTGGCCTCCGATGGTCCACACTGGTCCTTCTCTCTCTCTCTCTCTCTCTCTCTCTCTCGTTCTCTTTCTCTTTCTCGCCTACAACTTCGCAAACCTGTACAAGTGCGTTATAATCCCTTCAAAATATATAAAATGAAATTAACGATCGGAATCGATTCTTAATGTATAATTCATCGGACAAATGTTTCGTGTGACACTGTTGCATGCGATATCTTTTTCATGGTGACATGAAATCGAGATACAGCGAACGAACGGGAGAGAGAGAGAAAAAGATGAGAGAGAGAGAGAGAGAGAGAGAGAGAGAGAGAGAACGGTGGAAGAAGGCCTTTCGAGTAATCAGCAAGGTGAAATTTATCGAGCAATATTCCAATGTAATTCACGTGGCACATTCCGTGGTGGTCTCTCTCTCTCTCTCTCTCTCTCTCTCCATCTCCATCTCCATCTCTGTCTCTCTCTCTTTCGCGTACAGTAACGAAGAGAAAGAAAGAGAAGAATAAAAAAAGACGAGAAGGTCCTCTTAATTATTTTCCTGGTTAAATGACCGACCGGGACACGCCCCTCTTCGAAATATCTCGCGAAGTCGAACGAAGAAACGAACGAGCGAACGAACGAGCGAACGTACGAAGAGAACGAAAAGAAAAGGTACGACGGGTGATTTGCTTAGAGCGTTTCTCAAGTCGATGGATCTTTAAAGTTTGACTCGCAGTTAAACGTCAGTTCAACGAATTCGAGTCGCTTTCGCCCCTCCGGGAACATTTTAAGCAAAGATCCGTACGTATTTCGTTACGACGAGAAGGAAATAATATATTCGAGGATCTTGTGCAATCCAAATTCCGTGAAGATTTTTTCTTCTTCTTCTTCTTCTTCTTCATCTTCGTCTTCTTCTTCTTCTCCGTACGTTTTCCCCAAAGACAAATAAAAGTTTGGAAACGCTTAAGGGATGCTTTTCTTTTTGTTTGTTCGTTTAATTTTTTTTTTTCCCTTTTAATTCGATTAAATCTTTTCGTGTTAATTCATCATCGAAAGGATGAATTTTGAGAAATCGATTATCACAACTGGGCATCATGGTATTTTCTTCGAAAATTAATTAACATCGTACAGAGAAATGTGAAATAATATAAATAGAATATTATAAAATGAAGTAACGCTTACAAGTTACAATCTTTTAAATGGCAAACGGCCAATTAATCGAATACTCTTCAACAATGTTATTACGGTATCGTACGATATTAATAAATTATAATTTAATATCGTAACTTTTGGGATTGTTGACGTTCGATCCGTTCTATGGCAAGTGTACGCCGCTAATTTATCGGCCGACAATGTACACACGATATAACAAAGTAATATTTCAATTTTAAATAATAAATCGCCGATTGATCCAGTTAATGCCATATGAATCGACTCGTCAATGTTAATGCCAAAAGCAAATTTTATTATTACGATATACTACATCTGAATATTATATCTATACTTACGAATGAGGAATTAAAATTAGAGACTAGCCGATGTTGGTCGTTCGAAGATCTAACTTAATGAAAGCATAATCCAAAGATTAATTTTCTTTTCACGTAGGGAAGATGAGAGTATACGAGAAGAATAAGAATACGAATAAGAATAAGAATAAGAATAAGAATAAAAAGAAAAAAGAAGAAGAAGAAGAAGAAGAAGAAGAAGAAGCTTATGGGATTCGCCCACGCGTCTCTACCACCGCCCACCAAAATGCAGAAGGAAGTTAAACAGAAAACTCTCACGTTAAGTGGCCCGTCGATCGGTCGGTCTACCGTAGAGTGCTTTACGCGTTACCGGTCTTAGGATGGCTTATGAACCGGTGGTACTTTGAGTAGACATAATTCGTATATCAATACCAATACAAGAGATAAAACGTTTACTTTACGTAGAAAAATAATTTTCTATTTAATCTTCCCTCATTATCATTTTAAATGGATATACATACATACATACATACATGCATGCATACATACATAAATACATACATACATATATATATGATACAAGTAAATACAACACTTATCTGACTGCCCGTAGCGTATAGCGCGTCTATGTATAACAGATACGTTTCGAGTATTCGACCGTCGATTTCTTTTTTTTTTTTCTTTTTTCCAATTGGAAAGATCTTTCCATCATAAAAGAATATCACCGTTTATCTCTGGATACCGAAGATTTAATGATACCGGCTTTACAATGACACGGCAGATAACAACGTCAGACACGAGAGAGAGAGAGAGAGAGAGAGAGAGAGAGAGAGATTAGGAAAAGAACAAATTCTGATCGGGCGACGTACACCAAGGGGAGGAGTGGGGGAGGTATCGGGAGGGGGAGGGGGTTCGACATACACAAGCGGCAACACGTGAAACGAATCGAATCAGAAGCGGTTCCACGCGCGGGACACTTTATCTCTCGGCCGTTTAAGAATCTATTTGGTGGGTAGCCAAAGCAATATCGTAAATCCTAATGGAAATGCAAAGATTAATTAAGAATCCCATTCGGTGGCTGTCCCCACGTGGGCGTCCGTACTCTCTCGACGGAGTAGGCGTCCCTGGGGATGATCATCGGCTCGTTATTATCGCTTTCACTTTCTATACTATCTGTCCCTCCTTCGCTTTGCTTTCCCGTTTCTTTACCCCTCTCGATCGTGGTCCGGGAGGGCGGGGAGGGTGAGGGGGGTGAGGGGGCGGGGAGTAAAGTACTACGTAGGAGCGTTAATGAGAAATGAGCGGGAGAAGTACGAGGAGAAAAAAGGGATTCATCGATATCGTGGTATATATAAAAAAAAAAAAAAAAGAAAAAAAAGAAAAAAAAGAGAAAGAAAAGAAAAAAAGAAGAAGGTAAGAGAAAGGAAGAAGAATTAACGTTCGATCAAAGAGAATCATTCGTTCGTTCATTTTTAGTACTCGTCGTCGTGTAAAGAAGCTCGAATATTTATGGATACATCGGGATAAAGATGTCCTCCCACCTCACCCTCCCTCCCTCCCACCTACCCACCCACCCACCCGATGTTATAGTTCGCGTCGTTTTGTTGTACTAAGAGGGAGAAGAGGAAATAAAGAAGAGAGAACGTCACGTTAGAGAATATTCTATGATAAATATTGTTATTAAGGATGGACGAGGAGCTCCCCGCTAATGGCACGTGTTAGTCGAACGGGAAACCTTCGAAGGACGACACGACGAGCTTCGAGATACGCTAGGAAGGGGGACTTAAAGGGAAAAGGACGTGGAGAGGGGAAAGAGAAGGACCAGGAGGAAGAGAAGTAGGTGATGGTGATGGTATGGTGGTGGTGATGGTGGTGGTACGGTGGTGGTACCAGTGCTAGTGGTTCGCGCACAATGCGTGTCTCCTGGGAGACGCTTATCTGAAATTACAATGTTACGTTCCCGCCTGGCAAGCCCTGGACCAGCTGCTGGAAATCCTCTCGCCCCCTCCCCTCTGTCCCCTCCCCTCTGACCCCTCCCCCTGCCCCCTTCGACCCCCGTTCCCGCCCCCGCTTCCTATCCGACGATCCATCTCAAAGCTGCGTGCGACAAAAAGACGATAGGAGCTCGTCGACTAGACACACGCGCGCGCACACGTATACACACACACACACACACACACACACACACACACTATACGGATATTCATACTTTCTTACTCCTTTCCTTTCATCGTTGCGTGACTTTGTACGATAGAACTTCGAAGGAAGAAGAACTTAACAAAACGATTTGCGAGTTTGTAGGAATCCCGAAGGTAGAACGGGTTGCGGTAATACAGGTGCCGCTAGATAAGATTTTCTTTTGTTCTTTCTTTCTTTCTTTCTCCTTGATGAATGTCTTTCTCTCATTTTTTTTTTCTTTCCTTTTTTTTTTTTTTTTTTTAAATTCGCACGACTTCAATTCCAATTAAATTTAATCTTAAGTGCTCGGAGTTACCCCGACGAGTATTTTCAGATATGGAATCTCCGATGGTTAAACTTACTGTAACTAAGCGTTTAGGAACGAACGTTAATACTAAACTAATTTTTATGAAAGAGAGAGAGAGAGAGAGAGAGAGAATGAGTTGACAAGCATTACAGAAAGTGTAATTAAGGAAGTAAAAGTATCGCGTTTATGTAGGCGCGTCGTTTTTTCGTGACATTTTTCTTTTCTTTTCTTTTTTTCGTGATCCTAAGTACAAAAGGATACCACGAAGAAGTTGCGCGTCGTTTTCTTCGCGAACGTCGTTAAAAACACGAAGGCTATCTTGAGAGTACGACGACGACGACGACGACGACGACGATTAAAAAACGCTTCATCGAGTTCAGCCTGTCGTCGACTCCTCTCTCGTTGTCCTATTCCAACCCCTCGTCCACTTCCCTTTTCACTTATCCTTCTCTTATGGCACTCGTAAGAGGGCGAGTAACGTTTTTCTTCGTATGCAACTGCATTTAGTCGTGGGTAATGGGAAGGTCCATCTCGTCTCGTTCTGCGTTCCATGAAAGTAATACGCGCGTAATGAGTGCCATCTTAAAGAATGTATATTCAAAGCTGAAAGAGAGAGAGAGAGGTGGGGATGACGATGATAGGGGGGGAGGGTAGTGGAAGGAGAATGAAACAAAAGGAAAAATTAAAAAAAAATAAAAAAGGGGGAAAGAAGAAAAAGAACGTTGGCATGCGTTCGAACGAACGATTGAAAGATCCACGTCGTACGGCGTGGTGTGATAACCGATATCAGATATAAATTTAATAAGTAACGCGTAATGGCGATATCGATATCGATATCGATATCGAGATGTCTCGAGGAGACGTGAAATTTATTTGAAGGGAAAAGTGACTACTCGGTCATAAGTTCCTCCTCGTCTTAGTAGGAGTCACGAAGCTAGAATATATTACCACCGTCGTCGTTGTCTGTTCTCTCTCTCTCTCTCTCTCTCTCTCTCTCTCTCTCTATCTCTATCTATCTATCTCTCTCTCTCTCACCTTCTACTTCGTCCGCTTTTGCGAAAAGATAATTATGCAAATGATCCCGCTGATCAAGAAGAAAAAAAGAGGCGGGGAGGTGAGGGGTTGGGGAAAGGCGAGGAGACGAGATAAAAGAAGAAGAAGAAGAAGAAGAGAAAAAAGAACAAAAAATAGAAAGTAGAGAGAGAGAGAGAGAGAGAGAGAGAGAGAGAGAGAAGGGGAAGGTGGGGAAAAAAAAAGAAGGTCAAAGAAAAGAGAGCAAAGTATCACACAAGTTTTGAGCGTAGAAGTATGAAATCAGGGATTACAGGGGTGGGTAGAGGGAGGGAGGGGCGGCGGGGTGAGGGAGGTGAAGGAAAGAGGCGAATAACGCGGACGGTCTCGTGCGAACGTGTGCGAGTTTACTTATATTCCACCTTGCCAATTTCCAATTATCGAAGGTACGAACGAAGGCGAGCATCGGACGCGACGAGCGGAGCTTGCGAGACAAGGACGGAGGGCTAGCCGTGCGTGATCAGGATTCATCTTTGAGCTCGCATGTCCTGTCGCAGTTTGCAGTCTCGCCTTTTCTTCCTTCTTCCTACGCGCCTCTGTCCGATAGTCTCTTCTCTCTCTCTCTCTCTCTCTCTCTCTCACTCTTTTTCTCTTTTTTTCTTTCCCTCTCCACCTCACTCATCTTCTTCGTCTTCTTCTCCTTCTCATTCTTCAGCTTTCCTTTCCGAGTCTCGACGAAACTCGCGCGTAAACCACACCCCTCTCCACCCCACCCCACCCCAAGAATACTTAAAGCAAAACCGTGAAGAAAACGGGTCGACAAAAAATTATTGTTTTCTTTCTCTTTCTCTTTCTCTCTTTGGCTATCTCGCTCGCTCTATCGCTCATTCTTTCTTTCTTTCTTTCTTTCCTTCTTTCTTTCTTTTCGTGACTCCGGAAGATCAAAGAGTACGATAGAAAAACATAGTAGCTTTGGGAAAAGGAATGAGAGAGAGAGAGAGAGAGAGAGAGAGAGAGGTATGAATAAATTATACGAACATTCGGTGTATTCGTTCATCGAGAGTAGATAGTTTTGAGAATGAGGAAACGTCATCGAGTATTCAAGGTGGATTCTACGTAAGATTCTGAAAAGGGAGCATGTCCCTTTTTTTTTTCTTTCGAGGAATTTTTCAAGGCAACCTTTGGAAATCGTGGCTTTCGATCATTACGTAGGATACTCGTTTAATACGTAGATAGGTGTATATATATATATATATATATATATATATATATATATATATATATATATATATATATACATATACGTAGCTATCATACACGTCATACATACATAGGTACGTACGTATCCTTGTTCATTCGGTATTCGAACTAGCGTAAATCGTAGGCTCGCTTTGCGAAGGGGCCCTGGCAATATAGACGACGTTGGTAAGCTGATGCTTTGCTCTCGGTGCAGAGGGTATAGCGGATCGCGTACGATCCGCTCATACGCTTCAGTTTCTCCTCGTTCGAGTGAAAAGATCGCGTCGAGAGTCGCGGTGTTATTATCATACCACCTTTTTCCCTCCTTCCCATTCGTCTATCCATGCATCCATCCATCCATCCATCCATCTCCCTCTCTCTCTCTCTCTCTCTCTCTCTTTCACTCTTTCCTCCTTTTTGTTTTAATACGAAACTTTCCGTCGCTTCACGGATCGTCGTCGTTCGAAGGGGTCGCTCGAGGATGAAAGGGGTAAGCGATGCTACCGCGGAAAGAAAACGCGACGCGAGGGGGAGGGGAAGAACTCGGGAAAGAGAGAAAGAATAAGAGATAGAACGAGAGAGAGAGAGAGAGAGAGAGAGAGATGCCCGAGAGAAAAATGGAGACAAAGAGAGAAGACGAGTTGGGAGGGAAAAAGGGTGGTGGACGCGAAGCTCGAGAAACGAGAGCGAGAGAGAGAGAGAGAGAGAGAGAGAGAGAGAGAGAGAGAGAAACAGCGAAAGCGAGGACTCTCTCGCGATTAATGAGCGGTGTTTGTTGTTAATTGCTGCCGCCATTAGGTTGGCATCTCCTCTCTCTCTCTCTCTCTCATTCTATCTATCTTTCTCGCTCTCTCGTTCCCTTCTTCCGTCTTGCTCCTTCCTTCTATCTTTTCGCTTCGTACCTACGAACTTGTAGCACACAAACACACACATACATACACATTCTCTTTCTCTTACTCTCTCTCTCTCTCTCTCTCTCTCTCTCTCTCTTACTCTTTCTCATACAAGCACATAGAAAGATCCAGCCATCGAGCTTGCGACCCTACAGCGGCTCCTCGAAAGCGGAGCGAGCGCGCATGTTAATGATCGCCCGCCACGGCCTTTATCTTTTCCACCTCATTTGCGCGCCACGAGTGGGCCCGGGGCTTGCATCGCCGGGGTGCTGCCACTGCTACCGTTTCTGCATCTCCTTCTGTGCTGCTGCTCGCTCGCTCGTTCCTTCCTTCTTCTCTCTTATCCTATCGTCGCTAGAGGACTACGAGGTGCCCTCTCCTCACCGGTTGGCGGTGACGCTGATGACGCTCCCGTTGCAGCTTACCGTTTTCACCCCTCGTGCTCGAAAATATTTCTACCGCGGGGTACACGTCTTCCTAACTGTTTATGTATATATGTATATGTACGTAAGTACGTACGTACCTACGTACGTACGTGTATGTATATATATATATGTGTGTGCGTGTGTGTGTGTGCGTGCATTTAACCAGTTGCAAACGCATAAGATCCTACGGAAATATGTAAAAAGTTTTCCGTCCTCGTCTCGGCCGCGACCATGCTTTCCTTTTCTTTTCTTTCAGAAAGATTTACTTATGCTCTTCTCCTTCCCTTCCCTTCTTTCTTTCTTTCTTTCCTTTTCTTTTTCTTTTTCTTTTCTTTTTCTTTTCTTGATCCGTCGGTCGGTCGGTCGGTTGGTTGGAAATAATGGAGTTTGTCTTTGGAAGGAAATACGAATATTATTATTTCTATATTACCTGTTCTTTATCGATCATACAGCTTATCGGTAAATTATTAAGCTTACGAAGAATGGCGAACAGTGTCTATGTGTATGCCGGGTACGAGTAAACCGATGATATTTATTTCAAATTTTTTAGGAATCGGTAACGTCGAGAATACGCACCTAAGTAAAAAGTATCTCGAGTTATCGCGAACCATTTACGATTTATTTCCGTGGGGCGGGGGAGGGGAGGGGGAAAATAATTCTCGAGAATTTGAAAAAAATTTAATGACGAGAAGAAAAAAAAAAAGAAAAAAGATAAAACCGTGTTACATATTTAAAGTATAAAACTGAGGGAAAGAAGCAAGAAGCAAGGGAAGAAGAAAAAAAAAAGCGGGGGGTGGGGAAAATATGAAAAGAAAATTGTAACCAACGGGTGTCTCGTTCGCGGGGGTCGTTCTCTCCCCCTCCCCTCCCCCCAATGCGGGGGTAATCACAAAGGACAAAGTTTCGGCGTATATTATCCGGTTCAACGGAGCCCTCTTCGAATTATTAAAAGCTAAACTGGCTTTGATTTATAAGAGCCCGTTACGCCGAGCTCCGGTTTCAAGCAGGAAGAGAAAGAAAGAGAGAGAGAGAAAGAGAGAGAGAGAGAGAGAGAGAGAGAGAGAGAAAGAGAGAGAGCCACCGAAGCGCCTCGCTCCGCCTTGGAAGAAGACGCGAGGGTGCTAAAACGCCCTGCCCGGCCACGGGAGATTAATTTTATTACTTCCGACCGACTAATTATCGCATTACTTCGCGTGGGAAGAAATTGCAGGGAGGAACGGAGAGAAGCTTTGCTTCTGATAATGCATTTTGGCCCCGTCCTCCACACTTTTTCTTTACTTTTCTCCCTTTACTTACTTACTTCCTTCCTCCCTCCCTCCCTCCCTCCCTCCCTCCCTCCCTCCCTTCCTCCCTTCTCTTCTCTTCCCTTCTTTTTTTCTTTCTTTCCATCCTTCCTTCTTTCTTATTTCCTTCCTTCCTTCCTTTCATGCTTTTTTCTTTCTTCTCATCTTTCTAGACACAAACGAGACACACGAAAGGTGGACGAGATAAGGTCAATGAACCTTTCTCTCTCTCTCTCTCTCTCTCTCTCTCTCTCTCTATTAATCTATCTATCTATCTTTATCTCTCTTACTTGCTTGTCGTTCATCCACTCGACTCTAAAACCTCTTGTCATTCAGCGTTCAAGGCGAATCTCATCGGTCGAAGCTGGAAAAATCTCTTTGGTACACCGAGTATACATATATATATATATATATATATATATATATATATATATATATATATATATGTATATGTATATATATATATATATATTCACACCGGTTAGGATCGTGCGCTCGTCGAATAAGTATCGGTAAATAATCGCGTCGGACGTTACCATTACCCAACGGAATTTATGATTCGGGCCCTCGTCCGGTCACGTTTGCCGGAGGGCTCGCTGCTCCTCTTCGCCTTTACTCGAGGACTATCCGGAAGAAAGAAAGGAAAAAATAAGAAAATTGAAAGAAAAAAAAAGAAAAGAAAGGAGGAAGAAAGAAGTAAAAGGAGAAACCAAGAAAGTGGAGAAGGAACGACGTATCAAGAGAGAAAAGAGAAAAGGGAGGACGATAAAAAAGTTAGTGGACGAGGGGACGAGGGGACGGGGGTAATGTCGTGCACGCTGGCGGGGGACGGGAGGGGAAGGGGGAGGGGGCGGAGGGGCGGCTTTTAAACGCCTCGGCAACCAATTTGCCGCGGCATGTCGGTTAGGTGATAAATATCAATTGGTCTCGTAATTTATATGGTAAAACTTATACCTCTCCTTTCGCTACATATCCTAACCGAGTTTCTCTCGGCTTTCTGGAAAACGTTCCCTCCTAGCTCTTCAATTTCTCGTCGATATATACGTATATATCATATATATCATATATATATATATATATATATATATATATATATATATATATATATATATATATATAAATCGTATCGAATTTATAAAGTCTCGATAATTTCGATCCGTGCAATTTCATTTTCCTCTCATTCTTTCCCCCACACCATCCTCCTCCTTTCCTCTTTTCCTCTTCTTAATTTCTTTACTCCTTCTCTCTCTCTCTCTCTCTCTCTCTCTCCCTCTCTCTCTCTCTCTCATTTTTATTTTTTTATTTCTTTATTCTTTCTTCGCTTGAGAACGAGGTTACGTTCGAGAGACAAAAGTCGTACAAAATCGTTCTACCGGTCTATTCGCTCGTTATGCGGTTAGTTCTTTTTTTTTTTTTTTTTTTTTTTTTTTTTACATAAATACGATACAATCGAGTGATCGGAATCGCGTGCAACTTTGTGATCTCCGAATGTGCGAAATGATCGGCGATACACGATCGTGATAAATATTCGGGTTGAATATTAAAAGGGTGAATATAGATGGAAATGCGAGAAGATGATACTCGGTTATAATACTAACGAGACACGAAGGGACTCCTCCGAGTTCTCGACGTGTATCACCTGGCTAAGGAAGAGGAATTAGAGAATAGGAGGAGGGTTCAAAAAAACAGCCGTTCTCCGTGTTGGAAAGAACAAACGGGTCGAGATCGTTCTAGCCAAATAATCGTGAACGAGTGATGAGCTCGAACCAAGCACGATGAAACGAGTGTACATATGTGTGTGTGTGTGTGTGCGCGCGTGAGTGAGAGAGAGAGAGAGAGAAAGAGAGACAGAAAGAAGAGGGAGGGAATCGTTAGGTCGAAAAAGTCGAAGGAGGGTTAAATGGAAACGGTAGACATTAAGGAGACCGAAGAGAGAACGGCTCGTGCACGAGCTCGACTTTTAAACGCCTCGCGAACCAATTTGTTACGGCGTGTCCACGAGGTGATAAATAATTGGACGAATTTGTATATAAACACCGGTACAATATAGTGGGTAACGTCCATAAGGACGAAAGATATCGACCCTTGACCCTACCATATTTCAAATTTTTTATTTCCCTCGAGATATATAAATTATATCGGGGGGGGGGGGGTTGGAGGTGGGAAAGAGAGCTGGAGCGGGGAGGGGAGGGGACAGAGTTTAAAGCGGTTGGAACGAATTTACCGTAGGTACGAAATTACGAGAAAAGTCTTAATAAACGTCTATCCCTTTTTAAAACACCTAAAAACCAATTCTACGAGGAAGCAAACGTGGTACGTGGCGGCTAGTCGCGTACGAGTTAGGCAGTCGAGCGAAAAGTGGTGGAAGAGATCGAAGGGTAAAAGAGAGACAGAGAGAGAGAGAGAGAGGAGAGAGGAGAGAGAGAGAGAGAGAGAAAGAGAGGGTGGTATTTGCTGTATTCGCTTGGCAGGCAAGCCTCCCTCGAATCCTCCTCCTCTTCTACGTCCTGTAATCAGTGTAAATCAGGGGACGTGTAAATCACACCCTTCGTACCTACTAACGGACTCTCTCTCTCTTTCTCTCTCTCTCTCTCTCTCTATCTCTCTCTCTCTCCCGGAGGTACCAGCACGGTTGGTGGTGCCGTTCGATTCACTCGAAGGGACCTTCGCGTCGCGCGTACTAAACTCAAGTGATCGATGCTAATTATTTCCTCGAGAGAAGATTCCTCCTTTTATTTTCTTTTCCTTTTCTCCTTTCCTTCCTTTCTTTCTTTTCGTTTATATACTTTTTTCTTTTCGGGTATTTTTTATTTTTTTTTTATTTTCTTAAACTACGCGACTACCATCTCAGGACACCGCTTTGTTCGCTTTTGCTCAATAAACGTTTTTCGAAATATTTTTTCGAGACAAAACCGAGAATGGTGGAGGGGAGAAGAACGAACAAAAAAAAAGGAAAAAAAGAAAAACAAAAAGAAGGAAGGCCAATAGATACGCACCTGTTGATCTCTCTCTCTCTCTCTCTCTCTCATAAGGGAAGGTTATTAAATTATTAATAATCCGCTAATTATACCGTTTTGGTAAAAAGGAGGAGAGAGAGAAACTTAATTCGACTCGTGGTCGTCGTTTCTCCTTCGTAATTCATTCCACGTTAAGACCTCCGAGCGAGGAGAACTTGCCTCTATACGCCCACACGCGTGCGGCCCGAGTTTTTAAACGTCGAGGATCGAGACACGCGGAATATCCGAACGTTCATCTACCACCACCACCACCACCATCATCATCATCATCATCATCATCATCACGGCCATCTCATACACGGAGGATCGAAGGAAGTTCCGTAAATCATCGACGAAGAGAGAGAGAGGCGTTTACGTGCAAACGATTTAATTGAAAGCCACGAACCAACCGAATGGTCCTTTTTCTACTTCATCGATGGGAATGAAGTCGATGTTGGCGCATTTTTCTTTTCCCTTTCGCCTTCCTCCCTCTTTCTCTCTTTTTCTTCAACCTCTTCGTCCTCTTCGTCCTCTTCGTTCTTCGACTTCTTCTTTTTTATCGGTTTCGTACATATTTTTTTCTTCTTCTTTTTCTTTTTCATTCTCCTTTTACTTTTATTCCCCCGTTTTCTTTCTTTTTTCCTTTTATTTCTTGCGTCCCCGTCGTTCACTCGCTTACGCGATGGTGAAAGCGAGAAGAAGAGAAGAGAATAAGGAGAAGAAGAAGAACTCAAGAGGTCCTCGAAGCGACGAGTGAAGACCTCGGTCAGAGGATGACCTTCGACCTCAACGTAGATCCCGGCCGCGCATAATGCTTCATTGTAATTACAATGAAGGTTATCTTCAGCGGGATTTCGAGACTCGGATCGTTCAGTCATTCGCGTTATTGAGATGGTAAGCGAGAGAAAAGGGAGACCGAACGAACGGAGACCAGCAGTGGCGATGAGAGAGAGAGAGAGAGAGAGAGAGAGAGAGAGAGAAAGATAAAAAGAGAATGTGTCTCGAGTTATCCGTTCACGAATACATAAATGAATACATACAACGTCTATGTATACTCATACGCATACACACGACACACTCTCCACGCGACTTCTAACTCGGTAGAAATCACGTGAGAAGTCGATAAGATATATCGGGATATTGTGGGCTTGTGGAAACCGAAAGAAGATAGAAAAAAAAAAAAAGTCAAATGATATATTCAAGCACGGATGAAGAAAAAAAAAGAGAGAGAGAGATCGAGGATGAGATGGGAAAAGATGGAAGGATTATTGAAGGATCGCGATCGATTCGAATTTCATCGAATAGTCGAAGGAACTCCCTTTCGAGTTAGCGTCGCGCGAACTAGCGTCTTTAATCGTTGACTCGGGAAGACTTCTCGTGGAAGCAGAAAGAAGGTAAGAGAGAGAGAGAGAGAGAAAAAAAAGATGGAGAAAAATCTCGAAATCAACGGCATAACTGAAAACCGGACGTGAAACCAAGGAAGATGCTCGTTTCATTAGCTTCCCCATCGTGGGACGGTTAAGATGAGAGAGAGAGGCTCGAGATAAAAATTTCACAACACTCGAAGGCGAAGGGAAAACGAAGTATGGTACATGTAGATGATGACGATGTGCGGTTGTGTCCTGGACCAAGTAGCCACGAATGGCGTGACAGTCAAAGGAGCCGCGCGCCACCGAAATTATTCTCGAACAATCATCATTATGTCCAGAGAACCGAGCAATCTTCTACTCAATATTGTCAGCCGAGAAACCATGGACCAATGTTACTGGATATTGAAGGATGAACGAACGAAGATTTCTCGAAGCATCGATTCTCTTCTTCTTCATCTTCTTCATCTTCTTCTTCTTCATATTATTTTTCTTTCGTCTATTCGAAGTTATCGTTGATAACAACATCACGCACAAACACGCACGATAACATTGACGCGATGCCTATCGAGAAAGAGTTGCTCTTTCGTATACGTAAGTATACACGTATGTATGTGTGTTTATGCATGTATGTATGTATCACGTTTCATACCTTATCGTCTTTATATTTATATATATATATATATATATATATATATATATATATATATATATATATATGGCGGACACGTGTGAAGACACTGCGGTAGGCGACACGTTCCTTGGACATGACTTATTACCTACAAGCACTACTGTAAATCTCCTCGCTACTGCCACCGTACCAAAGAACTTAGCATCCATCACTATGGTATAGCAACGGAGTTAACTTATAAGATAGAAAATATTCTATGATCGTCTTTATTACGTATTTTCAATTTGTCTCTTTTCTATCGAACTCGTATTATTTGTCACGAACGAGTAACATATATAATCGTATACGTAGGAGTACCATTTTATTTTATCTTTTCATTTTTTTTTTCTTTTTTTTTTTTTTTCCTTCCAAGTATTATTTTTGAAGATTACGAGGAGTCTCGTACTCCCGGTAAAATGATTCAAAGAATATTTCGTGGATGAAATTTTTAACGATTATATTAAATTCGATTTATTCGTAACGTTTTCGCACCGACTCGTCATCGTTGATCGTGACGTTATCGAAAGGACGTAAAGGATATTCGTAAATTCGTTAATAAATCCTACAAATGTATGAAACGAAATAACGGATATTATTCCTTCAAATATTACGTACTAGGCTCGCTCGCCTATGCCATGTAAATATTTTATTATCGATGAAATTGAACAAACTGACGTAAAGTCGTATCGTCGAGTCGTTCGAGACGGAAACCGACACGGTTGGATTTCTGGTGTAGCGTGAAATAGATTTGGCGAAAGTCGCATCGAGCTGTCAAAAATTATATACTCGACTTCCTGCATAGAGCGGAAGTGCGATCGATGGGACGACCCGATTCTCAAGGATCGATTCAGAAATGATTGACAAGTGAAACCTCGATCGTCTTCGTACTCGATTCTTCATGGATTTTAGCGAGTTATCCATCCTTCGAATCGATTCTTCGTCTCTTTTTTTTTTCTTCCTTCTTCTTCATTTTCTTCCCGTTCTTTTTTTTCTTTTTTTTTTCATTTTCTTGAAACTTTTCCGTCAAGATCTTCTTTGCGTTGAAAAGGAGTAGAGAAGAAAACGGGGTGGGGGTGGGGGGGTGGGAAGAGGAAAGCTCGTTTATCGTCGTATCCTGCGCCCGCTTGTATATACGTACGTGCGTGCCCTGCTTTTTACCTTCTAATGAAGATTTATTACGTTATCATCTCACTGCCGGCTTTATTTGACGTTACGGTTAATCTTGCTGTTATCGTTATGCGCCATAAAAAAATGTAAAAGGGACGACGTACGCTCGGTCAAATTTTACTTTGCGAGATGTTATAGAAAAAGAGAGTTAGAGAGAGAGAGAGAGAGAGAGAGAGATAGGATGAGGTATGAAAACTAATTTTAGAAGCATTGTTCTTTTCTTAAAACTCAACCCCTTATTTTTTACTCCTTTTTCTTTCTATTTTTAATGAATAAATACTCTTTTTTTCCGCGGAAGAACAAAAAAAAAACAGAGAGAGGTGAACGTCAGAAGAAATAAGATATTCTAATAAAAAGCAGTAGGTTCTTTCTTTCTTCTTTTCTTTTTTTATTTTTTTTTTCTTCCTTTCTAAAGCCTCGACTGTTCCATAAAATTAGAAAAATTTAGAACGTATCGTACGATCGTCGACGAAAACACGTTCGCAGATAAAAGAAATATTGTGAGAGGAAAAAAGAGAGAGAGAGAGAGAGAATGTGTGTGTGTGTGTGAGAATGAGAGAGTGAGAGAGAGAGAGAGAGAGAGAGAGAGAGAACGGGAAGGCCCGGTGACCACAAGAGGTCGCGTGACGGAAGCACCACGGATCGGGGAACGCACACATCTTCGTGAATGCACTTATTTGCATCCTGCCAGTGTGTACCTGTGCCTTAGAGAGATATATAACTCTTATCCTCGCACGCGTGGAACCCACACTAACGTACGTTAACGTACGTGTACGTACGTATACACGCGTGTTACCACGACGATACGTTTTCAACAGATAACGCAATAACAACAATTTTTGTCAATATAAACGGAAAGAACGTAAATATAATATCGCAACAATTTTCCATTCGAAATTTGACAAATTTTCGATCTCCGACTTATCGATCGATGGCCAACACGATCGGCGAAATATCAGTTCGAAATATTCGTTGGATCCGAAAGGATGGAACGAAAAAAAAAAAAAAATAATGAAAAAGCGTCGGTCCGAGATGATGATTTTGATGAATCTAGTCGGACGGTGTCAGTATCGACGTCATATATAAGAAACCTGTTAAAAGTCAGGTATGGTAGCAGCATCTGAGGATGTAGCAATTACGTCTGGGCTCCTTGGCACAGACGGACGAACCGCAAGCACGGAACGCCCTTTGCGTTACACATATGTTACTCCTTCCCTTCTCTCTCTCTCTCTCTCTCTCTCTCTCTCTCTCTCTTCTTTTTCCTCCTTCCTTCTTCTTTCACCTCCCCCTTTACCCGTACCCCCGTACCCGCGTACCCTAACCCCTTTCCGAATTAATGTCCATACGAAAGGCACGGAAGACGTTTCTCTGGGAAATGCGAACGTTCCCTTTGTCTACACGAGCTACCCACCTTACAGAACTCGTCGTCGATCAAAAAACTCGCGATGACCGCGAGAACGAGAACTCTTTTCTGAATGATCATCATCATCGTCGTCGTCGTCGTCGTCTTCGTCGTCGTCTTCGTCGTCTTCTTCTTCTTCTTCTTCTTCTTCTTCTTCTTCTTCTTCCTTTTAATTTTTCTTTTTTTTTTTTATTTTGCTCTCCTTTTCCATTTCGTGCCTTTTTCTTCCCCTTTCATATCCTCCCATAATTTCGTGATCGAAGACGAGAGGAACGACGTTCGTGTCATAAAATTACGTTTTAATTTCGAAATATATTATAGATAGACCTGAATGTAAAATTTTTTTAACAGATGGGTAACATCGTGTCCTTGCACCCGAGTCCTTGAAATCCTTCGTACCGATGGCTCTCCTCAAAACTGCCGTCCGAAAAATTCTTCGAAATGTCACTGAACAGCTAAAGGACTCGCGTGACTTTGTAGAGAAATTACTTTCTTAAATGTAAATCGAAGCCTCGAAAGAGCGCTTCTGTGTAACTACTTGTCTCCTTCTCTCTCTCTCTCTCTCTCTCTCTCTCTCTCTGTCTGTCTATATACCCGTGGCAGAAAAGTAAGAAAAAAAAAAAAAATAATAAATCTATGTGGATAATTATTAAATCTCGTTTGGAGGAACACGAAATTTGCAAACGTATTAGGATAAAATTATCTCCTACCTGTCGAAGGATCATTTTTTATTTTTTTTATTTTTTTTTTTTGAAGACCTTACGAAAAGCGTAAAAAATTTTCTAAGAACAAAAAAAAAAATATATATATACATGTATATCCCGTACATCTGAAAATCTCGTCTTTCTATTTATCATCGTCAACGATGAATCGCGGAGTGACTCGCGGCATCCGCGAGAGCTCGCACGCGCGGTTTCCGCCTTCTCGTCTGATCGATGGCGGATAACGGTGACCCTGAAACAAGCTCGAATGACCCCACGCACGGCCTAAGCCACGAATCTTCCTTTTCTCGCGCTGTCGTTGACAATAGAAATTCACGATAGAGTCTCGCGGAGGTCCGCACGCGATGACCTCCGCTTTCCTGAGGGGGCCCACTCGACAAGAGGAAGTCTACCACTCTAACGGTAGCGAAATATGCTCGAAAGACGGAGTTCTTTGCCTGTCTCCATCCTTTCGAATATGCGCGTTCTATCCGCTTTTTGTCATTTTACGATCTGATATATAAAACGATGTCATTTCTATTTTAAGCTCTCGGTAGACATTGAAATTTCAAACGATAACCAAATTCAATACGCCGAAAGATTCTTGTAATTATCTTTTCGACAATATATATGTATATGTAAATATTAAAAAAAAAAAAAAAAAACATGCAAAAAATATCTATTCTCTAACTTAACAATTCGAATTATCGGATGAGAACTAAATAAATATTTAGAATAAATATTTATATTTATATTTAGAATAAATATTTATTCTCATCCGATAATCCGAATTGTTAAGTTTCGAAACAAATTCGTAACGACTCGACGTCGAATTAATATTTATTTTTCTTACGTTTATTTGCAAACCCGCGTTATATGTTCTGTCAGCAAGACGGAGAAAATAAGATATGAAAGTACGAAGAAGGTGGAGCCGCCGCGTCGTTCTCTCTGGTCCATGAACCAGCTAGGAGATAATAAGTCAGCGATGAAATCGACGGGGTTGCACTTATTGAAAATTACACCATCGCGTGCAACTTTTCGGACGGGCAACCGAAAAGAAATAAAAGATCGAAGAAAAGTAGTACGGCGAGTCGCATCGGCGTGTACGAAATTGCGAATACGCGGAGCTTATTTCGAAGGCGAATTAAAATGGAATCGGATGGCCGAAGGTGTGATTTCTTCGTACCGTTGGGATGTAGTCGTCTGTATATAAAAAAAAAAACAAACAAACAAACAAAAGCAATTGAAATATAATCGATTATTAGATTGAAACGTTCGAGACAAAAGAACAAAATCTAAAAAGTTAATCGAAAACGTCGCACGAATGCGAAATCCGAAAGTAGATTAAAAATTAAAAATCTCTCTGTCTCTCTCTCTCTCTCTCTCTCTCTCGCTCTCGCTCTCTAACGTCCTTTCATGTGTATTACTCTCTGTTCCGAACGAAAGTATATATATATATACATATATATAGGGTGCTGCAATGGGAATAATATTCGATACGTCAGAAAATTCAGTACTAACAGTTGACAATACGATTATCCGAGAACAAGGGACAAAAGTAGCAATACCACGCACGGTTTGTCCCTCTGAAATTCGTCGTTGGCCATTCCGAAACAAAAGAAAGATGTGGCCGTGCACACGCGCGCGCGCGCGCGCGCGCTTGCATTTAAAATCCAGCTCAATCCAATTTTCCAGACTTTAATGCGAGCGTTGGTCACCGTACGCGATATTCGTTTCGTGGCCTCGAGCGTATCCCACAATATGGGCAACCATCTCATCTCTCGGCCAACCCTCTCTCGTGCTTGTTGCCGATACAGAGAGATGATGATCGTTGTGTTTCAAGAGAAAGAGGAGGGATATACAGGCAAACTTTTCGGGGCAAAACCCTTAGGCGCGACAGTAGAGACTAAGCGAGCGCTCTTTCGTTTGCACGCTTTTCCGCATTAATTACCAACGTTTCCGTAACGAGCTATCGCATGACCGGCTGCGTTTATTACTCTCTCTCTCTCTCTCTTTCTCTCTCTCTCTGTTTCTCTCTTTTTCTCTCCGAACATTCAACCCTCTCTATCTATCACGGAGGAAAAGCTTTGACGGGTTCAAAGCGATCGTTACGTCGACTCATCGCGTATGACTCGACGACTTTCATCGACTAACAGAATAAAGCGGCACATAACGGAGATATTAATTAAGATTATTTATCTTGAATCGATCGTACCAGGCCGTTAATGCGAACGAATTTTATTTCGTATTTACGCGACTCGAATATTTTATTCGTATCGTTTTATTATCGTTTCTTTTGTTTTTTTTCTATTAAAATTCCATCCTTTCTTTATTGCTTTCATTTCTTTTCTTTTCTAATTCGTACCGAACTGACAGTGGATTGTGTATTAGACGTTTCGTTCGTATATACTGTAGGAATAATTGAGAATAGCGACGTAGTTGCGCTGGTAATATGAATCCTGATTGTATCGATATATATATATATATATATATATATATATATATATATATATATATATATATGCATAAAGAAAGAAGCTGTGCTCGGAGGGGTTGCCAAAGGGCCAGGACGAACGGAACACGTTCGCCTTAGGCGATTTTGTCCCTGAGGAAGGCCATCGGCATATGCAGCTCGCGTGCTTCGCCATGAACCAGGAGGAACGAATGTAACAGGTGCAGATGCGGAGGAAACGATCGTTAGCCCAGCAGTCCACGGCACGCGGTATATATGTATGTGCACCACGGCGCCTATTATGATTCCTTTCGTAATTAGTCCTTCCTCCCCTCCATTTAAGAGCGCCCCCGGCTTTCTCTCTCTCTCTACTCGATCTCGAATATACCTATCCGTTCCTTTCTTTATTTCTTTCTTTCTTTCTTTCCTAGCACGCATGACCCAACGACTCGAGGAGTTGTTTATCGCATCGCAAGAATTGCAGGAACTTTTATAAAATATGACGTATTAAATCTCATTTGTTTATCTCTATTTTTATTTATTTATTTTTTGTTTCTTTTTTTTTCGTTCGTTCGTTCGTTCGTTCGTTCGTTCGTTTCGTTATCATGTCATTTAGAGGACGAAAGATCGTTAGACGAAAATCAACGTGCGAACGGTAGTTGCATAACATTATATATCCATATTTATATCGGATAAGATATTATTAAACGTAAAAGTCGTCGTATCGGTATCTCGGTATAATAATTTGCAATTGAAAATAATCACAAACGTGCCCTACTTTTCCCTTTGACCGATCATCTCTATTCTCGTTTATATGTATTTATATATATATATATATATATATATATATATATCGTCGAGGATAAGAATTTTTCTTTCCCGTTGCAACGTCGAGATTATAATCGGAGTGTTGCATCCAACTCTCTTAATACGCGAAAACCAGGACGCGATCTAGGGCACCTTTCGAACGAGAAGACTACGTTTTCTGCCTCGTGATATATATATATATATATATATATATATATATATATATATATATATATATTCCAGGAAAGCGTCTTGGCAAGGGATTTCGCGCAGAGGGGTCGGCTGTTTGCGCCTCTCGACAAATAAGGGGAAGTCGTTATCCCGTGAATGGGAGGAGTAATTAACTGCTTCTACCTCCTTTCTGCCGGTTCCACCCGCTCCCAGCATCCTTCCTTTCCGGTTTCTACTCGAAGGAGTAAACTTAAGGAGGACCGCTTAGGCTTTCACGGTGTCGTGTCTTCATTATTCACGCTAATCTGCTTTCGTCTTGTGCCGCTACCACACCGATCTCTCCTTCTCCTTCTCTTTCTCCTCCTTTCCTATTGACTCATGAAAATCAGGTAACAATTTCACCGTGGCAAAGGATCAAAGGGAAGCGAGATTTTCTCAACAACATTCTCGTACTTATACTACGAGACTCTCTAAGCAACCATTTGTCCCCGGTCCTCTCATCCTCTTGTCTTACGAATTCTATGGTCTTGTGATATCGATCGTATTCGGAACTTGTAGATGTTTCAATTCGAAAGTCGCCATTATTAAATTTCACGAGTAATAAAGCTTTTCAAATTCGCCGAGGAAATAATTACAATGACGACGTTAGAGTGATTATTTGAATATACCATTCCGCAATACCGATTTCGTCGATGATAATTATGGAAAAAGAGAAAAGAAGAAAAAAAATGCCTGAATAAATTTCATACCTTTTCTCATATTTCTTGAATAATTTTATATACGGGAGCTTATGTGAGTTACGATATACGGTAAATTTCCTTGGATATGACTCGAATTTTTACCGAAGACCACCTGTGTAAGGTACCCCGCGGTGATCGGCAAATTGTGATGGATTGTTTTCTCTGTTAACAGGTTCCGCCGACAGACGCGAGACGAAAGCACACCGACTGAGATAATCTCTCATCAATTTCGGCTGCTTGATTGATCATCGTGATTCGTTGCACGACCGGTCGCAATAAGCGATCAAAGAACAACGTTGCACGACCTTCCCGACGTGTAAAAGAATTCTAACTTTACGATCTTAAGAGAAGGAACATTTAATTGGAGATGAATCATCCGATGAACCTTGTAATTAAAGAGATGTCATATCGAATGTGAAAATAAGGCAATAAGATTTCTTCGTAATGAACGCTTCGCATAAAAACTATAATAATAAATATCCAAATTATCTCCAAATAAATATTTCAATATCATAACTATAATATAAGAGCGTGATATTCATTAACGAGTGTACAATTTCTTTTTATGCGTAATTATTATTATTATTATTATTTCATCAACATCCTTTTAGTCTTTATCCAAAAGTGGCAAATTGAGAATGATATTGTTTATGTAGATCTTATGCGCCAAATTACTTTTCAACAGTGTGCATATCGTTGTATAATTAGTCTTCTACTTTCGTTTATTATCCGTAATACTTTTGAATATACGAATGCAAGAAAATTCGGAAAAATTTTGCTAACGCTTTACGAAGAATGTTTATATAAAGATGTCTCATCAATATTCAAGAGTTATTTATAAATAATCAATGAACAGTAAAACTATCAAGAAATAGTCGATTCAAGATAATGCCGTTCTTGTAATTCTTACGTGATTAGTATTAATCTATATAACAAAAGAATATTTCTTTAATACTAACAATTTCTTTTTTTTTTTTTTTTTTTAACTATTTCCTACTACTTCAAATAAAATAGTAGTCACCTAAAAATGATAGGCCAGATCATATTAATTCGACACAGAAAGATTTTTTTTGGAAGATATTTACAACAGTTGATAAAAGGAATAGGAGTATATATAATTATAAAAACAAAAGAAATGATAATACAAATTTGCGAAATAACTAAAGTATTATGAAATTCTATATATTCCTGCTATGCAACACTTCCAGGGTATTTTTTGCCACATTCAAATACGTTATCAACACCAAAATGCCTTCCTTTGCGATATAAATGCTTAACTTATACATATATATGCATATATATATATATATATATATATATATATTGCTCATTTCATATTTTTTTTTACTGTGGTAAATTGAGCAGTACATTTTGTCCAGATGGTAAATACGTTACTTGTCGAGAGTTTGCTAAGTTAAACGTAATATCTTCAGCAGCTTCAATTCTTCTAAGTTCGACAAGACCATCGCCAGCATTCCCAAGAGATTCTGCTATTAAACTGGCGGCTTGAGCATCACCCTCTGCTGTAATAATAGCTGCCTTCTTTTGTTGTTCAGCTCTTTCTACTAAGAAACGAGCCTTTTCTGCTTCCTGTTGTGCGACTTGCTTCAATTCCACGGCATGCGTGAATTCTTTTCCGAAAGTTAAATGCGTCTGTGAAAAAATTACAAGTTCATGAAAGTTTAACAAATGCGAAAGCGCTTATCTCGATTATAAGTACGCTTTAAATTACTTACAATGGATATATCGTCTAAAATGAGACCGAACTGCGAAGCTCTTTCGGTTAGATCTTCGCTAACTTTTTGAGAGACTAATTCACGTTGGGTAATCAATTCTCCAGCATCAAACTGTGCAACAACAGCTTTCAATACTTCAGTTGTGATAGACGGTAATACTCTCTCATCATAATCATAACCCAAAACATTGTATATTTTAGGTAACGAATCAGGTACTGGTCTAAAGAGAATACGAAGTGTAATGTTCACATTCTGTAAATCCTTGCTCCCGGTAACAACAGGAACGTTTCTTGGTCTTGAACGTATATCAAAGATAATAGGTTTTTGTACCCAAGGAATTAAAAAATGTGTTCCTTCTCCTACCACTAGACTTTTGATACCAGAAAATCTATCGAAGATAACTGCTCTATGTCCTCCATCGACTGACAAACAGAATACAAATACGATCTTTATATTATTTATATTAAAAGTGTTATTAACAATGAAAAAGAAAATTTTTACCAACCATTATACAGCGAAGTGCTAACAGCAGTACCAACAAGACTCAATCCTAATCCAAACTGACCTAGTCGATTGAAGAACTGCGATGCCATTTTTTATACACACTATCTGAAATCAAACATTATAACCTTAAAGTAATTTTGTGGTTCATATTCTGATGCAATGCTGTTTTAAGAGTATCGACCGTAACGAAATCTATACTATCGAATCTAACCTAAAATAATTCTTATTGGACCGATTTCAAGTACCAATAAAATACTTATTTAAGAAAATGTAAACGACAATAAAAAAGATTTCTCTCGTATAATTTATATCCACGTTCGGTGTATATAATTATATATTACATGTGCATGCCGATAAATGTACGCACGGAAAAAACTACAACGAATGGTCGAACCCACCGGTTCATGCAACTAAAACTATTAAATATACAATTCGTTGATCGTATCGAAATTAGCCAAATTTTTAATATAAATAATATTGAAAAAATCTTATACCGGCGTTGATAGTGCTTACGTAATTAATGATGTCTACCTAGTTCGAATTAATCACTTTTCTCCTCGTGCAGCGTTCAGGCGCTGATAAAGAAAAATGGATCCTACGCGAGAAAGGAACACGAGAAATCGACTACAGCGCCATTCTTTATCGTGGCGGAAATTAAATACATTGCAGCATAATAGGTCAATGGATAATATCATTTAAAATTACAAAAACCTTCTTTCTTGTTTTACGTAATATAATCTTATATATATATACAATAATTAACATAATTTTATATTGTTTGGATAAATATAATAGTGTATAAAAAAAAAAAGAAAGAAAAAAAAAGAATTAACCGCCCCCGGGTGGGCTCGAACCACCAACCTTTCGGTTAACAGCCGAACGCGCTAGCCGATTGCGCCACGGAGGCAGTTACGGTGCGCGTCGTTATTAATTTATATTATATACAATTAAGATATATATTATTATTATTAATCTATTATTATATATTAATTCTCGAATTTTAAAAAGAACGTTAAAAAAAATTTCTTTATATGCACAATACGTCTGTGTTCCATTAAATCGAGGAATTGATATTCATGCATGTACTAATTAAATCGAATATTAAAAAATTGTATTAACGAAATAAAAACTTTATTTATTCTCTTATATTAACTTCTTATTAATCTAATATTTTTTGTTGAAAATAATTTTTTAACAAAAAAAAGGTAAAGGAAATCTTATATAACATATTATCGCTAATCACTATGCTTTACTGTTCAAAGAACAGTGGTACTATAGATTTTAGAAAGTTTCTCTTTATGCGAATTATCCAGGTGTCCACACAATCCCGTGATATGACCCTGAAGCGAAGTATCCGTAACGATAGTCGTGCTTTTGGGAGTACACAATATTTCTATTGGTACATGCTGAGAATGTACGATTATATGTTCGTTATTGTTGGTGATCCTATAATGGAAAGGAATAATTTAAAATTAAAATTAAAGCACGAATAAATATTCCGAGAAAATTACTTGTAATATATATAGATGAACTTACTTGAAAACATAATTACTGTATTCATTAGGAGGCTCTACTACACCCTTTTCGAGTGGCTTGACCACTACGGTACCATTAATCGTGATCGATGGTTCCAATTCATTTGGAACAATTTCAAGTATGTGTTCTCCAATGATCAATTTAGTAATCATATTGTTATCAACGACCTTTACGAAAAGTGCGAAAACTTTATTTATATAATCGCCGGATACCAAAGTCCATTGATCAGGGACCGTGTAAGGTATGGTAATATTATCGTCCTTATACAAAACTTGTGGATATACATTGCATATTCCTGCGAAAAAGAAAAAAATTTATATGGATAAATATAGCTTCACATAATGTCGTTATAAATAATAATTATATATATTATAATTATTATATAATCATAAATGATAAATAAATAATAATTAATAATTAATAATAAATAATAATTATATATATATATAGATATAAAAAATAGTCGTACTCAATTGATGGTTATGTAATTTTTGTAGGAAGCTCATTGAAAAATGAGTATTGTCCATCAATACGTTCCACACTTTATTACCCAATGGTATTTCGCTAATTTTAAAACCTTGATGTGTCGTAACAAAGGATACGTCCATGTTGTCAGTTCCTACTGGATATTCAACTATTAACTTTGCGTTGCTAGGTTCTACGTCTGTGGTATAATTTATTTGGGGTAAGAAAACAGCTCGAATCGTATCCTCAAGTGTGGTCAATTTGGATGTTATGCTTTCGGGAACCTGAAATGGACAATTTTATTCATTCCGAATAAAAATTTGTAAAATAAATATAGCCACTTACCTTTTTGCTAATAACATTCGTGGTATATTTTCTCATGGTCGAATAAAGGATACTTTTTTGTAAACAGTCCCAAGTCTTACGAACGTGTCCTTGCTGAGTGGAGATAAGTTGGTTTTGAACATCCTTAACGCAAGCAGCGTATACATTATCGTGAGACAACTGTTCCTTTTGTTCCTCGCTCAATTCACCCTTTATCGTTATCTTTATTGCCATATCGTCGCTAACGCATTTGTCGTCTTCGGTCATACCCATGGTAACCGTAACTTTAGTTTTTGTCTCTTCTTTCGTCGTTCCAGGTTTCAAATAATCGCTAGTGAATACCGGATAATTTTTCTGTCCATCTATGCAAATCTAACGAGCCAAATATTTCTCATTTAAAATACCATTATGCATATATTTATTTTAATATAAACGTGATCGAAAAGTCAAATACTTTGAGATTCTTCTCTCCTGGTGTGATTCGAGTAATCTGTACTTTGAGATTGTTATTAATATGAGCTGGACCGGATTCAACGTTAACGTTAAGGTCCCACGAATGTGTTGTCTTGTTGGTGTTAGATTCTACAACATCGAGGGTACCGTGAACGTTTATTCCCTTGCTGCTAAGAACATGCATTTTTTCAACCACGTGATCTAAATCTTTAACATTGACGTACACGTTAACGACGACCTATGATGGAGATAAATAATAAGCGTGTAAGCGAATCGAAAGACAATGTTTATTAGTTACAATTTTGCGTCTACTTACGGTCGAATGTGGATATATAGGTTCGACCTTGATCAGAGATCCACAAGTGCCCATATCAGGAGAAATTTTATTAACCCAAGAGTGTTGACGAAGTGCCATGATGAATTGGATAATCTTGCTATTCCTAAATTATCAATAATAATTATTTTATATTAATAAAAAAAAAGAAGTTCGTAAGTTAATTGATAAAAATATTCTCCGATAAATCTACCAACCAAGTATTTTTGTTTTCCGATGAGAATGCTTGCACCCATTCGACCTCCTTGGTAATGGGCGTAATATTACTCTCGCAATCGTAGGTCGACGTGAAGTATTGAAGACCGGTGTTCATCAAATCGTAAGTATTTTTAAAAATTTTCTTATGGCTATCGCCCAAGGTGACCGTTCCGTAATTTTCACAGGTAGGACAACTGGTCATCAATTTATTTTCTTGGTCTTCGGTAATGGTAACGTAATTCTTTACGTAAGTACGTGCTCCAAAGTTCAAAAATTCGTTAACTTTGAAGGTAACCTTGAGATTGGACGTTACGTGATTGTAAACAATGTTCGTGGCAAAGGGTAGCTCGACCTCATTAGAGCTAACTCTACGAATGGAGTGCCAAACGTCAACGACCGGATTATAGATCGACATAGCGTATTCACCGTGTTCCCACAAACGGGCGTCAAGTTTCAAATCCATATTTAGATGTACATTATCAATGATAGGAACAGTATTAACTTTTGCAGATGCCAGAATTGGCATTTTCGTAGTAAGTACAGCTTGAAGACCCATATCGGTGGGTACATACATTTCGTAGAAGGTATTGTATATGACACCCTGTACATTGACGTTAACATTGGAAATGATATTCTTCCAATCTTTGATCTTATCGAAGACCGTCATCCAATTATTTTGATCCAAATGAATGGTCTGAATTACTTGATCGTTTACCGTTATGGCAAGATCTATGTAAATATTTTCCTTAACTGGCATATCCTCCGCTGCTTTCTTAAGAACGTTTAGAACGTTTTTATCATTAATTACGTTCATAACGTTACCACCCAATTGTCTGTTAATCATGTTCATGATCTCGTCCAAGCCATTGATGTTCCAATAAATCTATACAAACAAAGTTGCACGTATGCAATAAATTATATCCCCGATAACAATGACGAAATATTAAATGTTATTTATGGAATTTAAACGTAATGCTTACGCCGACAATAGGGACACGTTTGCGCGCTGCCATGTGGATATATTGAACCGAACCGACATGCGGTGCTCCTGTAATTTCGTTTAGAATAAGAGAAGCTTTCACGGTTTCGCCAAATTCGTACTTTGGTTGGACATAATCGACGAGATAATTAGAAGAAAGAGGACCATAGACTGATCTAATCCTAGTAAAGCGTAGAATCTTTCTAGCCATTTCTCGAATTGGACGGAGACAAGGATCGACGGAATTTGATAAACCTTTTATAGTCGTAACGTGATAATTGTAGAGATGTTCGTTCTTCTCGTAAACCATAAACCAATAAATATTCATGATACGTCCCATATATGGCAATTGGTTAATTAAAACATTGTAAGCAGCAATTCTGATTGTCAATGGTAAACTGGTATTCGCGAGAATAGGCCAAAGTAAGTTGTAACCATACTGAAGATCATTCAGTGTCGTCTTCTCAATAGCCCAAATGGCTGCTGTACGTATGTGATAAGGTTTCTCTGAGATTATTTCATCACCACGGATTATGGGTTCCAAAATTGGATGAATACATTTAAGCTGTACGTTCTTCATGGCCATCAAGTATACCATTTTCATGTAATACACTGTTTCGTCTATAAAATTCACATATTCGTTAAAAATCTAATATTTGTATACACATATATTTCTAAAATATAATGAAAAACTTAATTGTAAGTATCTCCTTACTCTTAATATGTTCGTAGAAATTATTAAGATATTTGTCTAATAGGGCATTGTCGCTTATTCCGTCCTTGAACGTTTTGTGAATCAATCTAGAGAAACATAATATGCCAGCAACCCTAACATCCATATTTACATCGGATTTAACCTCGATGAGATCCTCCATATTCTTAAGAAGCTGTACGTTTGGTGATTTCACGTACATTGGCAATTTATGGAGCATCGTAATAGCGTTGATATCGGTGACTTTGTGATTATAGATAACATTTTTCGTGAAAATACAACTGTCCACGGTACCAACGGTTGGAACAATTTGAAGGAAGATATTTCTAAGGATAAAGATAAACGTTTAAATGATCGTTAAACGTAAAAGGTATTCGTAGAAACAACGAAATCAAATTCTTACCTGACGGTAACGTCTTGTGGAATACTTAGATGTTCTATCCAATGAAATACCTTTTCGAACGAATTAAGATCCATACTCGTCATCGCCTGATGAATTTTGTTGATCAATTGACCGTTACTCCAATTAGGTTCCTCCATTTCTAAATGATGTTCTTTGAGATAATCCGATGCTTTGATCAGCATGTTCTTTAATTTTACAACGAGCGACTGAGAATTAACGTTACTCCTTCCCTGAATAAGATCTTGACTGGTAATAATATCCGAGTTGTCCGAAAGCTTGAAACTAATGTCGCTTATAAGAGGACTTTGTTTGAAATCGACAACAGGCAAGTTTATTTCTTCCATCGCATTATCGAGAATTAATGTTTGACTGCAAGGATAAAATAAAAGATAAATCGTTTAACGTTAAAAAAAAAAAAAAAAATGGATCGTCGAAAGAATGATAATTTTACGACGATTACTTGTTCAACAGGTAATGAGCTTCTGATCTAGCTTGCCAAGGAAAGTAGTTTACTACACCGTGGCCGATTAATTTTGTTATTATTACTTCGTCTTCTTCCTTTTTAATCTCGAAAACTCTTCGGCTTGCTGTGGTCATAGCGTTCTGTATCACAAATAATATCGAATTTAAAGGAATATAATGACTCCGAAACGAAGAGGAATAAAATTGTATCGTTTTAACGAGCCCCAAATTACCTCTGGTTCGACGTAACATTTATCGCATTCCACTTGATCGAAAACTTTTTGAACGAATTTGGTACAATTCGCTGGCTCGTAAAATTTCGTGACGACGAACACGTTATTGGATTCATGATGATTCTGCTGATCTTTCGGATGGACATCGTAGGTAACTTGACAGTCACCGTGAATGGTGTTCTAGTGGTAACAACCAAAGAGAACATTAATCGCTATACGGGATGTCCCCGTCGGTCGTTACCTACCTCTGGCGTTACGAAAGCTTTCGATTGTAGCACCGAAGAGAGATCTAACTGAAGTATCGAAGCTATAGATTGTTTCATATTTTTCGACCATCTTGGCTCTTCTTTTTGAAACTTCATCCCTTGGAACTGAAAGACAAATCTTTAGTCTTAATGACTACGTTCGACCAAGAAAAAAAAAAAAAAAGAAAGAAAAGAAAAATTAATTAATTCTTTCGCAATTTATTTTGCAATTTAATAATACCTTGCCGTTGTCATCGTAAACTAACAAAAATGCTTTTTCAAGAGCCTTAGCGCCGTCATCGATCGGAAGGAATTTACTGATCATCTCGCTATGCACTGCCTTGCCATTATACAGGCCAAATATACAGTTCTGTAGTGTCACATAGTAAGCATTTTTCAATGTTGGATCACTGGTGTCATGTTTTATGTAAAGGTCACTTTTCAGGCCAAATTGAGACGCGTAAGGTGCCAGTTCTATAAGGCCCGCCTTAACGTCGCCATAGTAAATGTAATGCAAGGTTTTCCCATGAGGAAAATGTGCTAGGAAATGCAATAGAGACGGATTAAGAAACGTGACGATCGTATTGAAGTATATTATACCAATTTTGGAATGCCAAAATAATTATTAAATATTGAAAATGTATGTAAAATGAAATATACCTGGTGTAGCGCTTGCCGCGGCGATGAACACCAGCAAGGCTGTGGAAACGAAATATCCGATAAATATTTGTCATTTCTTTTTGTTTTCTTTTCTTTTTTCCGCCATAACTAAGGAAAAATATCATATCGCGATAAAGTCGCGATCGAATGACATTAAAACAAAAATTTACTTATGAATAGATGGAAATCTTAAGGAACGATTCATTACTGCGAACGAAACTTCAATACGTCGATTAGTATTGCAATCGATGCACCGAACGAATTTCTGACGCTTATCTCTGTGTTATTTCTCGCGTTAAAAGAAAAAAAAAAAAAGAAAAAAGAAACAAAATTTCTACTTTCTTTCGTGATAACTCTCGACACTTTTTTCAATTCCTAAAATCGACTTACCGGTGAGCACATTCATAGCAAGACCCATTGCTCCAGACTGGTAAAATATATCAACGCATTCTCTCTTTTATAAGGCGAAAAACAACAAGTTCTGCCGGTAAAATGCAAACGTGCACTCGATAACCCCAAACCGAAGGGTGTTACACTCAAACCATTCCGTTTGTAATCAACGTATTAAAGATAACCCTAGTTTACACGTATCGGTCTATCTCTTTGCTTTTTGCATACGCAAAAGACTGATAACAATGAAAAATCGTCAATTTATATTTATAATGTCAAAGACATTATGTACTTCCTCGGTAAAAAATATCTTAAGTATTAGTATTTCCCGGTTTCCTACACACACACACGCGCACACACACACACACATATATATATATATATATATATATATATATATATATATATATATATATGATAGTATGTTTACAATTTTGCGGTTTTTCCGGATTAGCAAACGTCAATACATATGAGGAAAGATACATCGACGTAACATTGGTAATTCCAAAGTATAATTAAAAATTGGAAAATCGAATAATCATATTATGGAATAATTAATAAATCATCATCATTATATATATATAATAGTAATAATAAATAAATAATATGTATGTATTATACATATACGATATATAAACATATATATATATATATATATATATATATATATATATTTATATATATATATATATATATATATATATATATATATATATATATATAATTTATCGGAAAGACAATCATCTTAAACTTTTATCCTCTATTATATATATAAATATACGAGATAGAGTAGGAAATATACAGAATTAAATTTGATATATATATATATATATATATATATATATATATATATATATATAAAATTAAATTTCTCATAATATTTAGAATATAAAGATTATGTAAAATCGTATATTCCCAGAGTATAGCTATAGAGTCCCTGTGGATCTATAAAGTTAAAACAATAAACTTATCGTAACTATAGCCATTGTAAACATTAATGACCGCGAACAGTGATTAATTTTATCTTTTCTATTCAATAGGAAAAATTTTGGATAAAAAAAGAAAAAAAATAATAAAAATTGTTATCGATAATGATTAATGTTTTCTAGATATCAAGGTCGCGGAAAGAAATTTTCTGCACTTTTAAATGCTTTTATTAATAATTTATTAATGTCACTTGCGATAAGCAAATGAAATAATAAATAATATGATTAAATTTAGATTGCACATAGCTTATGTTACACGGGATATATGTGATTGGTGTGATATGTGATCTGGTGTTATCAAATTCAATTTCTTCGCCTTATCGAAAAAAAAATATGGATAATATGTTTCAAAAATTATATCGACTTATAGAGATAGAAGGAATAACAATGTGGAAAGTCCAATACTCAATCATTTAATATTGATTATTATACGAGACTTATCAATGACCTTAGGATAAAACAATTATTAATTTCTTCTAATAAATGTTAACTACATTTAACGAATAATTGTGCATAGAGATTATTAATTAAAAAAAAAATCTTTATTCATCTTCTGGAGTTTTTAATTTATATTTGGATGCAATATTTACAAAATTTAAAGACCTGTGATTAATACTAATTAACTTGATATTACTTACATATAAATAATTGACAACAACGAGATTACGTGTTTACCAATTTAAGCTGTACATATATATATATATATATATATATATATATATATATATATATATATATATGTTTGTGTATGTGTCCTGCATAAATATAACGATTGATAATTCATCTTTTATTTATAAACAATAATGTAAGTATTAACAATTTCGCGTAAATTCAATATTTTCTAAAATTAATTTTAAAATTAATTATTTTTTATTTACCCGTATATATATATATATATATATATATATATATATATACATATACACCTCCTATTTTATTCCGTTAGATATACTTTTCTATTAAAATATACACTTTCTCCAAAAAATCAATTTTGTTTTTTTACCACTCCACGATATATGATATCTTATTTATAATGGGTATTTACATTTTGAAAATATGATTAAATTCTTAATTTAATTGCATCATTATGTTTCAATATAAAACTGAATGCATTACACAAAGCTACATTATATGAAGTTAAATATCTAAGATAAGATCTATGCTACACGGTATGCAGTACATGCAGTTTTATTTTTTCATCATTTTCATTGTTACGCGCGATTTTCTATAAAACGGAAATGAATTCCGATCATCTTACGATCTACATAAACAACTTATATCGTCTATATATTGTATTTTATTTCAAGATTAACAATAATAATAATAATGACAATAATAATAATAATGATAATAATAATAATAATAATAATGTATATATATATTTCGTTTATTGATGGATTTAAGGTTGTTTTACAAAGTAAGCTTTTAATTTTTCTAAAGCCTTGCTACGATGCGAGATTTCATTTTTAATTTGCTTAGGCAATTCGGCGTACGTTTGATCGTAATTTAGTGGCTGAAAGCAAGGATCCCAGCCAAAATCTCTCGGTCCACGTGGCTCGACGATGGCACCTAAAACTCGACCTTGAAAAAGGATTACTTCATTGTCTTCCTCGTCCTCGCAATAAGCGAACGTACAAACGGCCTCGGCACTTTTGTCCTCCCAACCATGCAACATTCTATACAATCCCTCGGGTCCTAATTTTTCAAGGAACCATTTAATGTACGGCCCTGGAAGTCCTTTCATAGCGTTGAAGCAGAGACAAGTGTCTTCAATGATTACCGGACCCTTGACGATCTTCGCTGCCGCTCGACATTTATTACGACAAATATCGTCGATCTCACCTTGATATTCCGGAAGATCTATCTTTTTGCTCGTAATCTCGCGTGGAAAACTTTTTCCCAATATGGCGACAAATTCTTCCAACTTTTTGGCATTTCCCGTGACGAAGACGATCGGTTTGGCCATTCTAAAAAATAAAAAAAAAACTAAATAAATAAATTAATTAATTAAAAAAAAAAAAAAAGCAAAAATTTACTTTTCACAAAAGATCGTGTTAGATAACTTGAGAGCGTTCGAAAGTTTAAAAATTTTCGCTCGCGCGCGCTTTTCGTTCGCGAACACGTGACACGTAAATCGAAATAAAAACGAAAAAAAAAAAAGAACGGGATCGATTAACTCGCCGTGAAATTAAAAGAAAGAAGAAATTTATGAAGTGATGTTAATTAGACGATCTTTCATTATCAAAAGATCCGATGTATGACAGAAAATTTAGATAAATATTTACATTACTTACATTAATTATTATCTATTTTGTTCGGCACAATGCACGTAAACAACTATATCTAGAAGGAGGCCATATTGTTTCGGATCATGGTTACCACACACTTAATCGTAAAGAATCGAGTCGAAACGTTTCGAGTCACGCTTAATCGAGGTGAATATATCGTGAACTTTGTCTTTTTATTTAATCTATTAATTAAAAGTATTTTTAACGTCAATTTTGTTTTTTTCCCCCCCTTTCCTTTTGTAAACATTGCACTTTGCACAGCCGGATAATGTTTCTGAATATTTCATGTATTATCGTTGTTTGTTATAATCAACGCATAAAAATAAGACACACATATTTCAAATGACTCTGAACCACCTTTCTTTTTCTTCTTCATGCAAATTTTATTGTATTTGAAGTTCCATTATAATGTTAATTAATGTAGTATATCTAACATCGAAACAGTGTGAGGAGAAATAAAAAAAATATATCATCATACATACATAAATCAATTATCGTTGATTAATCTATTTTATACCGAATGCAATAAACAAGTTATTTTGACAAGTATCGTCTACTTGTCGTTTTGTTTATTAACATTCATGATATGTGAAAAAATGCGATTGTATAAAACATTAAATTACTAAATAATTATAATAATACTAATTATCTTCCATGGAATCTGTCTCTACCACCACCCTCTCCCCCAACTTGCCACGCCCTTTTTCCTAATTGACAATATAATCGACAAATATAAAAATAAAATATATTTCAAAAGACCGAACCATATTTTTTTTTCTTTCTTTGTGCGACTTTTATTGAATTTGAAGTTCCATTATAATGTTGATTAATGTAGTACATTTAATATCAGATATAGTATGAGTAGGAATAAAAGGTATATATCATGCTTATATAAATCGATTATCGTTGATTAATCCATATTATATCGAATGGAATAGATAAGTTAAAGATAAGTTATGTTGACAAGTATAGTCTTCTTGTCGTTTCGTTACTTAACATTCATGATACGTGAAAAAGATGAGATTATATGAGACATTAAATAACACCAATATTACTACTACAATGATTATAATAATTAATATCTTCCATGGAATCTTCCTCTAATACTACCAATACCACCAAAACTAATACCACTGACACCGCTTCCGCTGCTACTACCCCAACCAGTGCCACCTCTTACGAATCGAGTAGGCATTCCAAATCCAGTGCTATATCCGCTAGGATTTCCGCCAAAGGATGTTCCTCTATAAATTCCCGATGGTCTACGGAACCCGCCATTTCCTCGCATCATTTTCAATGGGGTCGCTTCGTCTCTGGTAAAAGGGGCAGTGGTATGACCTCTTGGTGATCTACGCGATGGAAATGCGCTGCTACTTATCTGATCTAGCTCGTATCTACAAGCGTTCATGCCGCATAGAGATTTGATGACGTTCAAAACCTACACAAATCACAGAGTAAAAATGTTTCGATTAAATATTATTCCTTCCATATTGACTGTATATGTGTATATATATATATATATATATATATATATATATATATATATATATATATATATATATATATATATATAGCGTATTAAAATTAACAAACCTTTTCCTCTGCAGTGCTAAGATCTAAAATCGTTTCTGGATCTTTGGCGGCTCTTATAACGAGACTTTCCAAAGCTGGTCTTAATGCGACAATAGCAGCAGCATGTTGCGGATTCATATCCAAATTAATCCAATTGTCCAATTTTACCAAACCATCGATATACTCGACCTTTCGCGATCCGAATAATAGCAAATGAATAGGCGATACCATGGTCATTTGTTTGCATGAGACGGCCCTCGTGCGAATCTAAAAATTTGTACAATCCCAGTCGGTACACGATCACTCCGACGATTTACAATTAAATAAAGTTTAACGCAAATTCGAATTTACCTTCTCTCCGAATACAAAAAATGGGAATGGAAAGTTTTGCTCGAAGTTACTACAATTTACGGACGTCTTATGGATCAGGGCAGCTTTTGATTCGGTTGTAAGGACCTTGCGCTTTTCTTTGTGATAGCAAACGTTCGGATATAATCCCATGCACAATAGTGCGGTTATAGTATCGAGATGAATGTCGGCGCCCGATTGATAATTCAACATATTTGGACAGAGCGTTTCTTCTGGGAATCCAGCGCTTTGCAAAAGAGCTTGTAACTGATTCTACGTAATAAAAGAAAAAAGAAAGAAATCAAAACATTTTTTTTTTTTTTTTATATATATATAATCGACCCTATATAAGCGTTTAAATGTTAGGTTATTTTTGTTCAACGTACTTTCGCTTCCCATGTTACTCTTAAAGTCGGCATGCTCAAATTCTTCGCATCGCAAAATGCTTGTTCGGCGTATTCGCCGGAAGATCTAACGTCATCCCACGATTGGAAAGCATGTAACATCGCAACGTGATCGCTATATCTTGCTCCTGCAAACCATTTTTGTTGCGTAGTCAATCGCCTAACGTCGGGAGCCATATTGTATACTTCAGGGAATGTAGTACTATTCGCAGCCATCGTGGAAAGTGCATCGCCAACACGAAACATGCATCCCAAAATCATCATTTTTCCTAATCTTGGCTCTATCGGCAAGCGAGCTAAAATCTTGCCGAGAGGGGTCAATTCATCGTTCTTGTCCAAGCATTTCATTTCTAAAATAAAGAATATACAGACATTGAAAAGAAATAAATTCGACGAGGTATAAATAAGGCGATATAATTTTTTTCTTTTTTTCTTTTTTTTTTTTTTTTTTTTTTTTCATTACCTCTCAGTACAACCTCAGCCTCGATTACGGCGTCTATGGGCGGTGGTTCGATTGCTTTCGATAAAAATTTACCGATACTTCCTAATCTTAGTAATTTGATGCTCAATGCTAATTCATGCAAAGGCGTCCTAAACATTTCTGGGGTCATATGTTCATCCATTCTATTCCATCTTGCCCTTGAACAAAGATGGAAACAAAATCCTGGTCTAACACGTCCTGCACGTCCTTTGCGTTGCTCGAGATTGGTTTTGCTTGCCCATACGGTAGCGTAATTGGTCATATTATTGTGAGAAGTAAATAATTTCATTTTGGCTTTGCACGAGTCTATTACGTATACGACATCGTTGATCGTTATAGAAGTTTCTGCGATATTCGTAGCCAATATTATTTTGGTCACGCCGGATGGTACAGGATCGAATACTTTTCTCTGATCTTCTCTGGGTAATTGGGAGTGCAACGGTATTACGATGTAACTCATTCCGCCAAAGATGGGATGTTGTTGCAAGTGTTTCATCAACGCAAATATCAAATTCCAGCCAGGTAAAAAGATCAGAACTGCGCCAAGAATACCTTGCCCTTTGATGTATTGCAACAAAGATTCGATCAATTCAAAGCTAATTTCCTTCTCCGTAAGTTGTGCCATTGCGTTTTTCGTTTGAATGGAATAATCATGGCTAATAACTTTATTCAAATTTTCTTCGGGTTCACCGTCCGAGGGTAGTTCATCAGAATCACGATTTTTACGTTTCTTTAAATCCATGGGCGGGACGAAATTAGTCAATTGTATGCAATCCTCCAAGAAATATTGTTGTACGGGAAATGATCTTCCGGGAATTTCAATTACTGGACAATTATTGAAATATTCGCTGAAAAGCGTCGTGTCAATGGTAGCCGACATAAGAATAATTCTTAGATCGGGATACATGTGTATCATATCGCGCAGAACCACCATGATGAAGTCAGAATTAACGTCTCTTTCATGAATTTCGTCTACAATGACATGCGAGACTCCTCGAAGTCCTCCCTCTAATTTTCTCAAGAGTACACCAACGGTGCAGAACATTATGGCGCCGTAAGGTCTTGGCAAGCATGACTCAAAACGTACGGAATAACCAACCGATTGTCCCAAAGTTTCGCATCTTTCAGCTGCGACGCGATCTGCCACGGATACAGCTGAAATTCGTCTAGGTTGAGTAATGGCAATGCTGCACAATGCACCCTGGCCAGATGCAATATAATCGTCCAAAATGAATTGACAAACTTGTGTCGTCTTTCCGCAACCGGTGTTTCCACGAATGATAATGACCGGATTATCATTAATGGAATTCATTATTTCATTTTTCTTTATAAAGACCGGTAAAGTTGATCTCTCTTTAATGCTGTTTAATACTTTAGCATCTTGTTGCAATCTTTCTCGTTGCTCGCGCATTAATTCCTCGGATAATCTATCCAAAGTCATTGATGCCATAGGGCCTTCATCGATGTTACATCCAGTCCATGGATTCCAATTTTGTTGCGGAGGAGACCAACTAACTACGCCTGCAGGTTGCGGCACAGATGATATGAAATCATCTAGAATTTGATTCGTTAGCAATGAAACTCCTATGTTCGGCATAGTATGTGATGAATTCTTTTTTAAATTCTGTAGTAACAAATAAATTAAATCAGTATAACCTTGTTAATAATTAATATGGCAAAGAAAATGATCGTTTTTATGCTATACCTCTATGTGCTTAATTTCGATAGGTTTTATATCCAAGCTTCTTAATACATCATGAATTTGAGACTCCAGTTCTGGAGAGATTCTAACTGGATAAGGTTTTATTTGTTCAGCGTCTTTATTTTTTTTCAAAGTACCACTAAATGCTTCAATGACACCAAGATGATATAATTGTCTTACGATAGACAAAGCACAACTTTTTGATGCAGTTTGTTTGTTAGATCCAGTCTCACGGCCAGTAACATCTGAAATTGTAACAATTGCGCGTAACGCGAACGTAATTTCATTTTCGATTAAAAATATATAAAGAAATTAATCGGCCGAGACATATGACTTACTTCGTCCAAGTTGTTTCACATAAAATGTCATTTCTGCCATGAAACTCCTTGAAAAGATATTTTTTATGTGATATATGTAATACACATCTAAACAAAAAGTCTTCTACATATTTTTATTAAAAGAAATAAATTTGAGTAAGGTTATGCAAATAATTAAAAACTTACCATTTGAAATTACCCAAGACCACTTTGGAATACGATGGATCACATTTTATGAAGTATTTGCACCAAAACCATTATTGAATCGTTTCAATAAAAGTTTTGGTTATACCATCACCTGCCATCTGTGCACAAGAGAGTTTTATGTTTTCCTCTCGTACCAGCTTTTAAAGATAACTTTAATTATGTAATCCAAAATGGTCTTGATCATGTTCAAATGGTATAAAATTACATATAAAAATACATTAAATCCATATTGGGATGTAATTAAACTTGGTTTCTAAGGAGGATTTTGGATATTATCAGAGCACCGTAGGTCCAATCCAACTTGAAAATAAAGGTCTCTGATGGAAAATTTCATACCTCGTATGATCCGGACCCACTGGGGTATATTTATAATCTGCATTAATTTTGTTAGTTTGCATGAACTGATGCAGTTTTGATTTAGCGTTTTCTATGGTCCAGTTTCCATGAATTCCAGAATTGACATCAACGTCCTCTGCGTCTTCTACCTTCTTTTGATCCGCCAACCTATCTATATAAGTATAGTTACTCTGACCATGTTCGTTATATGGTCGATACGCTTGGCCTATATCGTTAGGGCCCATTCCGTCTTGAAAAACTGATTTTATAGGGGGTAAAGGTTCCATTTTGACATTATCTGATACTAATACTGGTGGGATTATATTGGATGTATCTTTAGGAACATCATTTTGATTGACATGCCCTGCGCGAACTAAATAGTTAACATAATCCCTAGCTGCATTTCCTTGAGCATCTTTTTTATTAGTAGAATTGCCCGCGCCAACATAATCAAAACCTGGTACGCGTAATTCGCACAGGAAACGTTGTCTATGTTTCGGCCCTAAAAAATATTATCTCACGAAATTTCTTTTAACTGCGGTAAGCAGCAATATGCGCAAAAATGGCTGATACTTACCCGTTGGCCTAACATCGAATTGCGGATCTTTCCCATTTTTGCTACACCATTGGTGAAAAAATGATTTTATATCACCCATTTCTATTACTTTTACTTATCCAAGTGGATAAAAAGTATTAGCGAGCTACTATATTACCAAATTTCTGTTTTTTGCTTAGCAAATTTTACATCAATAGAATTATCGGGACCGTGAGGCTTCGAAGAGACGGTTTAACAACTGCGTCGCAGTTATATTACATAAGCGCCATCTCGCGATTCAAATTGTTTCGTAATAAAAATAGATTTATCGCGTTAACGTTATTAATAATAACAAATAAAATACAATTTCTGTGTTTAAAATTTTTTAACAAGTACGAAAAATCGAAAATGTGTAATAAAATGTTATTATTTCAAATTTAATTATTTTGGGCGTTAGCTGATTGGTCGATCGACATCTTTGATCATAGGAAATACACCATTTTCCTACATTGGAAATGTACTTTCGCGGTTATTTTATTTTTAATATACGATAATCAACTATTGTAAAACTATTAATTTATTATATATGTATGCATGTATGTATGTATGTATATATATACGCACATACCTTTTTATCATTCCTAAATGTAATTAAAAAGAAATATGACGAAGAGAAATAATGACGCTTATTAAGTAAGGTTATTTTATATGTTGTCCTATGTAACTGTACTTACTTATTCTATTTCATTCATAAGTACAAATTGTTATAAGAATGAATAACATAAAAGAAAATGATACTAAAGATGAAGTACCGCAAATTGTTAAAGATGCTGTGCTGGTCCACAGTTCTCCTCTTCCAAGCGGTACGCCTACAGTAAAAGGTACTTCGTCGCGCATACTAAATTTTTTTTTTTTTTTTAATAAGAATGTATATGAAAAATTTCAAAGATATTATATTTTGTTTGTATTCTTCAGGATATGATTGGAATCATGGAATCGATTATCACGCCCTTTTCGAGTCATATAAACATTCTGGTTTTCAAGCAACGAATTTTGGATTGGCTGTAAATGAAATCAAACGTATGTTGACTGCAAGAAGTATACCTCTTAATGAGGATCAGATCGACGAGTTAGAGGATGACGAATTTATTAAAAGAAAATCATCGTGCACTATATTCTTAGGATATACATCCAACATGTCCTCTTGTGGTGTTAGAGAAACGATAAGGTTTCTTGTTCAGCATAAAATGGTCAGTTCTTGAATATTTATGACATATATGTATTATAATTGTCTCTTGTATTTTATCGATCGGGTTCAGGCAATTTAATTGTTTAGGTTGATTGTATAGTTACAACAGCAGGCGGAATAGAAGAAGATTTTATTAAATGTTTGGCACCGACTTATATCGGCGATTTTCACTTGGATGGAAAACATCTTAGAGAAATTGGAATTAATCGAATAGGGAATCTGTTAGTTCCTAATGATAATTATTGTATTTTCGAAGATTGGGTTATGCCAATATTGGATGCCATGTTAACAGAACAAAAGGAACAAGTATGAAATTGATTTTACGATAAGTAATAATATTATTTTATTTTAATTCTTATTACGATCTATTTTATAGGGTACCCTATGGACGCCATCCAAAATAATAACAAGATTAGGCGAAGAAATTAATAACGAAGAATCGATATATTACTGGGCGGCAAAGAATAAAATTCCAGTTTTTAGTCCAGCTTTAACAGATGGCAGTTTAGGTGACATGATGTATTTTCATTCTTTTAGAAATCCAGGATTAGTAGTAGACATAATCTCAGGTAAATGTCCTTTCCTTTCCTTTCCTTTCTTTTTCTTTTTTTTTTTTTTTTTTTCTTATAAGACAGGAACAAGTTTTAAAATATAATTAATATTATTTGCATCATAGATCTGAGACGATTAAATACAATGGCTATGAAAGCAATCAACAGTGGAATGATCATAGTAGGAGGTGGAGTTGTTAAGCATCATATTTGTAATGCAAATTTAATGGTGAGTAAAAGAATATTACATACTAGAATTACATACTATTACATACAGAATATTAAATAGAATATTACAATGGAATATCACATAATTATGTTCCATTACAGAGAAATGGTGCCGACTATGCCGTTTTTATAAACACGTCTTCAGAATTCGATGGTAGCGATAGCGGAGCTCGCCCGGACGAGGCGATCTCTTGGGGTAAAATTCGAAAAGATGCGGCCCCGGTAAAAGTAAGAAGACATATGGTCTAATCCAATCAAAAAAAAAAAAAAAAAAAAAAAAAAAAAAAGAAAGAAAGAAAAGTAAACTACGAAATGATCGATCGCACGCATTTGTATTTCTTTTATCTTTCAGATTTATGCCGAGGCAACTTTGGTATTTCCACTCTTAGTCGGTGAAACTTTCGCAAGGCATTATCACTCCTCCAAAGAGAAAACTGTATCCGATGTTTAATGAATAAACGACGTCTCTCATCCATTCCTCCAATGCGCTATATAATCTTACATATCATTGTTATTTATCGATGCGCTACATCTAATTATTACGTGTGATCAAATAACTTTCAAATAAAATCGCGAAGTAAGCGTTGAGAGAAAAGGAAGAAAAGAAAAAAAAAAAAAAAAACAAAATGGGAAAAATAATTAATTATCACGCCAATTTCTTCGTTCCTTTATATCCCCCATTTTAACAAAGTTGCCCCTGCAAACCTTCTTACCTCCGTTTTCGTTCGTTCGTCCTTTTTACATAACTCGTCTCATTTTCATCGTTTCGCGATACGAAATTATTCCTTTATCGTTAACGTACTCTTTGATTTCAGGAGGGTAAGGGGGGTGGCGGTTAGGGGTAGGGTAGGAGAGGGAAAGAAAGAAAGAAAGAAAAAAAAAAGAAACAAAAAACAAGGGGGGAGGGATGAAAGATAATTCTCGAAGAAGGGACGCCTGCGCGCTGCGAATGTTTCCTGCATGGCAGGTGTGCGGGGCGCAGGTTTGCAGGCGCTCGGTAGTATAAACCAAAACGGTGGGGGTAACATCATTTGTCAGTTGTTTCCCGTAAGCCCGCGCTCGCGGACGGGCGTGAAACCAACCCCCAACCCCCTCTCATCGAAATCCCCCCACAACTTTATGGTTTCTGTTTTCCACGGAATCGTACGTCGAGCGATCGACGGGCCTGACGGATTGGCAATCCTCGGCTCAACATTATCATCGTCGTCGTCATTGTCGTTGTCGTCCTTGTCGTCGTCCTTGTCGTCGTCTTTGTCGTCGTCCTCGTCGCAACCGTCCTTCTTCAGGTTCCTTAGTTGCATTGGAATTGTATCGAGCGCGATCGTCGGTATGAACAATGATGGACGTGGAGGAGACCAATACCGCCTCCACCGCGAGTTCCTCACCAAGACCTTCCAGTCCATCGGCAGATTCCACTTTTATCAGGTGAGATTAACGAACGTCCGATCGTAATTATTGAAAAGAAAACGAAAAAAAAAAAGAAAGAAAAAAAAGAAAGAAATTCAACAAAAAAATTGTCATCGTATTCTTTTCCAGCTAGCAATATGGATTTAATTATAATGTACGATATCGTCAAGTTTTATTTGATCTTTCGTCGGATTATAAAATGATATGTATGCTCGAAAGTAGTTTTATAGGTTTTCTATAAAAGTTTTTGAAAGTTATAAGAAAAGTTTACAAGTAAGATGAATATGTGTGTGTGTATATATGTATATATATATATATATATATATATATATACCGAAACGTATTCCATCGATACTTAACGAATACTAACCGTCCGATGAGATGCTGTATCTCGTACGAGTAATGATAACAAATTAGCACCGTTGTACTAGTTTCTTTAGAAGGTCGAGAAAATATTCCCAGCTATATTGTTGAAAATTTTATTATGTAGCCGATACTTCCTCATTATTAAAGCGAATGCGATATTATCGCGAAACTTTGTAACTTTTCCTTGCTTGTGTATTCACGTACGGCCTTCAAAAGTCACCCTTGTCCGGGACGTTGTCGTTCCGAATAGTAAGTCAGCCTCGTAGTAGAGTCTCTGGCCGTTTGTAAAGACAACCGTACCTGCATCGACACATTTAATAATGTAAACTTTAAGAGCATCGTGCCTTATGCCAACCTCCGACCACCGTTTTCCATTCCAACAATTTAAAAATGTAAGCCACGAGTACGGCTTCACCGGAAGCATCGTTGGAAATGATTTCTTTCTTTTTTTCCTGGAGAAGGATTAAATTTCTTTTCTTTCTTCTTTCTTCTTTCTTCTTTCATTCTTTCATTCTTCCTCCTCCTTTTTTTTTTCATTTTATCCTTGACAAACATTCAATGTACTTTTTATCGTCGTAATTAAAATTAATCAATACATTAGATCGAAGGGAGACGTTCTTAAAAGTTAAAGGGTCCTGATAAACGGATAGTCAAATCCTCGTACGTAATTATCGAGGATTAGTTTTTTCTTTTTTTTTTTTTCTTCTTCATTAGACGAACGAATCCACTTTATCGGGAGTGAGGTATTAAAAAGTTAAATATTTATAAAATTTCATTTACATCGATTAAATGAAAATGGAGCAGTTCCGTGCGACGGGGAAAAGGGGGGAGGGAGGGGGTAGATGTTTGAGATATCAAAGATATTTCTAGGTAGCTCGATGTATCGATTTATTTCTTTCTCTTCGTAACGTTTCCTTTTTATGGATTTATTTAGAAAATTTTCTTTCTTTCCTTTTTTTCTTTTTTTTTTTTTTTTTTGAAATTTTAACGATCGATTTCCCATCGCGATCACAAAGATCTCACAATTGTTATCCTTCGAATTTAAATTTAATTCCAATCTAAACTGTCATTATCGATATTATCATTGCGCTTATGAAATATGCAATCGATAAGTTTGTACGACCTTTAAGTAAATAGAAATTGCGCGAGGAGATTTCCAGAATGGTTAAGAAGGTATTGCGAGTGATTGGACCTTTAGAGGAGGATATTTTCGGGCGACCCAATTCGTTCCACCTATTCGAAGGTAATAATTATCGATGGTACTCGGAATAGCGCGGACGATTCGCAGAGTAATCGATGTCTTCTGACATCGTTGGTCGAAGGAAAGTAGTACTAACGTTTATCCGATATTTTATTTTTTCAAGAAAAATCTTCCGATTTAATAAAACTCGTCCTTCTCTCTTTCTCTCTCTCTCTCTCTCTCTCTTTCTCTCTCTCTCTCTCTCTCTCAACGATCTTTTCTCTTTTATTTTTTTTTCTTTCGTTCGAACGAACTCTCGAAATCTGTATCACATATGAATTATTATTCATTCGCTACGTTTTGCACGTGGTATTTATAGCGATCGTTGAGATACATAGATAAATAGACAGAGAGAGAGAGAGAGAGAGAGAGAGAGAGAGAGAGAGAGAGAGAGAGAGAGAGAGAGAGAGAGAGAGAGAGAGAGAGAGAGAGAGAGAGAGAGAGAGAGAGAATTAAAGAAAATGCAGAGAAATGTATTTCTCTTTTTTATCTTTTTTTTTTCCTCTTTTTATTTTTATTATTACTTTTCTTTACCTCTCGAAAGCGTAGCTCGTATTTAAACGTTAAAACTCCAACGATGAAAAAGGCTCAAAACTGAAAACCATTCTCGGTTGTTAAATTGGCACGAAGAGTAGGTAATTGTGAAAGCGCGGGGTAATTGAATAGCGCGTATAGAAGCGACCGCGAGTAAAGCACGCCCGATATAACTCGTTCGTTCATTCAAAGACGTCTCCGATGTTATATACCTGGCATGCATTTCATGGGTTCATAAGCTGATCGATAGCGCGCCGGTTTGCATGGATGTTCGCTTAACACGTTAATTCATTATCTCATACGAAAATATACACGTCCCCGTATATAGAGGACGTCGAGATCAATCATTAAATGCATATATCGAATACCGTTCTTTTTTCTTTTCTTTCCTTTTCTTTTTTCTCTTATCTCGAATCTTTCGTAATGTGTGAATTCGAATCGAGTAGAACGTGAGAGAAGTAGGTCGAATTCGTTTCTTATTATCCTTTTTATAGCTCCTTAGCCAAGACCGCGTGACCAATGAAAATCGAGAAAGACATCTGCATAGGATGGCCCAACGCGTTTAAAACGTCCCTTTTGTACGTTGGTTTCAATGTCCTGACTCTCGACAACCATCGTTGTTCCCTTATACCTTGGACCACTTACGAAAAGACGTTCATATATTTTATACCGTTGAATACATAATGCATGTTTCTATTTCAGCGTGAAGAGGGAGCCGAGCACGGAAGAACCGAGCAGCCCTCTCGAGGCCACGAGTCCTGGTTCCATCCTGCGCAACAACAACGGTGAGTCGTACCACCCCTCACCCCTTCACCCTCCCCAACCCCCTTGGCCCACACCTCTCTCTCTCTCTCTCTCTCCATTAAACTAATACTTTTTCGAATCTACGAGGGAATCCGATATCTCGGGACTTTTTCGTATTCCCGTGGCAATCGAATTCCCCTTTAGAGATTATTTCTTTACATTTCTTTCTTGGAAGAAACTTGACAAAAATTCGTTAAGTTTCATTTAGTTCGACCACGTACGAGGAAAAACAATTAAGGAATTACATTTCTCGTTCGTCCTTGCCTCGACAATCCAATCTAAACGAATTTTAATCGGATATAATATAAAACCGATTGACGACGATTATATCTCGTTTGATTTTCGTCGTCGACAAATCTGCAAATCTATTATTAATCTAATCCTTTACGTTCGGCTCGAACACGCCGAACGGTATACGAATTATCTGTGCGACGACAACGAAGAAGAAAGAAGGAAGGAAGGAAGGAAGGAATGAAAGAAAGGAAGAAATGAAGAAAAAAAAAAGTAATTAAAAATATAATAAAAAGATAAAGAAAAACACTTAAAGAAATTAGCGATCCTAAAGAGGGAATCCATTAACATCGAGCAGAAAGAAAATCTATTTCCCCGGGCTGGATTAAGAGTATATATATATATATATATATATATATATATATATATATATATATATATATATATATATATATTCGATATATATATTCGAGATAGAGTGAACAAGGGAAACGCGATGGGTGGTCGAGTATATTGCAAATGGATGGATGGATGGATGGATGGATCCTTAATATCTCGCGTGAGTTAATTCGAATTTTGTTGTGCGTTTACAAGAGGATCGAACGGAAGAGTGCACTTCTCTCGTCCTACGACGAGAAGAAAAAGCAATTTCGGCCAGGGTCGTACGAACGTGAACGCGCATTCGCGTATTCCTGCGCGCACGAACATGTTGGCGAACGCGTTTACTTAACATCGTGATACCTGTGATGGTAGTGGTGGAGGTGGTGGTGGAGGTGGTGGAGGTGGTAGCGATGGTGGTGGTGGTGGTGAGCGCTTCCGGATGCGACCTAGTTTCTTTCGTTCCAGCATGGACTTTAAATCTGACATTAATCTAAATCCCATCGCGTTCTTCGTCTCTCTCTCTCTCCCTCTCTCTCTCTCTCGTTATTCCTCCCTCCCTTTCTCTCTCTCTCTCTCTCTCTCACTCTCTCTTTTTCTCTCTCTCTCTCTCTCTCTCTCTCTCTCTCTCTCTCTCTCTCTATCCTAACTGATAAAGCTCTTGGAGTTACCTTACGAAGAGAACTACGGAGAAATGAGAACCACTGAGCGCGACCCAGGTGGGATGAGGCTCCAGCTGTAGCCGGTGTTGGATCGATTCAAAAGCGGCAGCAAAGCGCCCCACCCTATTATGTGTTTTCTTCAACCCCCTCCTACCTACTCCGTTTTCCTACTCTTCCCCTCTATTCTCTCTCTCTCTCTCTCTCTCTCTCTCTCTCTCTCTCTCTCCTTCTCTTTCCCGCGTTAAACTAGCACCCTTTCGACCAACCCTCTTCGCGTAAACTATCTCCCTCCCTCTCCCTCCCTTTCTCTCTTTATCTTTCTCTTTCTCTTTCCCTTTCTTTCGTTCTTTACTTCTTTCTTACCCTCTTCCTTTCTTTACTTTACTTTACTTTACATCAGAACGATTTATGGCGAACCGGAAGATCCTCGAGACCGGAAGTACCGTGCGAGCCCCGCCGCTTCTTCATAATTGAATTTTATCGCTTTCCGTGTGTCTATGTGTGCAACCCTACCCTCCCCCACCGTTTTTTTTTTACCTCTTTCCACGCAACGCTGGCAGTTTTATGGTCGTAATACTTTTCCACGACCCTGTTCGAGGATACAGCTACTGGCGTCATGCTCGAGAAACGCTACGTCACGTGGGCGGCTTTTTCTTTTTTTTCCTTTTCCCTTCCTTTCTCTTTCTCTTTCTTATTTTCCTCTTTTTGTTTCGCTCTCTCTCTCTCTCTCTCTTTCTTTTCATTTCTTTCGAGTTACGAAGTCTTTTTGGGGTTGGGGGGGGGGAGAGAGGGGATATGGAAAAATCATTCTCGTCGCTCGGTAACCTCGACAAATTATTTCTCGATCTCTCGTTGAGGAAGCGTAATTTCTATCCGATGCATCATTCCAAGGGTCTCGCGAGAAAATATTATAAAGATATTGTTCCCTAAGAAAATATTTTAACTCCTAGATAACTCCTGGATTTCTTTCTTTTTTTTTTTTTTTTTTTTTAACGAACCGAAGGAGCGATTATCTTATCGTTTCTCGAATAAAAATTTCTACGATTTTGCGATGTTTACGTTTTTGTTTTGTTTTGTTTGTTTTTTTTTTTTTTCTTTTTTATCATTCCCCCGACCAGATAGACAGGCAAATATTTTTATTTCCATTCCGTTCGTGGAATGGCATCGCCCGTATATCATTGAAAATCGTTATTATAACCGTTATTTCTTTGTAAACATCGATCGGACGGTTACGTCGATGTTTGGCACGTAGCACGAAGAAAAATTCTGATCGAATTTGAAACGATCAATGCGACAAACGCTTTCAAACCGTTCCTAGGATTTTTCCCTCGTCCGCGGTTTAAAGAGCCTCGAGTTAAAGTATCGAGAAAGTATCGACTCGTCGATCCATCATACGGGGAATAAAAACTAACGAAAGTAACGAGCGTACGCTGCGAGGAAATGCAATAAAGCAATATGTCTATAATAGAATCATAGAGTTATGAAATCACGGTGTTATGAAAGATTGGTGGACTTGAAAAAGAAAAGAAAAGAAAAGAAAAGAAAAAAGAAAGGGAGGAAAGAAGAAAACATTTTCTTTCGTTACATAATTCATAGGCGATAAGGGGGAGGGGAGGGGGAGAGAGAGGAAAAGTAATTCGCTACGGTTAGTCGACGATATTATATGTATATAAATTTTCGAATAAGTCGTCCCGATTAGGTATAGAAAAATTTTGCGAATTTCCACGAGAAGTATTTTCCCGAACGAACAACGA
>OU426993.1:19662477-19664977 GCA_911387935.1 Dolichovespula saxonica | reverse complement strand
GAGGGCTCCATCCTCTCTCTCGCGAGTCTAAATTCTTCTCTCTTTCTTCCAAAACGATCCTTACCAATCGATCCTACGAGGGTTACTTACGCGCGCGTACACCTTCCTTCTTCCTTTTTTTCTTCCTTTCTCTTCTTCTTTTTTTCTTTTTTTTTTTTTTCTTTTTTTTTTTTCTTTCTTTTCCTCGTACTCTCTCTCTCTCTCTCTTTTTATCCTGTGCACGCACAACGCGCTTACGGACGCGCGACGCGATGAGATCGTTCGGTGATCGAAGACGCGATCGCCATTCCGAGACAACGACGATCGACGAGGATCGTGGCAATTCCTTCGTCGCGTGCCAATCACGTTGAGGATATTATTTCGATCTTGGATTGTGCAAAAGAGAAGAGAGAGAGAGAGAAGTAGAGAGAAGTAGAGAGAAGTAGAGAGAAGTACGGAGAAGTACGGAGAAGTTGAGATAGAGAGAATAAATCGAATCGAAAAAGAAGAAAAAAGGAGAAAACGGGAGAAGGGATAAAGGAAAAAAAAAAAGAAAGAAAGAAAGATAGAAAGAAAAAAAGTAGACGGAGAGTGATTTTGTGGCAGGTGTGAATGAAGCTTTAAGCGGAACCAGTCACGCTTCACGATTCTCGAGCGCTCCTCCTCGTCCTCGTCGTCCTCGTCGTCCTCTCTCTCTCTCTTCGCGTACCGTGCATCGTGCCATCGTCCTGTTATCCTGAGCCGAGCCTAAGGACGGCCGTACGCGAGAGAGAGAGAGAGAGAGAGAGAGAGAGAGAGAGAGAGAGAGCGCGCGCGCGCGCGCGTCCTCGCTCTGCGCGAGATCGGAGGATCGCTGTTCGTCCTCTGGATGCACGGAGAATTAACGGTGACGTCTACGACAGGTAAATCTCGCCGAAAACTCTTTTACTTTTTTTTCTTCTTCCTTTTCTTCTTCTTCTTCTTCTTCTTCTTCTACGACTACTATTAACTACTACTATTACTACTTATACTTCTACCACTAGCATTACTACACCTACTAACTACTGCTCATGTATCACCTTCTCTTCTTCCTCTTCCTCGTCCTCTTAGTCGTTCTCTTCCTCCTCCACCACCTCCTCCTCCACCTCCTCCTCTTCCTTCACCTCCACCTCCTCTTATTATTCTTTCACGATTCTCACCTACCAATCGCGAATCGACGTGTTTGTTCTTAGGTCATTCTCCCGTACAAGTTACGAGAAGAGTTCGTTGCGCTCTCCTTCTTCGCGAATCGACGCGTTAGAATCCCGATTCTATTTCTAAAAGTAGTAGGGGGAGGGGGGGAGGGGGCGGAGAGGAAGGGGCCTATCCGATTATTGAACGGCCGATCGTGCCTTGCATCGTGATTCCACCTAAAAAGTTAAAGAGTTATGCCGGTAGACGAGAGATCATCTGTTTATTGGGCCTAACGACGATTCGTAATATTAGGAATAATTCGTCGGTTTTATCGCGCGCCCTTTAAAAACGCGAGATATGATTCTTTCTACTTAGATACGTACGTAAGTAAATAAGCAAGTAAGTAAATAAGTGAGTGAGTGATTAAGTAAGAACGTACCGTACGTACGTACCGTACGTATTTCCTTCCGTAACCGTCTAACCGACGTACGCGCCCCTCCCCCAACCCCCAACCCCCAACCCCCGTCCCTCCTTTCGTAATAGTATTCTCGATAAGAAGCACGTGGCCCTTCGTTTATACGAATCTTGTTATATCACCGTCATTCGTTCAACCAACGTTCGTTAGTCTAACCGAGAGAGAGAGAGAGACAAACGATTACGACTACGACTAAGACTAAGATTACGGCTACGGCTACGGCTACGGCTACACGGCGGCTTCTTCGATTTTGATAACCGGAGGGGCAAGGTGAACGCACTGAGTTGTGACGCGGATGGAACGCGGAAACCGGGCGCACACAGGCGTTGTGCGAGACAAATGACCATAGCGTCTGCCAGGCCGCGAAAGCGGCGCTCGCGCTCGCCGGATGAGGAGAGCCTCTCTCTTAAAACTGTCCTCCTACTTTAAACTGGCCAACTTTGCGAATTTCCACGGATATTATATACGTTTAACCACTCTATCCACAGTAGTATAGACGTTCGCTACTACACGTCCTCTTATTATCATTCTTATTCATTTTCTCTTTTTCTTATTCGTTTTATTCGTCTTATTCGTCTTCGTGGATAAAGAAGGAACGATCTTCGTTCACGGTCCACCTCCTTCTCTTCGTCTCTTTCTTTCTCCTCCTCCTCCTCCTCCTCCTCCTCTTCACCTCCTTCTTACAGACGACTTATAGGCTCTCGCTCGTGGGTATACACCTATCGTATTTTCACCGTCGGGCCAAACGGTGAGTCAGCCCGGCGAATAAATCATCGCAAAGATCGGCCGTTTCGTCGTCACGGTCCATCCGTTCTTAGGGATACGATTCCCCCCCCCCTCCTCTGTTCCGATATAAATCGATTTCTATCTTGGCACTTCTCCTACAAAAATCCT
>OU426993.1:19654977-19657477 GCA_911387935.1 Dolichovespula saxonica | reverse complement strand
GACTTTTTTTCTTCTTCTTCTTCCCTTTTTTTTTTTTTTGCTGTCTTTTTTCTTTTTTCTTTTTTCTTTTTTTCCCCGCCAAAGGTTATCACAGAAATGTGTGCGAAAAGGTCGGAAGCGTATCTCGCGGCGTCCATAATATTTCTTGGATATATAAACGCGGCCGCTCTCGCATCGTCGCCCGTACCCTCAACGATTTCTCATACGATCGACCTATCCACCTTCTCTACTCTCTTTCTCATTGTCTCCGCGAACGGACACACCGTCCCATCCTCGAGTATTCTCTCCTTCTATTCTATCCTCTCTGTGGATCGAGCTACTACAACCTTATCTCTCTCTCTCTCTCTCTCTCACTCTCTCTGTCTTTCTATTTGCAAATAGAGCGTCGACTGACATTTCGCTTCGTCTTCTCTCTCCTCGACTCGTGCCGTCTCTCTCTCTCTCTCTCTCTCTCTCTCTCTCTCTCTCCGTCTCTCCCTTTTTCTTTCTCTTCATACGCTCTTACGCGAACCACACTCGCGTAAAAATTTCTAAAAGCGTTTGAATTTATTACCACGAGGAGCGTACCAGCAATACCAACATTTTATCCGAGTTACGGTTTTGTTCCTTTAAACTTTAATCCATTTGAATTTTCTTCATTACCGTGATTATTTTAATCGTCGTAATTGAAATGTCGAGGCCGACGCATTCGAACCATCCCTCTCGCCAACTCTCCCGCCGTCCATCTTTCTCCTCCTCCTCCTCCTCCTCGTCCTCGTCCTTCTCGTAGCAGTACGAAATTAGAAATTCGTGTAGCGATTTTTGCCAAGAGCGAATCTGCACGGCCGAAGTATTACGAACGTCGACGCTCATACGCGCCTATCCGACCGATTGAATTATACAGTCTCAACGAAAAAAAAAAAAAAAGAAAAAAAAAGAAAAAAAAGATAGATAGCCTTCGGCGATTCGATTGACGGAGACTCCGAAATCCTGAATTTTGAATTTCAAGTTTTGGGACAGTTTTCTTGGGGGATGGCGGCGGTGGGTCAAGGTCCTCGTAACTTTAAGATTCTCTCTCTCTCTCTCTCTCTCTCTCTCTCTCTCTCTCTCTGTCTGTCTCTTTTTCTCTACCCGCTCCGTGTAACGTCGCCATCGAGTTTCAAGAATAACACGCTTAACTGTACCCCGATGTTATACCTAATGCAAAACGCGATATATGTCTCGAGGTGGATGATCGATGATTTAAATCGATTCGGAAGATCGAATCGAGTCGATACCGATTCCGGAGTAGAAGTAGTAGTAGTAGTAGTAGTAGTTTCGTTCGTAGAATGTTAGGACGAGTCCGACGAGTAAGAGTGGTCGGCCGAGAGCGTCTCGGGTCACGATTTTATCGTCGATACCAATCGTATAAAGGCAAGAAAGAATCCTGGTGCCTGGAGTAGAGAGAGAGAGAGAGAGAGAGAGAGAGAGAGAGAGAGAGAGAGAGAGAGAGAGAGAGAGAGAGAGAGAGAGAGAGAACTTTCCTATTCGATGTGCGACGACGAGCGGTATCGTTGGCTCGGGGTAGGGGGAGGAAGGGTGGGAGGGAGGGAGGGAGGGGAGAAAGAGGAGAGACCGAGAATTTTATTTTTTTTTTCACTCCCCGTACTATGAAGCTTTTTTTTATTTTTTATTTTCTTTATATATTTTCCCTTTTTTTTTTTTTTTTTTTTATCGAGAGAGTCCTCGTAAAAATTCATTCGTTTAAGCCGCCCTCCCGTCCATTTGGATTATTGCACCGTTGACTGGGAAAAGAACTTTTTCCCTTACCGACGGGGGAAAAAAAAGGGGGAGGAAAAAAAAAACGAGAAAGAAAAAGTTTCGAAAGAGACCTACCACCATCTAGGATGGGTCGTTCATAGCGAGAGGCAAAAAGTTTTCGGTAATACGTAGCTCGACGTACGTCGCTTTAACCGAGAGATGAAAACGGTTACGTACGTATCCATGTCTCTAACTTTGTCGATGTTTGTGTGTTTGTGTGTATGTGTGTGTGTGAGAGAGAGAGAGATACAGAAAGAGAGAGAGAGAGAGAGAGAGAGAGACCAAGCAGACTTTCGTTCGAAGTCAAGGATTGGCACTGATCCGTCTCGTTGGTCATTGACAGTGACAGTGGCAGAACGAGGCCGCCACGACCACGTCGATGCCCCTCCCCTCCCCTCCCCTCCACCCCACCCCACCCCACCCCCTTCTATCCCTCCCACCCTACCGTACGATCCTAAGCCTCGTGCGAACGAAACCGACCGACTATCCTCTTCCTCGACTATCCAACAATAATTTTTTTCTTTTTTTTTTCTAAATCGTCTCGATTCTTATTACGCTCTAGTTATATTTATATGATCTAAAACCCTTAGGAAAGATTCCTTCGTCAAAATTATTAGTAATGATTGATTTATTATGATCGAATTATTATGATCGATCGATCGATCGATCGATCGATCTTACGTATCTACCGAATACAATCGCTCGGCAATATCTATTTTCG
>OU426993.1:19632477-19642477 GCA_911387935.1 Dolichovespula saxonica | reverse complement strand
AACGAAGATAGATGGACGAATATAATTTATTCCTTGCTCGATATAATCACCCGGTATATAAACGGCGTAATAAACCGATGTCGAAAATGAAACCAACATGGGTTATTCCAGATGTGCCGAAGGCGCGTTATTAAAAGTTACGCAAGAATAACTTCGGAACGTGATTACCACGATCTAAGTTAAATATACGTGCCAGTATGCAATCGTAATTAATACTTAATGTAACGTGTTTTCTTTTTTTTTTTTCGAACGCTTCTTCAAAAATTCGTCTCTTACCGACTCGATGGGTGCGGGGTGGGGGGGGGGGGATGAACAAAATACTCGATAAATTCGAAACGAGTTGATTGTCCCTTAGAGAAGAGTTTTCAACGACTACGTACGTTGAAACGAAATCACGTTCGACATTAAATACGGTAGATCATTATCGCGAATAACTATTTATATACCTGGAATACTTGAAGAAGAATAATAAAAAAAAAGAAATAAAAATCCGGTAAGTAGTTATCCCTACTGGGGCCATCCGATATGTAATAAAAGAAACGGAACTGTAATAAAGAAATCGATCGCAAGGAGACGAGTAAGGGCTGGATAAGAGGAGGAGGAGGAGGAGGAGGAAAAGAAAAGTAAAAAAAAAAAAAGAAGTAAAGCGAAAAGTATAAGGAAGGGAAATAATGGACGGCACAAGTACTGTCCTCGAAAAGACGAGGCCATTTTACACTTGACGATTCGGACGAACGGACAGCTTTTGATCGACGTCAAGCAGTAGGTGAGATTGGTGGATCGAGGAGGAGGAGGAGGAGGAGGAGGAGGAGGGATGGAGGAGGTGAAGGAAGGAAGGTGGACTTTGCGACGATGGCGATGGCACATTCGTGTTTGGAAGAAAAAGGACGGAGTAAGAAACATGAGAGAAGGAGGACGAGGAGGACGAGGAGGAGAGGGAGAGAAGGGAATGGCTCATCAAGGAGGCATTGAACTCAGGATTCCGTGCGAGGACCACCGGTAGAATCAGAAGCCGAGGACCTCTGCCTTCTCGATTCGTCGATTTTCGCGCGGTCTTCGGACTTCGAGATTCGCTTTGAAACCTTCGACGGGTTCGTTGGTGTTACGAACAGGCGCACGACTATCTCGTCGCTTCCGCTTTTTCTTCTTTTTCTCCTTGTTCTGCCGGACGAGCCTCTTCCAGGAAATCGAGCTTCCAATAACGAGTCTCCATTTCTTACGATCCGATCCGATCCGATCCGATCCGATTCGATCGATTGGATCGAGCCGGTTTTTCAGATTTTCTACGTCGAATATCTTGTAGTACAGAGCTTTCATCGATCTTGATAACGTTTAATTATTAAGATTAAGCAGAGAGAGAGAGAGAGAGAGAGAGAGAGAGAGAGAAAGAGAGAAAGAGTGGTTAAATGAAATTGCCATTAAAATGAACCTATTAAAATGATTATTTCAAACCTCGCTCGTATCGTTAATATTATCTGCAGGAAGAAACTTTTTTCTTAAAATAATTTTATATGTAATTTATTAACATCTTCATATATACATATATGTGTGTGTGTGTGTGTATGATATATTCATTTCGAAAGAAAATAGGATTTTATTTTTATTAATAATATTCCACGGATATATCTGCTCGTAATATCAATATTTATTTCGAATAAACACCTTCGGGAGTACTTATTTATCTTTCAAATGAGTAAGACAAAATCTATACAGGAAAAGCGACGTACGAATTAACATTTGAAATGTTATGAAATCCTATGCAGGAAGTACTTTCTACATACAAGCAAGAAATATTTTTATATCTCGAATGGGGATACACAACTTTATTCAATCCAGTCGCCGATGACTTTCAATTTCGACGAGTACGTTCTATGGAGGAGGCCACGACTTACGTGTGGAAAAATAAAATTCCGAGGGAAAGGGAAATGGAAAGATAAAAACAAAACAAAAAAATATTACAGAGAGAGAGAGAGAGAGAGAGAGAGAGAGAGAGAGAGAGAGAAAATAATAAAAAGAAAAAAAAAAAACAACAAACAAACGAGCACGTAGAGAGCTAACTAACATAATTGAATGAAAACCCCGTAGTTCGCGTTACTTTATGTCACCTAAGCGACATTTTGGTCACGGGTTACGATGTTTCTAAATTGTTCGATAATCGAATCGGATATAGAGCTTATTGAAATAGACTCCGAGTTTCCATTAATTTGGTCGGAGTCCGTTCTTACTTTTGGGTTAACGCTTTATAGGTATCTATCCTATATTCCATGGGATTAAACTGTTCGGGAAGTTTTCACCCTTTCCTCCTTCCGAGAATGAAAAGAGGGAGTTCGACGAAGTTCTCTTTGGTCTGCTATAATTAAACCGACTCACGTTATTCTCCGGAGGCTCTCTCTTATTCTCTTTCGATACTAACATAAAAAGCATCACAAAGGCTAATTCGGAATGTTGTTATAACACTGCCTCCGCTTTTATCCTCCCGGTCTAAAAATAGTTTCGTTCTTTTATATATATATATATATATATATATATATATATATATGTTTTTTCTTTTTCTTTTTTTATTTCTTAAACAGACGAAAGAGGTCATTGTTGGTGGGAACTCGACAAGCTGATTTTTTTTTATATATTTTATTTTTATTTTTTTTTTCTTATTTATTCTTTATATATTTATATATATATATATGTTTTTTCTTTTTCTTTTTTTATTTCTTAAACAGACGAAAGAGGTCATTGTTGGTGGGAACTCGACAAGCTGATTTTTTTTATATATATTTTATTTTTATTTTTTTTTTCTTATTTATTCTTTATATATTTATATATATATATATATATGTTTTTTCTTTTTCTTTTTTTATTTCTTAAACAGACGAAAGAGGTCATTGTTGGTGGAAACTCGACAAGCTGATTTTTTTTTTTTTTATACGCGTATCAGCGTACCGACAACGGAGAATTTTTTTTGGGGGGGAAGGGGGGAGGGGGTGGGGGACGGAACGAAAGAATTCCACTCGCGATTGACGCCCACGAGAATTCTATTTCTTTTTTTTTTTCGATCGATCTACTTACTCTCTAGCTAGCTTACGTGAATTTTTTTATACGACCCGAAGAATATTTGTACTTATCGGTACGATACGGGGTTTATGAAATATGAGGATGGATGATGGCCTTTCGTTAATCGTACAAAATTCTTCGTCGAGTTTTTCCGCGAACACGATGAAAGATTCATGATAGTTCTTCTCGTAACGACGTGCCCTCCCTCCCTCCCTCCCTCCCGCACCCCCTCCCCTCTCCTCACCCTCCGTTCGAACGTAACGATCGATGATCCATCGTTTCCACCACGTTCGTGGTAGTGAAACGATCGATAAAGAAGAAATTTTTCTTGGCTTTTAATCTGCACCGAAGGGAAAATTATTTTTCGTTTCGTAAACGGCAACGTGAGCGATATATAAAAAAAAAATATTTAATACTTAGAAAGAGAGAGAGAGAGAGAGAGAGAAAGAGAGAGTACCACTCCTATTTTCATGTCAGACGAATATATTATCGCGAGTTCCATTAGATATCGCTTATATAATTATCGCGTTCTTTTAAATACGATGAAAAGAAATATTTCATCAAAGGTTTAATAGTCGAATGGACGTACGGACGATCAGCCGGCTGGAAGAGGAGAAAAATAACAAGAAAAGGAAAAGAAAAAGAGAAAGAAGGAAGAAAAAGAAAGAAAAAAAAAAAACAAAAAATTCGAAACACTCATTAAAAAGGAAACGAACGTGCGAACGTTCTTCCATTTCTTAGCGTTTCTCAGTCGAAAGGGCAAAGGAAACGAATCACGTTCGCGTATCAAGTATTCTTTGTACGCTACGAGGAAGAAAGAAATAAAGAGAGAGACAGAGAGAGAGAGAGAGAGAGAGAGAGGAATAAAAAAAGAAAAAGAGAAAAAGAAAGACGGAATAACGTGGATGGTAGAGGAGTCAGGGTACCACTACTAATTTAAGGCGTTACCTGGCCAGGTTGGACGCATCGTCGGTTCCTTAAAATTTTCGTCACGCTCGAATTCGGCAACGACCTCTCTCTCTCTCTCTCTCTCTCTCTCTCTCTCTCTCTCTCGTTGCGATTCTCTTCGAAATCGCGTGCCTTCGTCCTTTCCTGATCGATTATTCTTCGTATGAACGTTTCTTTCTCTTCCCTGGCCGATAATTCGATACCCCTCCCCTCCCATCCCCTCCCAATCCCCTCCCCCCACCACCATACGAAAGAAGAAGAAGAAGAAGAAGAAGAATAAGAAAAAAAAAAAAAAGAGAGAATGAAGTATAATAAAAGTGAATTAACAGTGATACCAATCGTTGTAAGTGGAACGATGATTAGCTATGATCTCGTCGAAGATCAGCTCGGTCGCTTCTCCAAACGTGGTGGTAGGGGGATGGGAGGGTTGGCAGGGATGAGGGACGGACGGGGAGGGGGAGGGGGTTGTTTACCCGTACAAATATATACGATAAAACGTAAAAGGATGTTTTTATTATTCATGCCGTGGCAAAGGAAGTTATCACGGAAGGAGGAAGAATGCGAAAGAAAAATACGGGATAACTTGGCGATTCGCTTAGCGCGAGTTGACTATCGTGAGAATGCAGGAGGTAGTCGATCATGCACCTGCCACCGACGGTGCTGCACGTTGGCCAATGCACTCGATGCAGTATTATCGAACGAACGCACCTTCTCTCGAAGTCTTTCGTTTTTTCTTCTTCTTCTTCTTCTTCTTTCTTTTTTCTTTTTTCTTTTCTTTTTTCTTTCTTTCTTTCTTTCTCATTCTCTCTCTCTCTCTCTCTCTCTCTCTCTCTTTTTTTTATTATTATTATTCCCTTCCTTCTTTCTTTCCTCCTTCCTTCTTTTCCTTTTTGTTTTCTTTTTCTTCTCTCTTTCTTTATTTCTTTCATTCTTTCTTTCTTTCTTTCTTTCTTTATTTTTTTCTTCCTCGCCTTCGCCACGAACGTTCGAGGCAGTCTACATCGACAACGAGCCTCGTCGAGGAGGGAATCGATCGACCGAGTGAAAGTACATCGCTTGTGTACCACTATAGTGTGCGTATATGTGTACAAAACGTTTGCCGTGCCTCCTTCTCTTTTACTCTTTCTCTGTTTATACCTTTCTCTCTTCTTTCTCTCTCTCTCTCTCTCTCTTTGTCTATCTGTCTGTCTATCTATCTATCTATCTATCTTACTCTCTTATCCGCCCGCCCGTCCTTCTATCTTTCTCTATCTATTTATCTCACAATTTTTCTTCGCATTTCTATTCGTTCGCTTTTATTCTCCCTCCCTTTCTTACGCTTTTACAATCCTTCCTAGCTATATGTATATATATATATATATATATATATATATATATATATATATATATATTTATAATAAAATATATAATAAATATATATAATAAATATATATAATAAATATATATAATAAATATACATATATATATATTTATATATATTTATGTATAATATATATATATAAATTAAATTAAATATAAATTAAATATAAATAATATTTTAATATATATATATAAATATATATATATATATATTAACATATATATATATATATTTATATATATATATAAATATATATAATAAAATATATAATAAATATATATAATAAATATATATAATAAATATACATATATATATATTTATATATATATATAAATATATATATAAATATATATATATATTATATATTATATTTTTATATATATATATATTATATTTTTTTTTATACGCACGAGAATAGATAACTGTCCATGAGGAGAGAGCGTACCCGTTAATGAGTTGTCCGGCTTAATTACAGGGAACAAGAATTGTCCATATTAACGATGGCCGAACAAAATGCTTCCCGTCTTATAGTTTTTACAATTCTATCGTCAATATCAAACACGCACGATCTCTAATGATCTTAATCCATCCTTCGTGTTGAATTCACGACTCATAGACGTTAACCGTAGTACGTATTAAAACGCTGCCAATCGTTTTCAGTTTTTCCTTCCCTTTTTCCTTTCTTCTTTTTTCCCCCGTTTCTCCTGTTTTTTTTTCTTCTTCTTCTTTTTTCTTCGTCTTTCTCGATTTTATCAAAAACATCGGAACGAACGTCGATAAATAATTTATCTCTCTATCCACCGGTTTATTTCCTCTTTCTGTTCGCCTATCGTCTCTCTCTCTCTCTCTCTCTCTCTCTCTCTCTCTCTCTCTCTCTCTCTCTCTCTCTCTCTCTCTATACCCGTCTCGCATTTGTAACACGCAAACCGTTTACTCGACTACCGTAGAACTCTGTCGCAATTTTCACGCGCGGGAGGATAATGAACGAACAAGTTTTACACGCTCGGGGTGTTGCCCTCTCGCGTTCTCGTAAACAGTACGTTCCGAAATCCTACCCCACCCCGCACCCCCTCCCTCCCACCCTATTCCAGTATTATTTTACGAGAGAACAATTCGATGTTATTACTTCGACCGACCGGTGGCGGGTTGGAAGAGAGGAGAGGGTAGGGTAGGGTATGGAAGGGGAGGGGAGGGGAGGGGAGGAGGGAAATATCACACTTAAGATTTTACTCCCTCGTAGCCGTTCGATCTTTCTACGATATAATAGAAGACTTTCTAAAGTTTATCTCGAGAAAGCCGTATAGGAGCCGTCGTAGAACGGCTCTTAACAGATATATATATATATATATATGTATATATGTATGTATGTATGTATGTATGTATGTATGTATGTATGTATGCGTGTATGTGTGTATGTATGTACTTTACCAACATACATACACGTATATCGTATTGGGTTAAGCAAGTCGAGCCTGGGACTCGGATATATATTGCCCTCGAGAGAAAGCTTCGTATTATTGGCCTTTAATGAAATTATCTTTGCTCGCGATCGTTTCCCCCCCCCCACCCACTCCACCCCACCCTCGTCCTCCCATCGCTCTTCGTCGAGTTGAGTCGAGTTGAGTCGAGTATCGACTCAATGAAAATTGACGAAGATATTTCGCTCCTTACCCGTCACAAAATATTGCGATTAAAATAAATAAATGATAGAGCGAGGCGGAGGAACGTAAAAGGAGAAGGAAAAAATGGAACGAAAAACGAGAAAGGATAATGGGAATAAAAAAGAAAAAAAAAAAAACAAAAAAATGAAGAGGAGGAAGAGGAAGAAGAAGAAGAAAAAGAAAGAAACGGAAATTAAAGGGAGAAACTTTACGTTCGTCGTTCGAAGGAGAAGTGGAAGTAGAAGCGAACGAAGAAAAATGGAGCGAAAGGAAAGAAAAGAAAAAAAAAAAAAAGGAAAAAAGAAAGGAAACGAAAAGAAAAAGTAATCTTCTTTACAGCGTTAGCCGTCGAGCGACCTCGAGTCTTGTTAAAAAAGAAGAGAAAGAAAAAAAGAAAAAAAAAAAGAGAAAATACCACGATCTCGAACATCTCCAAGTAGAACAATAAAGTCCGCCGTTCGCGATTCGGGTTATAAGTTTCGTGTGGTTTGTACGTACTCGTTTTTATACTTATGAAATAAAATCAGAAACACATTCGTGCTCGCGATGCATACACCGAGAGCCGGGAATGATCATGAGAGAGAGAGAGAGAGAGAGAGAGAGAGAGAGAGAGAGAGAGAGAGAGAGAAGAGACAGGACAAACAGACAGACAGACAGACAGACAATCGATTACGCAAGTTGATCTTTCGTCCGGGACAACAGACTTTCACGTTTTTCGCCAGAGCTCAACGACTTCGTCGATGTACGTATGTACGTATGTATATATTTATGTACGTATGTATGTACGTATGTATGTATTTATGTATGTACGTATGTATGTACGTATGTATGTATTTATGTATGTACGTATGTATGTATTTATGTATGTATTTATGTATGTATGTATGTGTGTACGTATAGCACGTACATATCTACTTATCGGGAATGCATGTTCGATTAAAGAGAACCGAAAAAGAATCAATCGTTCGTCCCTCCATTTTTTTTTCGCGATACATCAAAGTTTTGGCTTTTTTATGTCAGCTACATATAATCGTCACGAAGCACCTTAATAAGGGTTACGTAAGTTACGAGAAACGGTGACTCGCGTTCTCCGTGCTTTCAGTGAACCGTGCATACGTTCTATGTATGTAAGTATATATATATATGTGTGTGTGTGTGTGTGTGTGTGTTATGTTGTGTACAATAGTGTATATACGTATGTATATACATCTATATATACGTACATGTATATAGGATCGCTCGGTATATACCATATGCGGTTGCGCTAACGCGGAAGAGTTCGAGTCTCTCTCTCTCTTATTCTCTCTCTCTCTCTCTCTCTCTTTCTTTCTTTCTTTTTTCTTTTCTCTCTCTCTCTCTCTCTCTCTCTTATTTCTATCGTAATCGTTGCTGAGAGTCAAGCATACGACGCGTAACTCGCGTAATGTGTGACTCGTAAAAGATCGAGAAAGGAGCCGTAGAAAATGGATCGATTTCGATCTTTTTCTTTCTTTCTTCATTTCGCCATTCGAATCTATCCTAACTATACGTTCCCTTTTTTACGATCGAGACAGATAAGAGAATATAATAAAAAATGAAAAAAAAAAAAAAAGATAAAGAAGTCGTAAAAGAATTCTTATAAGCATTCTATACTTTATATATATATATATATATATCACAGTAAAAGAATATCTTCGCTATAAATGTATATTATTATGAAAAGAAAGAAAGAAAGAAAGAAAGAAGAAAAAAACAAATTCATTCGTATGCGTTTTGCTCGACGTTAGAATAACATTTTTCTGTCCGCGTCATTCCAATTATCTTAGCCAAGTTGGTACGCGCCGATATTAAATGTCATCATTAGAGAAAGAGAGATAAAGAGAGAGAGAGAGAGAGAGAGAGAGAGAGAGAGACCGCGACGAGTTGAATTTACTACATCGAGAAAGGGTGACAGATTCCTCTCGAAGAAAATACTCTGCATTTATAGTTGACGGAAGTAACAACTCGCCGAATCATCTTCCATCGGTTTCCCCCATCCATGTGGTTTCAAAGACGGAAATAAGTATGTATTACACGTACGTATATATATATATATATATATATATATATATATATATATATATATATATATATATATATATATATACGTACGTGTAATTATGTATACGTATATATATATATATATATATATATATATATATATATATATATATATATATAAGTATATATAAGTATACTTATATATACTATATTATATATAAGTTATATTATATATAGTATACTTATATATAGTATATTATTATAACTATATAAGTATATATATATATATATATATATATATATATATATATATATATATATATACATATTTATATATACTTAGTGTTCGTGTATGTATTATAAAGAGTGAGAGAGTAAGAGTAAGAGTAAGAGAAAAAGTGAGAGAGAGAGAGAGAGAGAGAGAGAGATGCAATACGTAAGTTCTCGCGTACTGATGAGAAGAGAACTCGACCGCTTGTCAAAAGGCCTAGCACAGAGGTCAATTAGTCGCACGTACTCGTGACTATCGTTTCCTTGCGTGATTATAGAAGAAATAAGGAGAGAAAGAGAGAGAGAGAGAGAGAGAGAGAAAGAGAGAGAGAGAGAGAGAGAGAGAGAGAGGATGCTCGATTTGCTCATAGAATTGCCTTTGGATAAAATCGACGACGACTACCATCCGCAGGATATAACCAATTTTAATATTCTCAAGATATCGCGAAATAAACTAGCCTATCATATCCCATTTCTACTCTCTTACTTTAGCCTGTATCTATTTCTCGCAGTATACTCGTATTCATATCGTACAAGTTTCTTTCTTTCTTTATTTCTCTCTCTCTCTCTCTCTCTCTCTCTCTCTCTCTGTGTGTCTCTGTCTCTCTTGTAGCAACGTCAGAGCCACTTGCAGTTTTTACCAAGCAAGATGCTCACGTAACGCATTCTCCTTACCATCCTTTTCTATCTCTCT
>OU426993.1:19624977-19629977 GCA_911387935.1 Dolichovespula saxonica | reverse complement strand
GAATCTGCTCTTTGTTCGTTGCTCCTCTTGTTGCACGGCGCAACTGCGGCATAACGCGCTTAATGTTAAGCCGCCGAACGCTCCGCGGCACATGGGTGTGGCTCCTTGTTACGGGATCTATGGGAAATGGCAGAGGTTGGACGATCCAGACACGCACACTTATAATATATGGACATGTCTATATATGTTTTTGTGTGCGATATATGTCTCTGTGTGTAAACTCGATTCTCTCTCTCTCTTTCTCTCTCTCTCTCTTTATCTTTCTCTATTTCTCTTTCTCTCTCTCTCTCTCTCTTTACACATATGTACATAGAGATCTGATTCATTCGCGGTTACTCGCATGCTGCATTAGACGGTATCCATGGTACTCTCCTCGGGCAAAGGCCAATTCCAGCTACGAACACGATGAACGTGAGCCCTCCTCTTCTTGTACTTGTCTTTCTCTCTCTCTCTCTCTCTCTCTCTCTCTCTCTCTCATCCTTTCTATATATATGTATATGTATTATATGCGTGTATATATATATATATATACACACATACATATATATTTCTCTTTCTGTTCCTTTGTATATACGTATCTCTTTCTTCTTGAACAACACAAAGGAACAACTATGGAAAAATCATCTTTCCCATGGACATAGTAACCATTCGATAGAAATAATGCTGAGCTGTAATTGTCATTTATTTCGATTCTAGGATCGTTGTTCGAACGTGATATATTGTAACAATGGCTTAGATTCGAATTTATTTGTAATATTTTATATTAATTATCATATCATGGATAATGTTAAATAATATTACACGCGTTCGATAAATTTATATAACGATCAGACCCTTTAATGTGTTTGAAATCATTCTATGCAAAATGTTCAATAAATAAACTAATATATATATATATATATATATATATATATATATGTGTGTGTATGTATATTGAAATAGATGTGGAGATAATATCAATTTTATATGTGATAGGTCAAGTGAAACTAAATATAAAATTGTTTATAAAAAATGCACATGTCGTCCTACTTCCGAGGAAAAATTGTTGTCAAGTTAAAAAAAAAAAAAAGAAAAAAAATTCCCGTTATGCAATTTTTACAATCGATCTTAATAGCTAGATCCAAATTTAACAAATCGGTTTAATATATTTATTATTACTGTAAATATTTAGGATTAAAATTATTTTTATTGTACCAATTAAATACAATTTAAGGATACCACTCATCGTAATTTATAAAGTAGTACTGTGGATAATATTGGTTCATTCCTTATTGATAACCAGGTTATTTCAATTGTCTTTGAATTCTTTTGGTTCTAAAATTATTATCAAAAAGAACTCATTTAGTTTTTCCTCGGAATTATACGACGATACCACATTTCTTTTCTCAACGTTCGAGTCAACTTCTTTTTTTTTTTGCGGGAGGGGGAGGGTTCGGGAGGGGAGATTTTTAACGAACTTTTAAAAGAGATAAATCAATGTTCACTGTTGTACGAAAGGAGCGTTCCTTTCAAACACAAGTCCTATTAAATGTCATCGGGAGATAAAATTTCATTTGACGAAACATTTAACGTATTCCGAGATTGTATCGTTCGAACGGAAAAATTAAAAGGAAAATATCGATAAGTCGAGTCGATTATAAAAATGATTATAGATTTAACGACACGATCATCGAAAAAAATTATTTACCGAGATGTCTACCGCACAACGATGTATGTGTGCACGCGCGCGCGCGCGCGCGCAAATATAGGAATACTGATTAACCGAGAACGATATAAAAGCGTCGAATGAAAACTCGTTTAACTCGTTTACCCTCGGAATACCTAATTTTTTTCTTTTTTTCATGTGATACGTTGAAGGCACGTTATATACGACACTTTGTGCCGAGACATTTCCTCCGGCAAAAGGGCTCTTTGAATGCGGCCTCGCGAAAGTGTCGACGGGGTAGCTCTCTCGTCGCTACCCTCTTGCCCTCTTTCTCCCTTTCTTCCACTACTTGCCACGACAAAGACGCGCTTTTGCTGCTCACGAATTAGGCCCTTAGTCCCCGCTCGTTCGTTCTAATTCGAGCGTGGTGTAACACAATGTAAAGCATAAAAATGCATTTACGTACGAAACACCGTTTACGCGGTGGCGCGACCTCGTGCATTTGTAATTATCAAGAAGATCACCTTATCGGGGTTTTAATATTATTAAAACCATGCCCAAGTATCGATGCTATGCCGTATTAATACGATTCGATATTATGCCAAGTTTTTTTTTTCAAGGATTATACGAGATAATTACGTGGCACGTCGTTCGAATTGACGAATAACTTTAACCCCTCGATGCTTTGGGGTTAGGGAATAATTAGAATATAAAAAGTATACAATCGAAAAATCCGATCGTAACGACTCGATACTTTCTTTCTTTTTTCTTTTTGTCCCCTCGTCGAAAATTATAACGCTTAAACGATTATTAATTAATCGTCGAAAATATTTCGAATGGTTCTTAATTATTCTAATATATTCTAACGAGATAGACGACGAATTCGATTCTGGAGTAGTAGTAACAGCATCAGCAGTAGTAGTAGTAGTAGTATTAGTTGTAGTAGTAGTAGTAGTAGTAGTAGTATATACCGATTCGATTCGACGACGGTTTATATTGGTTATGTAGTAGAGACTCGAACGTGTAAATAGTGCTAGGTACAAATTATCGATTAACGTATAACTACTACCAACGTACGCTATTGCACGCTGTTATCTGGACCAAGCGCGTTGAATGCCTGCTGGTTTGCTTTGAGTAGCTGGCACCATCTGTCGATATCATCTAAAACGAGAGAAATTAGTTATTCGTTCGAAAAGGGTTGAATAATATCGGGTTGGGTGGTTGGGTTGGGGTTTTGGGGAGAGGGAAACCCATTGAGAACGTTATAGTCTTCGAGTTTATGATATTCCCGTTTGTCGTCTTTTAACCGACCAGGAAGGATGATAATCGGCTAATCGAGTTTTCCCACTAAACGTGTCCTCCTCGAGAGGAATGAAGAATCTAATACGGCGGCGATGTTGTAACTCAGCGGCATTACGAGCGACGATTTGTCGGCTCTGAAAATAGCTTTTCAACCTGGCGTACATAATACATCGACTTTAACCAGTCCGACGTCGTTCATCGTTATCATCGTTACAATCGTCGTCCCCATAGCCAAGCTTTCGCTTACGTTTCGAGATGATTTATCGCGCGGAAACACGTTCTCTAAAGGCCCTTTTTTTCTTTTTATTTTTCTCGTGGACGTTACTACGCCACAACCTCGCTCGGATAATTCCTCGATACTCTGTATGATACATCTCGAAGAAATTTTCCCGGGTTATTTCTGCATCGTTGACAATGTGGGTGGGGGTGTAAAGAGGGGCGGGGAGGGGACGCTCGCGAAAGGTAGAAACAAAATTTTCGTGTTTTTAACACGATGTGTTCGATCGACGTGTTTATTTTTTCTTTTTTTTTTTTGGGTTAATGAAACAAAAAGAAGAAAAGGAACGAAAGGAAATTTACGGTATATGGCTCGCTAGGAAATTCTTCTTTTATTTTTCTTACTTTCTTTCTTTCTATCAGGAGATTATATATTCTCAATTATATTTTTTTTTTTCATCTTCATCGAGATCGATCTCGAGCGATCTTCGATATCTTTCGAGAAAACAATTGCGTACCGATTCGAAACGTTATCATTTCTTTTCCCTCGAACGATGATGAGAAAATCTTATGCGAACGACGATCGTACAATTTTTCTCTGCAAAAAAAAAAGAAGAAGAAAAAGAAAAAATAAAATAAACGATGCATTTGATCGTTTTCGTTGATCGACAAGCTCGTAACGATCGTTCTGACGTTCGGAATCGTAATAGAAAAAAAAAAAGAAAGAAAAAAAATCAGTGAACAAAGAAAAAATGAAAAATCGAAAAAGAGAAAAAGGAAAAAGGGGAAGAAGCAAATAATATACAAAATAAAAAGAAACAAGAAAGAAAGGAATGAAATTGTTAATCCATGATATCGTAAAATATCGTCAAATGGATAATGTTTAATAGCATCGTGAAAATATTTCTCGCAAGGTAAAAGAGAAGAGAGGCCAGCCTCTCGAAGACTTACGCTTAATAAATCGGCGTCGCGGCGCACGCCCGTGGCACGGGAGCCGAACCCGGAAATCAGTAGGATCTCGTGTTCACGGTGGGTCCCTCACGTGACGTCACGGACTGGTTCCGCATCCTTCGCGCTCACACCGACGCACACTTACGTCGGTCGTTGTACGGACGGACGGACGGACGGACGGTTGTTCGCCGATCCAGGAAACTGCAGCTGCAGCTGCAACGACCGAGAGAAGAAGAATCTCGTACTTCGATTACACACAGCGTCAAAACGCGACGATGTATATATATATTATATATTATATATATTATATATTATATATATATATTAACATAAACTTAATATTTAATATATATATATATATATATATATATATATATATATATTTAAATATATGTATTATTATATATATGTAAATATATATATATATATACAAACATACATATACTTAATATTTAATATATATATACACTTAAATATATGTATTATTATATATTTGTAAATATATATATTATATATATATATATATATATATATATATATATTTACATATATTTAATATTTAATATATATATATATATAAATATTTAATATTATATATATATATATATATATATATATATATATATATTTACATTTATTTAATATTTAATATATATATATATATATATATATTTAAATATATGTATTATTTAATATTTATAAATATATATATTACATATATTATATATATTATTATATATTTGTTATTATATATATATATATATATATATATATATATAATATTATTATTATATATATATATATATATATATATATATATTTATATATTTACATATAGTTAACATAAATTATATATACTTAAACGTAATACATATGACTTATAAAT
>OU426993.1:19609977-19619977 GCA_911387935.1 Dolichovespula saxonica | reverse complement strand
GCGTGCGCAAACGCACGCATATATATATATATATATATATATATACGTTTGTATACGTATCTCTGTATTCTATGAATGCATATGTATATAAGTATTAATTATTCCAACGCGTATTAACATTCGAGAAACTCCAAACTCATTTGTGGAGTTAAGCAATTCGCGAGAGATATAAACATCGAACATGCTAAGGAAAAAAAAAAAAAAAAAAAAAAAAAATTACAAGGAAAGGGGAGAGCACAGCGTGACGATATTTATCGCTTTTACAAAAACTCGTGAGAGTATGTTCCACTTTGATGCACCCTGGGTGAATCGGTAAAGCTTGATCTACTACTTCGAAAAGGGACGCGTTTGAACGGACGAACGAACGAACGAACGAACAAACGAACGAACAAACGGATGGACGAGTGTCGTTCGATTCGTGTGTTCAATTATTTTTACCTTTCGAAAATGATAAAATTAAATTATTAAAGATGTTTCGTACAAATCGTTATATCGTTTAGGTAATGTTCTTTTTTTTTCTTTCTTTTTTAATTTGTAAAATTAAACGTAAATCTTTCTTTTTTCATCGTTTTTATTTTTTTTTTTTTTTTTTTTTATCGATAGACGAATATTTAATATTATTCGGAGTAACGTAAGGATAGAGTTCAACGATCCTAAAAGATTCACGAACTTTTGCTTTGAGAAAACGAGAAGGAGAGTGAGCGATCGAAAGAGAAAGAGAGAGAGAGAGAGAGAGAGAGAGAGAAGAGTGAAGTTTTCAAGTGAATAAGAAATAGAAAAGAAAGAAAAGTATCGGGTATAAATTCGCGACGGTACTTAACTCACGGCTGCTGGTCATAAATCATCGCTAAACGATTCGTATTATTGCTCGAGGCCCCCGTTGCTGCCGGCGCGTATCGTTTCTTACATTTACGTGTGATTGTTACTCGAAGAACGATTAATCCTTAGCGATGCGCCGCTTTATAATCGTCGTTTGATACGCGCACCGCAATTATTTCCGCTCGGTTTGTAATTAAGCATCCGCCTTTGAGTGGTAAGAGAAGGTGGGAAAATGGTACGAGATAGAAAGAGAGAGAGAGAGAAAGAGAGAGAGAGAGAGAGAGAGAATAAGAGAATGTATAAATACATATATCTGTATATTTATTATTATGACTAGTCGATAGATTCACCTTCATCTTCTAAGATCTATGTTTTTCTAAGCTCTCCTCGTCTAATACCTATGAGGGAACGATCAAAGCTGCCGCGAATATATGACCTTTCGATATTTCCTTCTTACTGGTATTAGAATGGATAGGTGAGTTACTTATCAAAGCTATTAATTAATCACTTTCGTTGGGATACTTCCGGGTTCGTCTAACTTCGTTTATTGATCGTTTTATCGTAAAAGATTGACGAAGATGTAAATTTAAATGTAAATTTGAAAGAATGTAAATTAATATCGTTTATAAATATTACGTATAATACGTACGGATAAAAATCGTTTCGATAAAAGTATCCTATAGTTTCATTGACTTCCCGTTAAATATCATTATTTTTACGTAATACGTTGGACGTAACGAGATTCGATGTAATCGGACTACTTCGGAAGAGTTCGGAAACATTTTACGAAAAAGAATCGGACTCTTTTCGTAAAAATTCTTTTTGCGTGTTTTCGAGTTTTTACGATCGAACCTGGTCTTCCTATCGTCTTTCACGAAATAAATCACAACGATCGTCCATCACATTTATCTTCTTATACGATATTATATTTCTTTATCGTTACAGTGTACATAGTGAAGATCGTTGAAATTATATCATTAAATATAACCAATGTAATCCTTTGTCGGCTTACACCGTGGTCGAGTTACGTCGCTTTTTATTTTTTTTTGCGAGTTCTAAATAAATCAGATCGGCAAGGATTTAATCCTCCAAGTATCCGCAAGGAATTTACGTTAACACGGGAGGGGGGGGAGGGGCTCGATTAAGGAGAACATCTTTGATTAAACGAACGAGTTCTCATCCTCGATGTTAATCGCGGTACCCGATTGTAATCTCCAAAGGATACAGATAAAATCGTTATCACGTTGTTCTATCGATCTCTAATGTAATATCGACTTTGTATAGTTAGTTGATGGAACACGCAGAAGGTGAATAACGGTAATTCACGAAGGTGAATGCTCGGGCAAATTACGAATTAAGACGCCATACTACTCTCTGTGGTGTGTGCGTGCGTGTGTGTGTGTGTGTGTGTATAATATATACCGAAATACACACAGGCGTACGTGGATATTTACGTACGTACGAAAGTACGTAGGTTGCATACGTGGTTTTGAGACAAGTAACACAAATAGGAACAAAAGTAATGAGCAAAAGCAATAGCAAGAGCAACACCACCATCGTCACCATCGTCACCATCGTCACCAGGAACAACATTAGCACCAGGAGCAACGTCTAAAGCACGCATCGACGAGTAACCGAGTAACCGGTAATTGACTTGGTACGAGACCTGAGTTGCGAATGTTCTCACGAACTAGAAGAACTTCGGAGGAGACCGAAACGTGATCGAGAGATGACTCTGAACGGGTTAAGAGGGGGCGGGTGGAGGAGGGTGAAAGAGTATACCCGCAAAACTGAGTTCGATAATATCCGAAAGTACGTTCTTATCTTTTTTTTTTTTTTTTACTTCTTGAGACATCTTCGATATTTTATGGAATATTATTATTATTATTATTATTATTATTATTATTTTGTTTTTCTCTTCGCAAAAACGCATTAGCGTTCTTTCGTACTCCTGGCAAACTTAAAATCAATACGATCGAGATACGTAAAATTTGTTATTTTTCATTTGACCTTGAAAAGTGTACGCGCGAGTATCGTACGTATATCACCAACGTGTTTCTAATTTTGGGGGTCAGTTGAAAATGTAAATTTAAATCGGGACTTATTAAAAGATTGTAAAAATTATAACGCCATCTTAAAGCCTTGGGTCGAGGATAATCGAGAATACGAAGGAATATTAATATGGGACGATCGATCGAAAGAGAGATAGATAGATAGATAAATGGAAAAGGAAAAGGTAGATAGATAATTTCCATATGGAGGAAAGAGTAATGAAAGGAAAGAGGAGGAGGAGAAGGAGGAGGGGGAGGAAGAAGGAAGACATACACGACGGTAAAGCGAAGAAAAATATAAAAGTTCAATACGCATGAAGACTGGAATGACTCGAACGGTAACTGGGCCAACGAGAGAGAGAGAGATAGAGAGAGAGAAAGAGAGAGAGAGAGAGAGAGAGAAAGAGAGAGAGAGAGAGAGAATGTTTACTAAAAACGAAAGAGGAAGTGAGCTCTTCTCTTTTCATATAAGTCTTTTGTCGAGTTTTAATCGTAGAAAAGTTTCTTGAAAATGGCGGCTGGTCGTAAAGGAAAAAGAGGCGGGAAGAAAATTGAAAGACAGAGAGAAAGAGAGAGAGAGAGAAATGAAAAAGGAATCCGTTGATTTCGACACTGACGAAACTGTCGTAACGTCGTAAGGGCTCGAGTAACTTTAAATTCGTCCTTGGAAATGGCCAAATACCGCGGATGGGGATTCTCATGTAAATATACTTCGTAATCCGTCGAACGTTACTCGTCGTCCCTCGTCTAAAACGTTTTCTCCCTTTGGTAGCGAATTACTTTCCCTTTGTTTGCCAAGTAGATAAAACTTTCGCCGAGTCGATTTACCACCGAAAGAAACTTCTTATTCGTAAGTAGACGGTACTTTCTCGATTACATATATTTTTCTGATCCTTTTTTCTTTTTTCTTTTTTTTTTTTTTTTCAAAGACTCTCCGAACAATTCGAACGCGTATTATCTTCGATCAGAAAAATATATCTTAATAAATTTGTCAAATTTGACGAAGTTTCCATAGGAACGTAAGAGAGGAAAAGAAAAGAGAAGGAAATAATTACAAAACACACATCAACGTAATTGGAAATATCTCGGCCGTGTTCGTTTGACTATGGAACAACGGTCTATGATTATACGACTTTGAGGACTCGACAAGCAATCCTAATTCGTCCCAGTGACCATTATACTACCCTAATCTCGTCCCTCGACATTTGCGTACTCGCTTCCTATACCTAAGTTCACTGTACATGCATACATTTACACGGTATACACGGTGGAGAATCGTACCTACGTACGTACGTACGTATTAGTCACAAAGCCAATGTCAAAGTTCGTATCGCGTAGGAGACGTCGGAGTCTAACAGAACGTCAAACTTTCTTCCTGACTTCCGCTGACAAACGGAAGTCGAAGTTAATTAGCGCGTGTTCGTTACGCGCGATACGAATTTCCAATGAAGCTTCTCATTCGGGAATACGAAACGACGAGAGGATACTTAATTCTCCGCCATTTTCTTTTTTTTTCCTTTTTATAATTTACGACTGCCGTTTAATCGCGGCTACGTTAAAGTCGTAATGAATCCTTCATCGAAATTAATATCCGTGTACGTAAAATACGTAAATATATATCTGTAACGATTGTAAACGACACGATGCCAGGAGTATTAGTAGCAGTAGCAATAATAATAATAATAATAATAATAATAATAATAGTAGTAGTAGTAGTAGTAGTTCGTACTCGGTCAGCAAAACAGAGATTTGCGATGTAGCAATGTAGACGTCAAACGCACACATGCAATTCACTAGCTGCATACATACGTAATCATTCGAATTGCTTATTAATAACGCGACGACGTATGCGAAAGATTGCGAAGGGAAGAGAATGGTGGGAGGGTAAGGGGAAGGAAAGAATTGAAAAAAATAAAGAAAGAAAAGAAAGAAGAAGAAAAAATAATCACCTTCCTATCCTCGTAGTTCGCAACGTATGTAATAACGTACGATTACCACCGGGGATGTGAAATTCATTAATGTTCGGCTTAATTATTTAATAGAAGGAAAGGCACCGTTGTTGTGTAATACCTTATGTACATCGCTGTATATCTGGTATAAGATTGGAGAATCAAAATGGATGCGATTACCCGATTACACGGTGGTTCGTCTCTGCTTGCCGTAAAATCCTCGAAAGGTCCTTTCTTTTTTTCTTTTCTTTTTTTTTTCTTTATTTTTTCTTAATCTCCTTCTCTCCATCTTCTCTACCTTCTCGGAATACCCCCGGCCGTAAGCCATCGGCGTCCAGAGCTTTTGCTTTTCAGGCTTTTCCGTTAATGAGAATAATTAGCCGGCGATGTCAGGTCGTTGCTCTTGTAGTCTAGCGCCGTTAGGAGAGCCCGCGCATTAGAGAGAATGCTCTCCGATTGAATCGAACGTGGGATTCGTGCCATTTGTAAGCTGACAATCTCCTACGAGATTGCATTGAGAGCAGCTACGTTCAAAGGAAAGAGGTGGAAGAGGTGGTGATCCTTTTGCTCTGGACCGTACCAACTCTAAGCAAATCTCTCTCTCTCTCTCTCTTAATTGAGAGTGCTTCCATCACGACTTCTAATCTTAATATCTTCTATGACAGTGGTTTTCAAATTGCTAATTTCGTCGGTATTTACTATCCTTTGAAAGATCATGAGATCTTTTTTTTTTTTTTTGCTTTTCTTTTTCGTTATCCAAGAGATAGTCCGTCGACGCAACCCAGATGCAATTTATTTTCTCTCTCTCTCTCTCTCTCTCTCTCTCTCTCTCTCTCTCTCTCGTTTGACGTAGAGCTTGATAATTTCGAAAAAAATAACAACCATCATCCGAATAATCCGATATTTCTCCTAGCGTAAATTTGTATTTAATAGATATTAAAAAAAAAAAAAAAAAAAAAAAATCGTGTTACATTCCCTTGTAATAACGTTATTTCAATGATAAAACGCCGAAAGGGACATCGAAGAATTCTCATTAATGGAGGGAGAGAGGGGAGAGGGAGGTGACGAGGGTTAGAAAAGGGTGGAGATGGGCGTAAAACTTTTCTTCGAGAGACCAAAGTCGAGTCCTCGCGAGTCTCTCACGAATTAGTTTGAAAACCACTGATTCACTGTATCGCATTGCTCTTTCCAATCCCAACGATTGCGCAACGATTCTTCTTCCTTTTTCTTACATTTCAAAGATCGGCCTCACTCGTACGCGAGAGGGATTTATTATCCTACGCGTATTAATGGGAAACGAAATCCCAAAGGCCACCGGGATTCCATCGGGTTAAATAGCGTTTTTCCCTTCTGTACATTCGAGAGTTTTCATTAACCGAATTTATACTCTCTTTCTCATTCTTTCCCTTTCTGTCTATGTTTGTGTCTCTTTGTCTGGTGAGTCGCTAAAAAGAAAATAGACAAATAAAATCAGTGAATTCCACTCGTAAACATTCCATTTTAATATAACGTTATTCGTTATATCAAAATTAAATTTTCATATCATTTCGAAAGATATATATGTATATATATATATATATATATATATATATATATTAATATATATATATATAATGTTATTTATCTTTCGACGAACGAATTCACGGACTTGCGTAACATTTTCGACGACGTCTATATATTAGGTTCGTGCGTATGAAATGTCGGATTCTTAAGTGATTGTATAAAACTGTATATCTTTCTTCAAAAGCTGTTTATTCAATCAAAGTATGCTCCATTCGCTTCAATACACTTCTCCCAACGAGATTTTAAAGCGTAGATGCCTGTCTTAAAAAAATTTTGGTCTTTAAAAATTCTTTTAAAAATTTTTTTAAAAATTCTTTTTAAAATTCTTTTAATTCGCATGTAAAGAGAATCCGACATTTCATACGCACCAACCTAATACTTTCGTTTTTATAAAAAAAAAAAAAATAAATAAATAAATAAAAAAAAAAAAAGATAAAAAGAAAGAAATAATCTCTCAGTCACCCTGCCGTATGTTTCGAATAATTCCGAACTTTCATTTCCTATCGTAAGTAATTCATTTCGAACGGGGTCGGCAGAATTCGAATTCACGGGGTACGTTAAAACTAAACGTATTGCGCATTCCGACAGCATACGTATGTACAATTTACATACGTATACATATTACATGCGTGCGTGTGCACACACACACACAGAGACACACACATTCAAATGTACTTAGGGAACGTAGGTAGACTGATCGGAAAAAAAGAAAAGCTCGTTTTCCCGGACGGAAATTCAAGGGGACGGTCGGATGGTTTAGTACCACCGACAAAACCATGGTGCGCATGGTTTAATTGGCGCTCGACGATCGCCCGATTAATTAAACGCGGTGTCTGAGGAATAAGAAGAAGAAGAAGAAGAAGAAGAGAAGGATGAAGAAACGGAACGGTAGTCTCCCTTCTTGCGCAATAAACGGCCATGGCAGTGAACCTGAGCGAGTCGGCGAACACTTCTTTTCTCACGCCCGTTGCGTGAAGCTCGCAGATGCGGAAAAGTGCCGCGATCTAACACGCGAGAAGAAAATAAGACAGACCGAGTGAACGAGTGAGAGAGAGAGAGAGAGAGAGAGAGAGAGAGAGAGAGAAATAGAAGAGATAGATGGTAGAAATAGGAAATTAAAAGAAAGATATACTTCGCATCGTAAACACGCAAGCCGTTTTAATTGCGCGCGTTTAAACGTATAAGTAATTCCCTTTATCGCGGAAATTCGTTTGTCCGCGATGTAATTCCGCGATTTAATCGAGTACCGTTTCCATTCGTCACTTATCCCTCCTAAGGAAGATTCCTCGATGTTAAATTCCAATCAAATATATACGTACATACAAGTGCGTACGTAAATATGTATATAATTTATTGTTAACGCGAATAAATAAGGCGTACTCTTTCGAAATCATTTATTGCGAACGTACACATTCGACGTCGCGCGGAAACAATATATATATATATATGTGTGTGTGTGTGTGTGTGTGTGTGTATGTATATATTTTTTTTGGTCGACGAACGAATAGCCAGAGGCCTCTCAAACGACTGTATAAACGCTTCCGAGGTTTTCCAACGAACATTCGCATTTCCTATCTCTTCTTCTCTTTCGATCCCTCCCCCCTCTCTCTCTCTCCTCATATACCTCCCTCATTCGCTTTGCCTCTCATTCAGTTGGGGTAGTTTAATTCAATATAAAGGTGAAACGGTAGGCAAAAGCAACGCGAGGTTGGATCGTCGCTCGAGGGTAAGCACCGAGAGAACGCGTTGAAAAAAAGAAAATAAAAAGAAGGAAAGAAAGAAAGAAAGCAAGCATACCTACGTATATCTATATACTTACACACAAACACACACAAACATATACACACACAAACATATACACACACACACACACGTGTATATTTACTGTCGAGAACTCACACAATGACTCGTCTGTAAAAAAAAAAAAAAGAAAAAAAGATAAAAAGAAGAAGAGTATAGACACACAGTCTACGTAGCACTCTTTGTCTTTATCATTGCGGAGAATTTAAGCCGGCCCTTCGGCCACCTGCTTTTTTACCCTTACATTAAAGTCCTTCGGAATACCTTCCAAAGGGTCATGACGATAATGTACGGACGCGAACCAACAACACTGACTCTTCTCTCTCTCTCTTTTTTTATCTCTTTTTATCTTTCGGTAAATAATTTGCTTTTATTCGTTATTCCGTCTATTCCATCCTCTTCACAATCCCTTATGTTTTCTTTTTTCCCCTCTCCTCTTCTCTCCTGTACTATACTTTCTCTCTATAATCCTTCGCCTCGTTTTGCCTCGCCTACCTCTTCACTGTCGTTTTCTTTTACATTTTACGCCCTCCATCTTTATCGCTTTGATCCATCTCTTCCATCTCTTCCATCTCTCTCTCTCTCTCTCTCTCTCTCTACCTCTCTCTTGTCTCGTCTTGTCTCGTTCGTTTTTTCTTCCTCCACTATCTCTCTTTTTTATCCCACGTCGTCTACTTTCTCCGAACGTCCTCATTTATCTTTCACAACGAGAACATTTAACTCTCACCGGTTTTCCTACTTACGATCGACGGATCCGAATACTCCTTCCGAAACTTTCCTTGCAGGTTTTTGCTGGGCGATCGAAGGATAACCGTTTAGATAAATACACACACACACACACATACACACATACACATATATATATAAACGTTAATGCAGTGCAATTGTCCTACCAATGCCATTCTCCATTCGTACGAACGCTTACGAATTATTCCTTCCTTTATTTTCTAAATTTTTTTTTGACCAAACTTTTGTACTCATTCCTATCCTTTTTCTTCTTCTTTATCTTCTTCTTCCTCTTCTTCCACTTCTTCTCGTATTCGAACGTTCGAGATAGGATTTTATGGATAATGGGGGATGGGGTGGAGGAGGGGGGGAGGGACTACTAGCAAAGGACGAGTCAGGAAATAAAGAAAAGATAGAGTAAGAAAGTAAGGTGGTAGAGAGAGAGAGAGAGAGAGAAAGATGGATAGATAGGAGGGAGATGCTAGCGTCTCATTCTTCTTACGGTTAAAGCGCACTTAACGCGATTTATTCCAGAGGAGTCGGTATCGACCCTCACGGGGAAAATTCCCGGCTTGTCTTTTTCTCCCGTAACGTTCACTTACCCTCGTCCACTCTCGTTCATCTTTCACAGCCCTAGAATAATCCTACCCTTCGCCTATACTCCTCTCCTTCACCCTCCTCCTCATCCTCCCACCTCCCGCCACCTCCTTCTCCCGCCTCCTCCTCCCTCTTCAAATCTTTTCCCTTTTTGTCCTAATGTTTCGGTAAACGTTTTTACGACCTTTTTACGAACGTTTTAGTAACTTTCCTACGGTGTAAATGAGAGAACCTTATTTTTTTTTTATGTTTTTTTTTTTTTTTCTTTCCTTCCCCATTCAGTCTTCCCTGACGACACGCTTTTAGAAATGTTAATACGAGATCGTTCGATGGACGCTCGAAATAATATATTTGGATGCTATAGAAAGGGGGTGGAGGGAGGGAGGGAGGGGTGGGTGGGGGATAAATAATAACAATTTTCCTCGTTCGTATCGACTATGGACGAAGGATAGCTACGAGAACTCGAAAGGAATTCGCCATGTTAATATTAATTGT
>OU426993.1:19602477-19604977 GCA_911387935.1 Dolichovespula saxonica | reverse complement strand
AGAATGTGTGTAACGATGATGGAGTATAAGGTTTATATCTTCACAGCTGTCGACGTTATCAACGTTATTGTTTATAATTGAATTATATATATATATATATATATATATATATATATACACATATTATTTTATATAGGAACGAGTTTTGTAATACAAATGAAAAAAAGTAAATAGAAAGAAAAACGAATCCTCGACATGATCCTGAATTTTTGATCGAATCAATGATTCATACTGATCGTAACCGAAATATATTTCACATTTCTTTATCTCGCTTATATTCTCCCCCCCCTCCCCGCCCCTCTTTATATCTCTCGTTCTACCAATTTTTTCCCCGTTTATTCTTTTTTTCCTTTTCTTTTCATTTTATTTCCTTTTTTATACTTGTTTTCGAGAACGCATCGTTTCCCCTGAAATGAATTTTGTGCGAAAAATAACGAGCCGCCGCTCTATCTCTCTCTCTCTCTCTCTCTCTCTCTCTCTCTTGGCGAACGTTTGAAAAGGAAATATTTTCTTCGTTTGACCATCCCTGGCACAGTGCGCCTCTCCTCGGGATTCCATCACGTATCGACACTAGAAGCACACTCGCACACTGCACTTCGACACGAAGAAATAGACGGACGCACAGACGTATCGGTCGACTGGAATACGAATGCTGTGACCTAAGTAAATATATGCGACGCGCAGTCCTTCCTTGTAAACAAGGGGTGCTAAACGCTGCAAAGTGCTTCAACCTAGGTCGAGGCCACGTCTACGGGCATTTACGGCAAATTCTACGATCACTGCGAAAACGTTCATCGTCTCCTATAGTTTTCTCCTTGAAAGTTTTTTTTTCTTTGTTTTTTTTTTTGTTTTTTACTGTCGCATCGATCGATTCATTTTCCAATATAAAACCTTCGCCTGTTTTCTTTATATATATATAAAAAGAAAATATAGAAATACATATATATACATATGTATATATATTCTCAAATCAATTTTAAACATCATTTTATACATATATATATATATATATATATATATATATATATATATATTCTAAATTATAACATAATAGAAAGATTTAAATCTAAAGAATTATCTAAAGAAATATCGAACTTTCGTAAACTTTGTCGTGTGATTACACATTTTATATTTTTTGTAATAAAATATTTGTATATATAATAATACGAAATATAAAATTAAACCAATATATATATATAAAGAAAATATAGAAATACATATATATACATATGTATATATATTCTCAAATCAATTGTAAACATCATTTTGTTATATATATATATATATATATATATATATATATATATATATATATATATGTAGTTATTTATAAAATAAAAATTATATATATTTGATATATATATATATATATATATATATATATATATATATATATGTACAAATAAATAATTATATATGTTTGACATTATTAAGAACTTAAGTATCGCTTGTAAAAAATGACGTAGACACTTTGTCCAAATTAGTTTCGCGGCGGGATCGGCCTTTATAAATAATAGGTACGTCGGTTCGATATAATCCTTCGGATTAATCTCATCATCGTTACGGTTGTCTCTCTGCCCCCATACTTTTTAGCACGGCTCGGTCGATGTTACGCACGTTATTATGACCGTCTGTATACTCGCCGCACAAATACGCTTCTCACACGCGAGCCGATCGTTCGGCGCGTTACGATGGAATTTTCGTCTGCGTTTCCTTCGTAATTCCTTCCCAAGTAACAGTCGTACATTCCGTCGTTCCGTGAAATCCTCTTAATAATCTTTAGCATGCTCGGAGAATTAGCAATTAGTTGAAATCTACGAGGGAACATTTTTGTTATTACAAAGAGGGTGATTAATAATAATAATAATAATAATAATTATTATTATTATTATTATCATTATTATTACTGTAATAATAATAATATAATAATGATGATAATTCTGAAATAATAAACGTTATTACGAGAGAAAAAGTCGGGAAAATTTCGATGGGAACGAAAAAGTATTTCTGTCGGTTTTACTACAGAGGAAGAAAAAAAAAAGAAAAAAATAAAAAAGAGAAAAAGAAAAGGAAAAAAAAAAAGAAGTACCTAGCTGCTCGTAACAATGACACACGAATAAATACGTGAGAAGTGTGTGGTGGGTATGTAACGTATCTTTAAAAATTTTCTACGAATTTCTTCGAGTTTGTTTAGCCGGGGGCTGGATATGCCGCGTTGCGTGTTGCGCGATGGCGTTGCATCGAAGTTATACACGGTATGCATCTTTAAATATCTGTATACGTATATAGTACCTACACAATAATATTGCATACGTGTTCGGAATATATAGATGAAAATGTACGTTTCCAGTGGGTACTTCATTACGGACCACGGAAGAGGAACTTTGATAACCGTCGAATCTATCTACACATTGAAAAGTACTTATTACGATAATATTCGCTTGATATACCAAACTCTTTCCCACGGCTTTTTAATGTCAAACGTTTTCTCTTTTGCGTT
>OU426993.1:19594977-19597477 GCA_911387935.1 Dolichovespula saxonica | reverse complement strand
CTGTACCTTCCGATATCCGTGTATGTATGTACGTGTAAGCCGTTCATGTACCAAAACGATTTATGTCGTTACCAATACATAAACGTTCCTATACGTGTACGTATATATATATATATATATATACATGCGCGCGCACAGACACACCTAGTAGAATTTCATACAAGCCTGAGTATTAATTCCCGGAATTAGACGAGGACTCGCGAACGGTTTTTGTACCATTATGACCCAGTTTAAAAGCATCGTGCCGTGGGACTTTTGGATAAACGGGAAAAGCAAGATGACGAAGTCGAGAAGAGCTGGCTGGTTGGCTGGTTGGTCGGTCGGTCGGTCGGTTGGTTGGTTGGTTGGTTGGTTGGTTGATGTTCGAATAAAGAGGGATAGAACTTACTTTGGCCTTAGAGTAACATACCTACTCGACTCCTGCTTTCGAACTGCAACGCTCGAAGCATCCTCTCGAGAACGTGGCCTCCTCGGGTTACACCGAAAATTTATATCGAACGTTCAAAGAGTACGTTGAGAATAACGAAAGGAAATAAGAGAGAGAGAGAGAGAGAGAGAGAGAGAGAGAGAGGTGAATCGAAAGATGACAACGGGGAAAACTACTTCTTCGGGCTGTACAGTTTCAAATATGTAATTTGGTCCATCTTCGTAAGATAGTTTCTCTCTATCTCTATCTCTCTCTCTCTCTCTCTCTCTCTCTCTCTATCTCTATCTCTATCTCTATCTTTCTCTATCCTTCTTCCTCTTTTTCTTTTCCCTTTTAGTTTTTCTGGATCAATGTAACGGTATCGATCGCCATCTTCGTCGAGTGAACCGATAGAAAATAAAAATAAAAATAAAAAAAAAAAAAACAAAAAAAAAAGGAAAATAGCATCGCACGACGCTTCGATTAATAAATAACGTCGATGGATTACGTGAAAGTCTCTACGCACGGAAACGTGTCCATTCGTTCTTACAAATGTTTCATGCAAAATCCATTAGCAAAGGGAATAATAAGCGAACACATTTCACGCTAAAGCGAATTCATTTCGCACGGGGAAAATGCCCTTTTACCGTTTAAACGTACCCGCCAAAATGCATCCCGCCTATCACACGCAATCCTCTCGTATTCGTTTGCAAACGAATACGAGAATATTTTCTTCCTACGTTGGAGGAGTCGTTTCATCGATTAGGATCGATCGATGAAACGCACGTTGCGCGAGAGTCTCGTTTCTTCGTTAAAAAAAAAAAAAAAAAAAAAAAAAAAAAGAAAGTAATATAAATATCGGTTTCTCTTTCGCTATATATAAAAGTCTCTTATTTCGTGGCGTTGTAATTCGATAAGTTTTCCAATTGAGGATCAATGGAAATGGAGAGAAGGGAGGTGGGTAGGGGTGGGTGGGTGGGAAATCGGACGACCTATCGCAAAATTGATACTTCATATTTACCGTTCGCCGAGATCAAATTCGCCAAATTAAATTTTAAAATCAATTTGACGAAAAGTATATCAATACGTTTGATTTGTTTTTTCATCTTTTTTTTTTTTTTTTTTTTATCTTTTCCTTTCTTTTATTTTCCCACCGACGTCACTAATAAAGACGCGTAGTCGGAAGATCGTGAAGAAAAAGATATCGTCTCTTCTCGAGTTCGATGAGCAAAATCGTGTGATCGTTGAGGACAGGACGACGAGATCTTCTTCGACCGTAGTGACAGGTTCGGTTCTTTTTATGGATTTCCTTCGAAGTAACGGAATTTTGCTTTCTTACGTTCCTCGAGGTAGACCGTAAGGAACGCGACACGTCCGCCACGTCGAAGGGAAGAAAAAGAGAAGGAGGAGGAGGAGGAAGAAGAAGAAGAAGAAAAATAAGAGAAGAAGAAGAAGAAGAAGAAGAAGGAGGAGGAGGACGAGGAAAAAGAGACAGGAGGACGATCGATGTTATGTCCCGTATGGTCTAACGATTTTAAAAACTCACTTGAAAATCTTTTTTAACGTTCGCCTAAACAGGGACCAACGTCGTACGTCATATTTCTCCCTATAAATTAAATCGTATAGCCGAGACGAACGAAATCTTTCATAAATCTCAAGATAAAAGTTTGATACTTGGATGAAATAAAGCAGGAAAGAAGGAAAAATAAGAAGAGGAAGAGGAAGAAGTTGAAAGGGGGACTCGTGGTTTAACGAAAATACAATAAACCCGATGGGATCACCGATCGACAATGCGATGGATGCGAGGACGATTATCTCGGGGGAGGGGGGGAGGGGGGAGGGGATAAAAAAAAGATCTAATCTCTTTTATATAAATACACGTGTAAGTGAAAGAGGTTTCTCGTTGAACGAAAGGAAACGTCAGACGTTAAAGGTATTATCTCGGAAAAATGGTGATAGGGCGAGGGGAGGGTGGAGAGGGAGGGATGGGTGGAAGGATCTTCGTCGATCTCATTTCAAAAGAATAAACGTGGATTTCGAATGTGGATCCGGCTTTCGGTGCTTTTCTCATCGCACAATGCAGTCGATCGTAAA
>OU426993.1:19587477-19589977 GCA_911387935.1 Dolichovespula saxonica | reverse complement strand
CGAGAGTGGCAAAAAGGATCGCATTCGTTGTAATCTCGATCGGTAATAAAGTTTATAATCGTGAATATTTGAAATTTTCTCTTCGGGGGAAAAAAAAAGGAAAGAAAAGGAAAAGAAAGAAAAAATGGCAAATTCGTTTGCGAATAAAAATAAAAATAAATAAATAAAAAAAAGAAAGAAAGAATGAAAGAAATAATTGAAGGAAGAAGAAACAATACGAGACCTTGCGATTGTAATTATTAATTATTCTCAAAGAGCATTATATATTCATGTGGATATTACTTTTCTCTAAATTGATTTATACTCTTTTCTCTATACCGATTTATACAAAATATATAAAAATACATAGACATATATATATATATATATATATATATATATACACACATAGAGATATGTATTTAGTACCGAGACGTCATTGTTGAGACAAAAAGATGAAAAGATACACAATAGTAGTCCCGATTGTAAAGAAACGTACAAATCGTACCTTGAATTGACTCCTAACGATGTTTCTACAAGGAAGCGCAACGTTCATTGTGTGAATGGACCTTAAGCTTTGCACGAGATGCATATCCGCCGATCGAGCGGCACTCCTCGTCTGAGATTGAAACACGGAAGCCCTAAGGCCTCAGTTAACGGTGAATTGGTGCATTCTCGCGATCGCACAAACACGTACATACTCAAATATATATATATATATTTAATACACACACACACACACACACACACACACACACACACACATACACATACAAACACACCTATCAACGAAGATCCCATCTCCGTCTGTATATGTATGTGTGTGAACACTGAACTCACACGCGCAACTTTCGATTCCATGGTACGTTTTCAATATGATGAGAGTACGCTTGAAAATGCGAGACGTCTTCTCTCTTGATTTTCAAGAGAGAGAGAGAGAGAGAAAGAGAGAGAGAAAAGAAAGAGAAAAAATAAGAAAAAAAAAGAGAGGGAGAAAGAGTGGGATATATGTGTGTGTATATATATATTTGTATATATATATATATATATATATATATATATATATATATATATATGATGAGATGAGAATAATCGTGACTCTGTACCGCTGACGGATATCTAACTATTAAAATTTAATAAACGTGTGGAGAACGAACTCGTTCCCGGTTAAAGTGGATTTTTCTCTTACTGAAATAGATACAAATACACCTACGATTAAAATTTTCTATATATACATATGAGGATCTAATTCTACAATATAAAGTATTTCATTGTCTTAATGAAGAAAAAAAAAAAAAAGAAAAGAAAAGAAACAAAAAATATCCACGTTATTTTAAATCAAACCACCTCTTTCATAATTAATCTTCCACAATTTTTGTTTTCGCGCTGTATTAATTGGGGGACAGTTATTTTATTCCATCGTTAATGTCGCAATTGTATCATAGAAATTCTTTTACGATATTTATCGACTTACAGTCTTAACGATTCGAAGATACTTTTTTAGATCTGTATCCGTAAAAAGTTTTACCGTGTTACTCGAATCGTTCGGTTTTTCTTTCTTTTTTTTTTTTTTCTTTTCTTTTTTCGAAGTTATCGAGTATAATGAAACATTTTCGAAAACGAATAAACGCGTAATGTGAAAATAAGTGAGATGAAAATTCTATTTGGTCTTAAACGCGCAAGAAATATCCCGTGACAAATGATTTATTCGATATCAAAGAATGCTGTTATCGCCATAGCAATCTTTCAATTTTACTCGTCGAAAAGGAAAAAGTTCGAAGGTTTTCTTTACGTTGTCCGACCACTCGATGCTTTTACTACTGGCGACTCCCGTCACGTTCGATCGACATACACGACCACCGGGTGTTATGCCCGTTTACTCTCTTCGCGGAAGAAATCATACGCTTAAATTATTATGCAACTCGTCGCATCGAGTTTTTATTTCTTTTTTCCTGATTTCTCTCTCTCTCTCTCTCTCACTCTTCTTTTTTTTCTATCTTGTTTGTTCTTTTTTCCCATACCGAAACGAAAATTATAATGACATAATTATAATAGATCTTATCAAGCCTTTCACTCGCTTCAACGTACGAGTCAATATACGATAGAGTACGTCTCGTACGGGATAATAAAATTTTTTTTCCAAAACTTTCGATCGACTTTACAGCTTATATATTTCAAATAAACGTATGCGCTTTAAATGAATTTCTCTCGAACGAAACGATAAAACGTTAATATACATATACATATATATATACATCAACTCCGTGATCGTTCTTACCAAATCAACGTTCCCAATTCTCGCGTGTACTCCATTCTCTATCGGACTTCTATTCTTTTTTCGAAACCAAACGACGTGCCTGAATTTTCTAAGGAATAATTTCACTTTTGAAATTTATCATTACGTTCGCGTGACCGTTAATGATTTTTCTCTTTTGTTTTCTCTTTTTCTCTCTATTTTTTCTTTCGAGACAACGATTCCTCGGATACAACGAAACGTACGTTAAAGTATCCGTGATACGTT
>OU426993.1:19572477-19582477 GCA_911387935.1 Dolichovespula saxonica | reverse complement strand
TTGCTCGGAGAGAGGGCCGGCCTTAACGACGTTAAAGCGGTCCAGAGGCTTCAGGATCGTCTATTGGAGGCTCTAAGAGTGCAAACTTCAAGAAATCACAATGGCACTGGTGGAGAGGCAACCTCGGCGTCCGGGTGTGCCAGCATATCTGGAGTTTCTCAGAGGATACCGGAGCTCAGGGCGCTTGGCGCCAGGCACGCGAATCTTTTAGATTGGTTTAGGAGAAACTGGACGAAGCTGAAGCTGCCACCTTTATTCGCCGAGATCTTCGACATTCCCAAGTGCGAGGAAGACCTGCAATGAAGAGGTATATAATATGTTGCGTTTGATTTTTTTTTTTTTTTATTCCATGCGAATCAATTTGCAACTCTCGTTCGCGTCTCTCCGCCTCGATATTAATAATAATATTAAAAAATATCTATACGTGCATATATATATATATATTTTTTTTTTGTATGCATTCAATTAATTAAATATGTATATATATATATATTTTTTTGTATGCATTCAATTAATTAAATATGTATATATATATTTTTTTTTGTATGCATTCAATTAATTAAATATATATATATATAGGTGCAGTAAAAAGAAATCCATTATTTTTCCAATAGATTTTATGCAAAAATAATGGATTTCTTTTTACTCCACCTATATATATATATATATATATATATATATATATATTTATTTATTTATTTATGTATTTATTTATTTATTGATTTATTGTGAGAGAAGAGAAAATATTTAATCGGTATGTTTCAGGACGCATATCGAAACGGCACGGGGACATGATTCCTGCCGGGATTTAATATAAATTTCCAGCGCTGATCGCACAAATAGAAAATTCAGGAAACGTTCTCGATTTCGCTGGTAGACGACAAAATGACGTATCGTTTATTACGATGAGATGACGCGATTCGAAGAGAGGTCTCCCCATCGATTTTCCACGTCTGAACAGATGGACCGGACCATCTTTAGAAGGGATCCCCTCCTGGTCTCTTTTCTTTTTTAACTGGAGGGTACGGATTAGCAATAAAAGCAAAACCATTCTCGGTTGTGGGCCATACATATATATGGGAATGGAAAATATTTGAGTCGCTTTATAGCGACGAATACGTATATATACATATACATATATACATATATATATATATATATATATATATATATATATATATATATCGGAACAAAGATAATGTATATATAAATCGCATTTTATTCGTGATTTTTATGAGGAGGAGGGTCGTTTCGATGACGAGAAAGGCGTTTGTAAAAGTGGAAGTACAAGCAATACATATACAAGGTTATATGCTAAATCCGCGTAACGCTTTGGTTACGTCGCTAAGAGAAATGATAGAACGAGGAACGAAAGTGGGGGAGGGGGGAGGGGGTTTCGTTTGGATTCAAAGTATAATAATAAAAAAGGAAGAGAGAGAGAGAGAGAGAGAGAGAGAAAAAGTTGTACCTTCGACTATACATAATTGTAATGGACTCGATATTTCGCCCTTGGGAGCGCAAATTAAATACTCAATATGTCGGTATGATATTTCGCGTTAAAGTTATTATCGTGTATGCCATCGTCGCAATAAGTGATTCGAAAGTTTGTACGTTTTTGCATTCGACATTGGAGGGAAATACGAAAAGGGGGAGAAGGAAGAAAGAAGGGAAGGAATAAAAAAAAAGAAAATTAAACAAAAAGATAATGCAATCAAGTTCAGCGGGTAAGCTTTCGGAGTCCGATCGGTGTTCTTCTAAAAGTTTTAAAAATTTTAGCGTATAATAAAGGACTATGAAAGTTTTGACGACAAAGGGGGAAACGTTAGACGTTTAAGGATAACGAAATATCGCGATATCGATAAATATTTGTAAATTATTTTTTCGCGATAACACCGGCGAGAACGTAAAACACCAAATTAATAGACATATCGAAGAAATGGAATCATAAAGTCGTCTGAACGAAAAAGAAAAGAAAAAGGAAAAAAAGGAGGGGGATAAAAAAAGAGAGAGAGAGAGAGAGAGAAGCAAGAAAAAGAAAAATCTCTTCTACGTTTTTTTCTTGATAATAACCTTTTGTCTTTAAAGATTTCAAAGTGACGTGTTTAACTCTAGACGGCAATATAAATAACTGTACTCGTATGGGGGTACGCTAATGTACGAAATACTCCGGTTCGACGGCCGCGCAAGCGCAAAAATATGAATTATCCTAAAAGAATGAATTCATATTTAAACGCAAAGGAATGAATGGGAATCTCACGTTATAAGACTCGAAAGGATATTCTATATATAGGGCGTACCACTCATGGTAATCTGCTACGAATCTCAATCTATGCAATCTCTATTTTTATTACTTGACAAGTAGAATAGTGTGAATTATCTTTATATATATATATATATATATATATATATATATATATATATATATGTATATGTATGTATGTATATCGTGCTGTCTTACTTCAGGGTATTCCGTCAAACGGCCGAACGCTTACAATCATTTTATTCCTAATACCATTTCGTGAAATATTTAATAAACAATTGCTCGAGCTGGTAAAAGGTCATTTGAAAAGGAACAAAAAAAAAAAAATGAAAAAAATACGTACGGATACACAATAAGAACATATATCTACGACGAGATAAACGCCGAGCCAGAAACTATCCATCCACAATCTGAGATATTGGTTTTAAAAAGGATAAAGAGCAGCAACATAGCCCTGAAGTGAGTGCATTCAACTCTTCGAACTTTGAACGCTAATAAATAACTCTCTGACAATGACTAGGATATAATGCGTATCAATATGTAATTATTATAAATAAATAAATAAATAAATGAATCAATAAATAAACAAATAAATATATATATATATATACATATATATATATATATATATCCATCAGAGCAGAGGAATGAATGTGAAGAAAAAGGAAGTTTATCGATAGCAAAAATTAATGTTTTATCTAGCGCGTCGTACTTAAATCTAACGAAATATTATATATCGATACATCGCTATGTTGCTAAAGAAAACGAAAGAGAGAGAGAGAAAAATAAAAAAAGAAAAAAAGAAAAAAAAAAAAGATTTAAGATGAATAGAAGAGAGAGTCTATCTTCATGATATTACAGGAAAGATTCCAACTCTAAACGCTCACATCAAGTTGTGAATAAACATATCATACCTAATTAATATATTGAGAACAAAGAGGGAATATCATAGTTTAATATAAGAATGGATCTATATAAATAAAAAAAAAAAAATATATATATATATACACACACACATACAAAAATATATATATATATGAAGATTATAAATCTATATGCGGAAGAAATAGAATTATTATTATTATTATTACGCGTTACGTCGTCGAACGAACGTAGATCTATCGTGGTAGAATATTTCGGCAGCTATTAAGTCGATCGTTATTCAATAATTCTGTCTATATCTCTTTCTCTCTCTATCTCTTTTTCATTATTCTAATCACGGTCGTCGGTAGTTAAGAATCGAAAATCCTTCTAAACGAATTAGAATCTAACAGAACAGAGATCCGCGCAAAATAGGATCGTCGAGTTGCATCCAACTATGCGTGACTCGTTCGGAATGATTAATCGCTGAATTGCTGATCACACAAGTTGTTCGTTATAATTCGTTTCTGAGAGACTTATCTTTCGTCTTTTCTTCTTTTTTTTTTTTTTCTTTCATATTTTTTTTTTTTTTACTTTCGTTACTCCTTCTTAATACAAGTCACGGAAGGAAAATTTCAATGGAATACACGCTTCGCGTAAGCTGAATACGATTATTGTAATAATATTATTATTGAAGAAGAGATTGAGATTTTCCTTCTCCCTCCTTGAACACGATCAGAATTGTTTTACTTTCTAAATTTCTAGTCGCTGGGCTCTTCTTCTTCTTCTTTCTATTTTTTTTTTTTTCTTTCTTTCTTTTCCACATTAATCGAGCCCACGAGATCAAGAGTTATGATACTCTCGTGAATATATTGGAGAACACGCGACTAAAACGGCCAAATATACTTAACGTTGGTATAACTATTATGATATACCATTGATGGTGTCCACCAATCGCTTATAAAAAGTGTGTTTTTATCATACTCGAACAGAAATGTCTTGAAAATATCTTAGTAATAATAATTCATAGAACCGCGTCGAATAGTTTCTTCTTCTTCTTCTTTTTTTTTTGTTTTTTTTTTTTTTTTTTTTTTTGTTATCTTCGTGTTTCGAGTTAAAGTGAAATATCTCTAATGCGACTTGCGTTTTTAAACTCGTTACGAGGAAACTGTTAGAGATTAATTTCTTTCTTTGTATCGTTCTTGATCAGCCTTAAAGATTTCGGTCATGGTGCTATAATGTTTGTAAATATTTTAATGAGAATCATAATCAATATTAAGAATACTATTATTGATTATTATTGCGTCACATTATTATTGACATTATTTTAGTAGTATTGCTACTATTATTGACATTATTATTATTATTATTACGATATTTTATTATTATTATAATTATAATTATTATAATTATAATTATAATTATTATTATTATTATTATTATTATTATTATTATTATTATTATTATTATATTATTAGCACTTTACCGTCGTCGTCATCGTCATCGTCATCATCATCATCCTCGTCATTTGTACTATAGCCATAATAATAGTAATAATTGCATTATCATTATTATTGTTATTCTTATTACGCGTATAACACTTTGTTAGGAGGAGAAGGAGGCGTCTCTGGAACAAGTTCGAGAAAAGAGTAAAGGAAAAGAAAAAAAAAAAAGAATTTAACTCGAGCGTAACCCCCACCCCCTCTTCCATATAATAGAGAAAGAGAGAAAACTACGTCGATTATATTAGTTTTCATTTAATATTATCTCTGTGTAAAGTTATAGATAAACGAATGCTTAAGCGTACATCGCGTTTCGTCACATAGCACACACTATACAACTATAATATTCTTTTTTAATATAAATGAAATGTCAGCTATACGATAATTACACACATAAATAATATTATATTATCATGATGACGATCGTGATGCTGGATGGCGTGCCAAGCGAGACGGGAATTGTTTCTTAACGGAAAAAAAAAAAAAAAAATTATATATATATATATATATATGATATATATAAATATTACATATTACATATGTGTAAAATAATATAAAACGACGATAAAACGATATTAAGAATTAATAAGTACGACAAAAAGAAAAATGACTGCTCTATACTGCTAAAGTACAAATGTTTCATTTAATTGTTTTCTTTTTTAAGAATATCGATTTTTTAGAAATTAAGTTAAAGGCACGTGATCGTAAAGAAGAAAAAGAAAAAAAAGAAAAGGAAAAAGAAAGGCAACGATCAATGTGCACCACGTTGTATGTGTATACTTGTATTTATTTGTTAATCCGAGATGCGTGACGTGTATATGTGCGTTACGATTATTATTATTATTATTATTATTATTATTATTATTATTATTATTATTATTATTATTATTATTATTATTATTATTATTATTATGATTTTTATTATTATTATTAATATTATTATTATATAATTATTATCATTATTATTATTATTATTATTATTATTATTATTATTATATATATATTATATATATATATACACATGACATACACTTTCTCACATACACGTACGCTCTTCACTGTACTTAATTATACGATAAATTACCTGAGTACATCGGCGTGCATGAAATCCGTAAATAAGAATTGTTCGACCCCTGATCGTTGCTCCACGTCCATTTTCGTAGGACGTAACGAAATAAGAATTCGTTTAATTGAGAAACCATCTCATTGCCGTTAAATCATTACGTATAAATTATTTCATGAGCGATTATTTAGTTCAAATTGCCACACGTTCTTTTTCTTTCTTTCTTTTCTGTTTTTTTCTTCTTCTTCTTCTACTTCATTTTTTTTTTTTTTTGTATTCTTTCCCCTTTTCGAAGTACCGAGAGATCTTTATCTTCATTTCGATCGAGCAAAAGTATCCTTCATTGGAGAAACAATGAACAATGATGACATAAAGTAAATATAAAATTTATTTTACATATACTTATATAATATCCTTGCACAAAATCGACCAACGAAAAGAAGCAACCCCGCGTAGGACTGATCGTTATCGGCACATTCCCTATCACATAAAGTTTATATAAGCGGTAAATGGGAATGCGAACAAACAAAAAAAAAATAAATAAAAAAGAAAACAGAAAACGAACGAACAAACAAAGAAATTCGTGACAATGAGATGCCTCGAGAATGGACGGGTGTAAAAAAAAAAAAAAACAAAAAGAGCCAAAGCTGAATTTATTTATCGGCAGCCGTGTTGTATCGTCGTGGGGGAAAAAAAAAGCAAAGAAAAAAGAAAAAAAAAAGAAAAGCCGAGCATAGAATTCGGAAATAATCCGTGTAAATAAATAATTCGTCGGACACGTTACGTGTGGAGAGGATTAGTTTGGGGGTTAAATCATGATGATAACCTGTAACAATCGACGGAAAGAAAAATCAATATTATATTCAAAAGTCATTTCATATGGTAAAAAAGAAAAAAAGTACATACGTGCATACATACGAACATACATACATACATACGTACATGAATATATACATACTATGAGTATGTCAGTTATGCAGCAGAAGACGATAATCGTGTTGAAAACAAGACGAAACGAAACGAAACGAAACAAAAAAAAAAGGAAAAGAAAAGAAGAGAAAACGCAAAGAAAGAAATAAAAAGAAAGAAGATTCGAAACATAGTATTATAATATAATATAATATTATAAATATATTCAGGAGTTCCTAAAGTCGACGATTTCTTATGGAAGCATGCAATTCGATCATTCGTTAATCGACCCTCCTCTTTCTTCCTATCGTAGAATCTTTAATGTCTCGAAACGTGCACCATTGCAACATGACTTCTATTATCGAGATTAACATATTCCTGAGATAAAAAAAAAAAAAAAAAAAAAAATCAGGAAGGTAGTACGTACGCGAATACGTCTTTGGGATCTCCTGAAATGTGTTTTTATTATTACGAAACATCGGCGAGTTCGAATTCGTAGGCACGATCTTGCCTTTCGTAAAATATGGTACCCTCGAACTCGCGCGATGGGTATCGATTAGATGGATAAAATGAAGAAAAAGAAAAGAAAAAAAAAAAAGAGAAAGAGAAAAAATATTGAAAGATAAAAGATAAAAAAATCGAGCCGAGACAATCGGAGCGGAGTACGGAAGAGTAAATGTAATTTCGAATTTAACCGGTGTTATTATCCTACGTGCATACACAAATACATACATACACACGCATAAACACGCATAGATGAATACATACGTACGTAAATACGTGCATACACACATATGATATATTAAAATAGGCAGCAATGGTAGAACGGTAGAAATGTAATTATCCTGAGAGGGAGATTATGTGGGCGTACCTAATAGAATAAAAAAAAAAAAAAAAGAAAAAAGAAAAGAAAAAAAAGGAAAAAAAAAATACGAAATTAAAAGAGAGAAAAAAAAGAGCTCGTAGATAGGGAACGCTAGATTTCTCGATCGTTGACGTTTATCCTCTTCTTTCTCCCTTTTCGTTTAGTTCGTCCGTCGTCGTGTACGATGATGTCTCACCTGCGAAATAATTTTTAAAAACGTTTCAAAAAAAGATCGACGAAAGCTCGGATCAATTCGCGAGAAAGGAAACGATACTTGGTGCCAACTATTTATTATAATAAATAAATTAATTAATTAATTATTAAAATAACGATTAAAGTAAGAGACTTTTCTCGAAAGTGGGTGACGACGACGTCGAGACGAACGATTCGAAAAAAAAAAAAAAAGGGCGACGAAATTATCTTTTCCATCGTTTTTACTCGTAGTCGCGTATTATTGTAACTATCTCTTCCTTTTAAGGATCTATCGATGTTCGATCTTTCGTGGGATCTAAAATCCGAACAAAAAAAAAAAAAAAAAAGAAAAAAGGAAAAAAAAATCACACGTGTATGAAATTAATCATAAAATTTTGCCTCCGAGAGGATAGTGCATGGCAATATGAAAGAAGTGACGAGGAAAAAGGAGAGAAAAAGAACGAAAAGAAAAAAAAAAGAACAGAAAGATATTAAAATAATAATAATAATGATAAGATAAAGAGAACACGTTACACGTGTATATATATATAGATATATATATATATATATATATATATATATATATATACGTAAGCTGTCTCATACCGTCGCTGCTTTCAGTTTTTAACTGAAATATAATAAAATAATAATAAAAAGAAAGAGAGAGAGAGAGAGAGAGAGAGAGAGAGAGAGAGAAAAGAAAACTACAGTGGTCTACGATAAACTCTATATGATGTATGTATATCCTATTTCAAAATATCTAAACTAAACGTGCAGATTACTAGAAATTTTATATTTTTTAATCGAAACGCGCCAACGCCGACACGTCCTCGCGCTCGTTATTTTTTTAAAAGGAAACACCAACGCCGAAGTTGTTACATATCATTGTTAAGTTACTTGTATGTATAAAAGCATTCATACATACATACATACATACATACATACATAAATACATAAATAAATAAATACATACATACATGCATAATATGAACGTTAAGGAAAACGAAGCTTATTCGATCGAACAAGAAAAGATAAATCACATTTTTTCTTCTCTCTTTGGAACGAACAGATAAAATAATAAAAAAAAAAGAATAAAAGAAAAGAAATAAAAGAAAATAAAATTAAATTAAATAAAGAAAAGAAGCTTCGTTCGATCCGATCGAAAAGACGTAGCGCCATTATAAAAACCTTAAGAACGTATCAGACGAAACGTGATTGGCCGCATCATTTGTCCGTCTCAAAGGCGCCAAAATGTTATAATTTGTTTATATCTTTTCCATCTTGACATCTCATTTATGTTTAGCGTCGACGAATCTCTCACGATCGCCTACTCGTTATGCATGCTAATAAATGTGAGATTGTTGATGTAAGTCGCTTGTATGCGTTTAAACAAAAAGAAAAAAAAATGATAATCGTATTTTCGAATGTTCGACACACATCTACGTTCCATTAAAACAAAAAAGAAAACAAAGAGAAAAAAATTAAAAAAAAAAAAAAAGAATAATAATAATAATAATGTGTATATCAAAGCGTATCACGTGCTCCGAATAGACTTCGATAAGCAATTTATAAAATGCGTTCTCTACCAAAAAAGTGAAAACGAGAAAAAACGTATTTAAAAAAAAAAAAAAAGAGAGAGAGAAAAAGAAAAACAAGACGTGACAAAAGTAAGATCCAAATCAATCACCGCTAAAGAAAAAAGGTAAAAGATAAAGAAAAGAAAAAAAAATAGAGATAGAGAGAGAGAGAGAGAGAGAGAGAAACGAGAGAAAAAAAAAGGGAAGAAAGACAAACGTCAGTCATTGCTGTCACAAAGATGAATTTTGCAACGATATCGAGAAAAATAACGCGATGACGTTGCAATTATTATTCCTAAATACAACCGCTCCAATTTTAAAGTCTACGGAAATAATCGAATTTTTTCTATCTCGCTCGATGGACTACCACTACTACTACTACTACTACTACTACTACTACTATTACTACTACTATTACTACTATTTATTCTTCGACTTACGTACTTAAAAATCCTTTGGTTATATTTTTCTATATATAAAGAAAAGAAAAAAAAAGAAATAAAATGAAATAAAATAAAGTATCCCTAATCTATTTCAAGCGCATAAAAAAAAAAAAAGAAATTTTAACGCACGAATCTTCTTCTCTCTTTACGCGGGATAGTAAAGAATACGATGTATGTGAAAAACGAGAAAGTCAAATGATAGAGAAGAAAGGAGCAACAACACTTTTTCCCCTACTTACAATTAGAATATATATTGTTATAGAGAAAGAAAGAAAAAAAAAAAGACGAGTTATATTCAAGTTTTTCTTAAAGTTAAACGTAATGAGAA
>OU426993.1:19452477-19567477 GCA_911387935.1 Dolichovespula saxonica | reverse complement strand
AAAATCTTAGCATAGACAACAATGATGGATTACAAAAAAGAAAAAATGAAAACAAAAACAAAAAAGATACCTTTTATTTTATCGATCATAGCCTCGATATCTTTTTCCGACGTCGTAACGATGGCAGTCGCATGAAAATCCGACGTTTTCGATTCATCCTGCTTTCCCGCATTCGTGTTGCCAATTAGATCATCGTCCAAGGCATCGATATTCAATCTGGAATTACTTAAATCCCTCGGTGAGTCTATTTCGATCTCCGATACACCGGCAGGTGTTGTATCACCGCCACCCTCGCTAGAATCAGACGACGCATCTTCCTGTTTTTGTATCGGCCTCTGATCCACGTCGGTTAAAGTTTTAACGTGTTTTTCATCCGACCGTGATGACGACGACGATGACGATGACGATGACGACGATAACAGATCATTCAATTTTCCGGAAACCCCATCGGTTTCGATTTCCGTCAATTTGAAATTATCCGATACTGTATCCTTAACGATCTCAATATTTCGATCCATCGATCGTTCCACTCTCATTATTTGATCATCGTTATCTAACAACGAGGACGTACGAATTAACGCACGCTCGGTCATAGTTTCAATCGTTTCGACGTCCTTCTTATCATCTTTCGAAGTTTTTCTCGGCTCCGACAACGATCCTTGCGTAATTTCATCGAGTATTCTCAATACCTCGGTTTTCTGGACCGCCTGATAATTTTCTTGCAAGATCTTTACCTTCTGCGAGCCTTGAGTCTTTTGACTTTCCGTTTTATCGAGTATCTCGGATACCTCGAGACTTTCCTCGGAGATATCCTCATATTCGGGATCCCTTAACACTTCGAATGGTACCTTAATAACAATATTATCGGTAACGTTCTTTGTAGGCGTATCACGTTTCTCTTTAGATAGACGATCGCTCCTGAGTTCTTCATTTTCACGAAAATCATTTATTTCGATATCGTCATCTTTAGTCTTTGATGAACCAGCAACAGGAATCTTATCGAAAGGTATTTCTGACGTTTCGGGAAGCTTTTCTATAACGTCCAATCCATCTTCCGCCACTTCGATCAAATTATCAAGTTGTTCGCCATCCGAACTATCCGGTTCCGTTAATAACTCCGAGTACTCTTGTTCCTTAACCACGGGTGTTGTACTTTTTTCTTTTTCCGTAACAGAGAGACAAATTGACCGATGGGATTCCTTATTATCATCGTCATCAGTCGTATTAACCTTGTCGATTATATCCTCGTGGGACAATTCGATCTTAGTAATAATTTCTAATTGGGGTAATAAAATATCTTCCGTAGATTCCGAATCGGTATTGTTTATTATTATTTCCCGAGACTCTGTTATTTCTCGTCGGGCAGCATCTTTCCCCTCTATCTCTAAATTCAATTTGACATTTACCACGTTGGACAAATCGTTCGATTTGTCGGATGGCTGTACGTCCAATACGTCGTTACTCGCTTTAATATCATGATTGTTATTATCGTATCCCGTGTATAACGACGGAACAACATCGGTTTTATTCTCATAGTTAGTCGACAATTTTTGAATTTCCAATTTATCATCGAGCGTAGAATCGCACGTAATAGACGGGAACGGACTGTCCATCGTAAGATCCATGTTATCCGTTTCTAATATGATCTTCGTTTGAATATTAATTTCGTTTAATTCGTTCCGATAGTTCTCTTTACTCGCGACAACGATGGACGACGTTTTGATCGACTTTAAATCGTCCAAATTTTTATCCGTATTTTTACCCGTCCCCACGTATTCCCTTCCTTCGTTAACGTAACCACCCTTATCATTTTCCCTGGCAATAATGTCCAATATGTCGTCGAGCTCGTCGGTAGTCTTATCATTGTCAGTTTCATTAATCTTCAAATTAAGAGCATCGATATTCGTTGATTCTGCCCTCGGTAAAAGCATAGACTCGTCCTCTATACTGACCGACAAGTTTTCCGTAAAATCTTCAACGACATCACCTTTCTCCTCTTCCGTTATATTTTTATTATCCGAGCTAAATTTTTGAACGCGAGACTCTTCCGCTTCGTTATTTTCCGTTCTTTCCCATTCTTTCTCTGTCTGATCATTGACGATATTAAACGAATCGGATACGGTCCAGTCGTCCCTATCGACGGACATTTTATCGGTTGAAATAAATTCCGATTCGTCGTCATTTTCCTTTGCATCGAAGTCACGCCTAATTGTATTCGTCGACGACGTACTAATTGGATTTTGTAAAATTATAATATTCTCTTCGTCCTTTCCATTCGAATTATTACATCGACCGATATTTGTTCCTTCGGCATTAGAATAATCTCGCGAGGATAAACGTATTCCGTCGTTATCCTCGGCGGAGGATACGTTTTCGATTTGTAAGGTATCATCGGTGTTTTTATACTGCGATATATTTTCTACGTGTAACGTACTCTCGTTAACCGTAGTCACGTCGTTCTCCATCCTCGAACCATCGTCCTCGGATATCGGATATTTTTCCGATATATTCGTCGACGTTGACTCGACATTTTCAGACAATATTTCACCGTATGATTCCTCGATCAACAATTGCGATTCCCTTCCTACGGTTCGTTCGTCGATCATTCCTTTGTCCGAAAAAGATTCGGAAGTATCCTTCGCGCTTTTACGATCCTTACTTTCTTCCACGGTTTTCGACGATACCGATTTTTTCTCAAGGTCCGTAACGGATGACAGATAATACGGAAAATCTTTATTTAATTTTTGTATCTTTTGCGTACTCGCTTCCAACGACGTAACATTCGTAGAATTGTTATCACCTTCAAGTATCTTTGCGTGCTCGGATATAATCGATTTTTCGATCTCGTTTAATATCTTCTTACTTTCAGCTTTGTAATCTATTTCTCGATTTGATTCGGAAAATAACGTTTCCTCGTCTGGAATTAATCCAGATATAATGTGACTAGCATCTTCCACCAAATCTCTAGATTCCCCGCCGATTGATTTTAATTTCAATATGCTTCCGGAATAACTTGTTATCTCGGAATTAATATCGGTTTTAACGGGGCTTACAGTCTCTACGATATCCGTTCGAACGGTATTACTCGTATCTTTATTAGAAATTGACAAGTTATTGTCGGTCGACAATTCAGATTTTGAAAATACCTCGGATATATCTTTTAAGGTACTTTTATCCTCGTTATCGTGCTTTTCATTTGACAAATTACTGATTCGTGACATCATCTCCGATAGAGCTTTAAGCTCGTTCTCAAGGCAATTGATATCTTCATTTAAATTTTTGTTGTTTAATTGTAAGAAGTGTAATTTTTTAGAATAAGTAAGGGTTCCGCTATCGTTATTATTATTACTATTATTACTATTATTACTATTATTATTATTATTATTATTATTATTATTATTAAATCCAAGTTCCTTATTGAAGTTTGGAACGTACGATTCCGATTTATTCGAATTAAGCTTTAAATTGTCAGTTTTTGATGTTTCTATTGTGTTCGACCGTGACACAAGACTCTTTAAAGGCACTTGTTCGACATCAATTGAATCCGATTTTGGTTCTTTCATTGGAAATTGATCGCTCCTATTACTCTTGGATTGTTTTAATTCGGACACCGTAAGAATATCCGTATCTGTATTTACTACGCTAACTTCGCTTTGAATATCTTTTAAATTATTGTCAGGCGATATTGCAACCGCAAATTGTTCTGGTACAGATAAAGGCGTGCGATTGGTTGGAGTTCCGCTCGAATGAAACGTTGTGTTATAATGTGTTCCCTTCTCCCCTTGATCGTCGTCAGAAGTCGACGATATTGATATGGACCTGAGTTTTTCATATCCCGTATCCTTTAAATCTGCAAACATTGACTGAACATTATAATGCATATCTTTTTTCTTAGCGTTCGATGAATCCAGCAGCGCATTGTCCCTTTTAATTATTTCCGACGACTTTGAAAAATTTGTTTCTTCGCATTTACCTTCATATATCAAAGCTTGAATATTTTTGACGATGCCTTTTTGCTGTATCTTAGTCGACAATAAGTCAGATTCCGATCTCGAACGTAACAGATCACTATTTTTATAGATCTCTTGTATTCTCTTAAGTGGAATATCAGGTACTTTAAATTCTGCCAATGATTTTGACTCTATAGCCAATTTGTCGCTATCCTTCACAGCTTCCTTTCTGGACTCCAATTTTTTTCTCATTTCATGAATGGTAGTATCATACTTCTGTTAAGAAAAAAAAAAAAAAAAAAAAAAAAAAAAATACCTAACACATTAGTATTGTACAAAGATTTGTGAAACAGTTTAAGAAAATTATATAAAATAATACAGACCTTAATTTGATTTAACAAATTTGCCTCCAATGCTTTTAACTTTTGTTTTGTTTGCTTCCTAGCTTCTTTTTTTAAACGTGACATTTCTATCCTACGCTCCGCTAATTTTTCTGTTAATAATTCTATTCTTCCCTCCACATCACTTGTATCAGATGAGAGTGTAGAATCTATAATAATAAAAAAAAAAAAAAAGAAAAAAACACATATATATATATATACATATACGAACTCTCTATAAATAAAATGTTATAATAATTTACTAATTATTAAGAAATAGAATCAATATTGGGACATTGAAATTATTCACCTTGATGAGATAAAGCAGAAGTTGCAGTGACAAGTTTATATGCAGCTTGTTCCATCCGTGCCACACGTTCTTCTTCTGCTCTTAATCGCGCATCCCATGCCATCCACTCCTCTACACAATTTCTACGTGATACAAGTGCTGCTTCTCGTGCATTCAAAATTCTGCATGATATATATTATTATTTAAAATCACATTTATGTGCACATAACATCACACACACACACACACACATATGTATATATATATTTATATTGTGTGAGACAATATGACAATTATAAATTAAATGATTATAATATGACCGAATGGTTATAATATAATAACGAAAAGAGGAGATAATATTCAAAATTTCTACACCAAGTATAAATTCTGCAATAACACGAGCATGCAGTTGGCCATTGAAGAGAATCTATTTTTACAATGGTTGACTTCATGGTGAATATACATTTTGGGTGTATTATTAGAAGTCTTTATATATGACTGCAGAGATTCAGTAAATTATTTATTTGATTATTAATGGTGAAGTTGTAAGGAGAAGCTAAGAGGGTCATGAATGTTAAATTTAAAAATTACTTTACAAAATATACGGAACAAAGTATTACTTACTGTTCGAGCTTTTTTGAAGTTTTAAAATCATGATTCTGCGATCTGATGACTATTGATCTAGTATATTCCTTTTCATTGTCTACAGAATTATGATTTGAAATAGCGAATGTACCAAGCTGAGATCTGGCGGATATATCAGCACAATTTTGCGTACTCTTTCCTTTACCCTTTGTAGGATAATTGTTTTCGCTGTAATTTTCAAGACTTCTTTCGAAAACATTTTGTACCGAAATATTTTCTTTGCTTTCGTCTATTATGTCAGCAAACAATTTGGAATTTTTGTCTTTCATAGCATTGGACTGCCTTATCAAAACTTCGATGGCATTCTGATTAATGGTCTGATCTGTGCTAAGATCGAGCTCGTCTAAAATAGAACCTTCGTCGTTTCTATCCGATTGTATGAATTCATTTTCAATCTTTGTACGTTTGTTATGGTGTTTAGTAAATTCTTCTATCTGGGAACTCGATTTCGATCTCAATATATTTTCCGTCAATATGGTAGACGACGATCTCGTTCTTTGACATTTAGAATTTTTTCGTTTGGTGCTCGCCTTAAATTCGGAATTTTGTTGAAATTTCTTTGTAATCTCTTTGTCGCTGGATATCGATTTATCCGTTTTATTTGAATTCCTTGAATGAGTTTGAAAGGTATCTTCGGACACTTGAGAAGACTTTGACGTCTTCGACAAAGCATCCTGCTCGATGGATGTTGTTATCTGTTCCTGTATCGTTTCAGTATTTACCGCGGTATCCCTTGAAAATGGTTCCTTTTCTTTCGACGATATCACACTTCGGAAATCTACCTGCGAGGATTTAGATTTTTTCGATAATTCGTCAACCAAAGTATCGGACTCCGACTTAATATATTCCGTAATGGTATTATCCAAATCCTGTAATGATTGTAAACTAATAGTCTTTTGTTTCTCATGCACATGACCAGCTACATTCACGCAATGTCCCTGCATCAATTTGGATTCAACATCGAGCTGATGGGATCTCAATTTGATGATATCCGCCTTCGGCATTTTTTCTTCAAATTTACGAGATCTCAATTCGTACTTCAATTTATTACCACCCTTCTGAGAATTGAGGGTATATTTGTTTTGTGATTTCAAATCGTCCATTGTGTCGTTCAATTTGTCATACTTTAATAAAGATATATTCGATTCGTCCGCCATACTCGCGATTTTATCGGCACTCGATAAGCCAACCTTTTGAAATTGCAAATCGTTATCCGTCAATTGTATTTTCGGATCGATTTGCGATTTATCATGCTGAGATTTATCGGAGTCTACTAAGGAACTCATAGAACTGTTGCTCCTGATATCGTAACCCTTCATAGGTCCGGATAATCTACGCGGAGATTGACTGTCGGCACTTCTTTTTAATTTTGTTAATATATTTTTCGTAGACATTTGCGGATTAAACATGTTCCTTTGCTTTTGTAACATCAATTTACGTTCCTGACTTGCTATTTTATGGAGCTCCTTCAATCTGTTTTAACACAAAAGTATCGCGTAATTGTTTGATCGAACTAACAATAAATAATAAAGAATATCTCGTAATTTTATTTACGTACCTATTCATTTCGTCTTTCTCCTGTTGCAATTTTAACAATAAAGCCCTTTGCTTCTTCTTAACTGAACTAATACGACTATCCTGACCGGTATCTCTCAATGCTCTTTTTTGTTCTTCCAATTTTACTAATTTCTTTGTTCTATCGTGTAATGTCTTCTCACGCGATTTAAACAACATTTCTATCTTGTCATACCTTTGTTTTTCATCTTTTATCAATTGAGCTATCTAATAAAGGAAAAGTACAATGTATTTTTTTAATGTTATAAAATATGCATTCATATATATATATATATATATATATATATATATATATATATATATATATAAATGATGAGATCAATATATATATAATATAAATATATATATATATATATATAAATTATGATTAATATATATATATAAATATATATATAAATGATGAGAACATGATCTTACCTCTAAATCTAAATATTTGTTAAAAGAACAAGTTACATCTCTCGTAGAAATACTAATTTCTGTACCAGTTTCCGTCTTTATAGAGGATGTAGTTTCGTGTAAACTGATCTCCGACATTGTCCTTACTTTACTAGGCAATGAAAGATCTTCAAGCTGATCCAAATCTTCGAATTGATCTCTAGAGCCTAAAGAAAGCAATGGAATTTCACAATCTTCTAAAGATAATTCCTGTCCGTGTGCGTTTTCATGAATTTCCAAAAATCTATTAGATAAATTACGTCGCCCTGGATATATGTCAGTTTGAGTTCCGATATCGTTCACTGTTTGGGTCTGAACCTCTGCTACTTCGATGACCGATTTAGTTCTTTTCCTTAAGTTATTGTTCTGTTCATCCGTATCCTCTTTCTTCATGAACGATTGTTCGTCGATGAAAGAAGCTTCGTCAATTTTACTTGTCATTCGTTTGTCATTAACAACTTTTTCTATCCCTGTATTGTCATTAATTTGCGATACTACTGTGAAAAAAAAAAATAAAAACAAAAAGAACAAATACTCAATTGTAATTATAGAATTTATATATGTTCATACTATATACCTTTGTCTGTATTTTCCTTATCTATCGTACCACTTTTTCCAACATCATCCAAACGTAATACCAATTCGTCGGTAGCTTGATTTTGTTTCTGTATTAATTCCTTTTCTTGATCATTTTTCACGCTGTAGAAACTTTTCTCCACGTCCATAACTTGCCTAAGCGATTCGTTCATCGAATCTAATAGATGCAACTCCGCTTGAAACTGCATATGCAAAGCTGTCGGATGAAGCTGAAAAATTTTTTAATTTTTTAAAATTATTAAATTTTATAAAATTAATATATATATATATATACATAATATCACATAAAATTTTATATTAACTCACAAGCTGTATTCCATGCTGTATCGTTTCTGGTTTTGCGGATGTTTTATATTTCGAAGTTTTTCCACAATCAACATTGGTATCATTACTCTGTGCCATTTGTTTTTTTCTTTTCGATCGAAATATAAGATTCATATCAGGTGTAACCAAATCGCGAAACTCGTCTTGCGTATAATTGTCATCCCTAAAGGATATCCTTCTTGGATCTAGCAAGGCTTCTGGTAATGAACTTTCGTTCAAATCGGTTAAATCATTATTACTACTTTGAAGTTTATTAGATAGATTAACATCTTGAGAAAAAGGCTCATTTTTATTACTGCTTATGTCTGTACATTCTAAAGAAGAATTTTCAATATAATTTGAATTCTCGTTATCTTTCCCTGATTTCTTAGAATGTAAGCCTTGCATCGTTTGAGATTTATCAATATCTTTACTCTGCGACTGTTGAGTGAAAACTGCAGAGCAGATGCTGCTACGTTTTTTTAAACTGGCATTGGAGTCAGATACAATCTCAATATCGCCAGATGTATCCGAATATGTAACATAATGTTTTCCTTCGATTCTATTTATAGATGTCTTAGTTTTATCATATATTCTCTTATTATGCTCCTTAAATCCTATACCTGCTTGTTTGTTAAGAGACTGATTTAAAACTTTATTTTGTTGTTTAACTTGTTTATTTTCCAACTTATATTTGTGCTCATCGGTTTGTTTCAATGGTTGCAAATCTTCCTTGCACTTGTTATATTCTATACTATCGAATACCATGCTTCTAGCCGTATCTTTTATTATATTTTTTTGAGAATGTGATTCATTACCACCTGTCTTATTTTTACATTCTAAAGAAGTGTCCCTTAATTTTGCGGATTGTACATTGGAACACCTGTGCTTTTTATCATTATCCTTTCTAGCCGTAGAAGTTGCAAAATTTTTTGTTTTTGGTTTCGTCAATACAAAATCACTTTCCCTTGGTACAAATAAAGGCAAACGATCAGTTTTAATTCTCCCTACCGATATAGAACCACTTGTATTGTCCGTAATATCTTTTCTAGAAATATGTCTTGGACTTTTAGATCTTTTACTAAAATCCGAAGAAGAATACAATAATTCGTCACTTTTTGTATACAAAGAATCATCCTTCCTTATTCTCTTTGATCTATTTTCCTTTTCCCTAGAACTTTCTCTAACGTGCTCTTTCTTTTTAGAGAAACTAGATGCTATTGAAACATTTGGTGCTTTTAAAGGTTCAATGTTTTCGCAAGCAACTACAGATGGCCCCTCAGACAATGAAAAATCTAACTTCCTTTGTACTCTTTCTCTCGATGTTTTTTCAGATCTTTCAGGCACATAATCATTAGATGATACAGCCAATTTTATTCCAGCGACATCTTTCGAAGTAGGATTGTCTTTAGAAGAATAATCTAACGTCTTTGTAGACATTTTTAAATCTGGTACTTTTAATGGCTCTCTAAAGGCCATATTTTGTTTTGCTTGATATAAATTATGATTGCTGCTAAATTTTAATTCCCTCGAATATAACTCAGCTTCTGTTCTATGACCCGAGTCATATAGTTTCTTTTGTGTGTCAGGATGATCGCCAAGAGAAAGTTTTCTTTTTACTGCACTAATAAATGTAAACGGATACGGTTGTACAGGATGAAAAGACAACAAATTCTCTACATTTTTAAAATCAAGATGTGGTATATTATTGGTCTTTTCTTTCAAATCTTGCTTACCATCATCTACTTGCTGTTTTCTTAATCCAAGATGCGATCTAAGTTGTGTCTGTAATAATAAAAACAATTCTAACTAATTCTAGAATCTAACAAAGCCAAAAATAATACAAAAATAAAAATAAAAATACTAACATACAAATAATTATAATTATGTACTTACATTAACTAAACTCTCTGCACGCTTAACAATAATATCTGGGTCATTAAAGAAGACATATTTTTTTTTAAGGCCTATGTCTTCTTTTTTACAATTATTACTCATATTTTCATTTTTGATGGATATAAATACCTCTAAGTAGAACTACCTTTTGTAAATCTATAGATTTACACTTATACAATCTTCCTTATTAATCATTACTGAAAGTGACAAAAATTGTAAGTCAATAAAAATAGAACATATTTTTAATTAATCAATTTATGTACAATACTATACAGTACTTGTTTCATTTTGTTTACCTTATATATATATATATATACATACATACATACATCATACATACATACATATATATATATATATATATATATATATATGAAATTACAATTGATTTGACCATAAATTGATTTTTTTTTTTTTATTCCAAAGAAGTACGTTTAAATTACATGAGTTATAAATAAGGATAATAAATAAACTATAAACATTGTTGATGAAAATGTAAAAAGAAAATATATAACTTACGCTAAGTCATTTTGCTATTGTTGAAAACATAAGGTACGAAAGAATACCGAATCAAAGTGATGCATTCAATCGAGCATATTTAAAGATACCTCCACGAAATCATAACCTATATTATAAAAAGAAATTTAATTAGATTAAATGACGCTTATGTTTCATGTGTTATAATGATATTTATAATTGACTGTATATATATAACCGATTAGGATTATAACATTTTTCGTTATGGTAATTATTCACATTGAAATTATGACACTTCGGCAGAACCGTCTTAAACTGACTGCAACGGTCATTTGTATACGATAGATCACGTGGTACTCGAGAATTTACTACTCTGCAAAATTAAAGATGGCAACAATGGACCGTACATAATCGATAAACTGCACACGTATATGCGTCAAATAAAAAAAAAAAAAAAAAAAAAAAAAAAAAAAAAGAAAACGAAATACGAAATGAAAACGACGTAGTACAGTCATACGAAGAAAATGCTACGAAATGTACATGCAAAATAAATTATTGCTATTATAGATTGTCGTAAATACAGATTGCATTGTTTCCAATTGCATAAATAATTATGTACGTGCGTAAACAAAATATAATAAATTTCACCTGATTTCAATTTTCCCCGATACATTTCTGCAATTTCTCGGTAGTGTCACTATCTGATAATATTAAATAGTACTTTTCATATAATTATATTACATTATCAAGCACAATGCATTAAACTTATTTTATATTAAATATATTCTGAAAGAAAGAATCTCTGCCGATGTTTACTAGGTTAGCACAGTATCTTGGATTTGAAGGATCTCTTTTTTTTTTTTTCCTTTGCGAAACGATCGGTGGTTACTCAAATTTTTCTTTATGTTTTATTCGTTACAATTAATATATAGAACGTTATAAGTAAAATTGAATTTAAGAACAAAAAAAAAATATATATATATATATAATTTAATATACAGATTTGGAAAATTTTATCTCGACGAAAATTTGTTACAATAAACTAGGATGTAAAGTATATTCAATAACGATTCTCCACTCAATTAACGAACTACTACTACTACTACTACGGTATGAATGTCGTACATGTGTTCGTATATGAATGAAAGTCAATGTAAAATACACCAAGAGTAAATATGTATGATGTCGTGTATTTTTAACAGTTCGATTTCTTTCCTCTAGATGGCGAATGAGATCAGACATTGAGAAAAAAATATCCCTATTTGTAAAAGTTTACGTCGTTAAAAAGAAAAAACCTAGAAAATCAAAGACTTCGGGCATTAGCTCATCAATTTTCGTTCGAAATGTGTACGACTTCAGCGACAAATATGGACGAAATATGAACTATAAGTGCAAGCGGGAAACGTTGCACCATGCACTATCGTATCAGTCTATAAGCTTGAATAAGATTATAACCCTCTCGAAAATGACATAATGATCGAGTTAGATTCAGTTAAAATAAGATAGTGCTGGTAGGCTGTGAATTCACGCTTTTCGTTCTCAGACATTTGTAATCCCTCTTTAATGGTGGCGTGTCTGTCGCAGTGAGCCATAAAAAATATACAACGCAGCGCACAGGAACGCATTTATTTTACGATATAAACGCATAAAGTATAATAAATGTAATTTATACGAAAATTACTGAACACATGTATAACAGATATATCATATTATACAATATAAGTATATATATTTCTTTTATTATTTCTTCTTCTTGTCATTATTTTTACTATAATATTGTTATATTATATATTATTATTATAGTATAAAGAGTGGCGGGAGTTTTAATTCGTATATTCATGAGTTTTAATAAATAATTAACAAGAAGACATTCGCGATGGATAGTCTCTGGATTACAAACGATACTGTGCATAATTTTCTTTATAATAATTAAAACGATCGTTTGTAAGAAGGAGCGTCCAAGGGTTTGCATAAGGTTTTTATATAACCATTAATTAAATACTTAATAAATATTAATTGATTAAAAAGAAGTCTTCTATTTTAATTAATTATAAACGTGTTTGAACAAGAAGACTCTATCCTGATCTAATAAAAAAGTCAAAATAAATAAAAAAAAAAAAAAGATAAGAAACCATTCACGAGTAAATCTCCGAAGAAATTTACTCGTGGTCACTCAAAATGCTTTTCCACTACTAATTAATTACAACCAATCGCTCGTGCCGATTTGGACCTTTCGGCCTCGACATGATCGAGCGATCGGAGGGACTTTAAAAACTCACTCACTACTTATGAAGTTCTGCGATGGCTCCAAAACACTCGACTGCGTTTTAGGTAGAAATTGAGGGTGGACGATTCGTAGGTGGTTGAACATGAGGTAGGTCGACATCGAAGTTGGTCGAGATCATCCTCTTCGTTGATGCACTGACTCTATTACGCGGTAGTTATTATTTTAAAAAACGGTCACTGACTCTACTTCGCGAAACTCTATTATCTGATTTATATATACAGTCTGTGCGACCGTTAAAAAAGTAATAAACTTTGCGAACAAACACTGACTCTAACGACTGCATTGCACGCAGTCGATGCAAAAACAATTGTCTTTTAAATCGCGAAACGCGAACGTACAAAACACTGCTTCTACTTCGCGATATTTTTATTTTTAACGAATAAAAATAGACGATTAATTCATAGCTACTCGCGCGATTGCAATGAAGTTCTGAAACAGAAAAATACAAACGTTCTAATTAGTATCACTGTTATAATGAGAAATTGTATAAAATATTGAAGAGATGTATGATATAGAAATATACTTACTTTAACTCTTCGTTGATACGTGCAAGAAAGACATCCTGAGAGAACCTCGATGATCGCTAGTCCGAATCCAATGGAAGACTGATCCTATAGTCGTTTCTGTTAATATTTACGTTTATATTATACAAGGCCAACTACAAAGAAATAAAATTTTGGAATATTTAACCGAATTTATTTTAAGTTTCTCGCGAGTTTAGTCGTTTTAATGTATAAACGTATGTACTATTGTTCAATTATTAGTTAATTGTACCCGTGTACATTAATGATTATTTAAATAATTTATCTATATCCCCATTGAGACACTAGAAATGAACGACATGGAAAAAAGGAATATAATAAATTTTGATTGAATATGAATGCAGCCATTAGCTCGACAGTACTTGCGTTACTTACAATTATCATAGATCGCAAGTAATATCGATTACCAGGTCTCACCACGTGGAGGTTGCTGCATCTGGAGACCCGCGGGCTAACGCTGACTCTACTTTTAAAATCCGCGTTCGCGAGTTAATCTGATCGAAGTTTCGAGCAAACAAAACAAAGTCCACGGTAGGACTTTTAATCGCGTTCGCGAGCTCGCGTAAGTGCTAGGAAAACGGATGACTCTAGGGGTTGAAATTCGAAATGACATGAACTATCGACTAATACGGATCCCTACGCTAAACGATTCACAGGACCCTAGTCAATAGCTATGTACAACACTACTAGGTGGCACCGTTCGTGTATCCCGAATCTCGAACCAAAATGAAGTCCTTGACGTGGACTTTAAATCGCGCACGGACACTTACGCGAGTATTAGAAAAACGGTGACTCTACTCTAATAACCGCGATCCCGATTCGTTATATCTTTCCGCATCGGGAGAGACCTTCTGGCTTCTCAGCTCACTGGAAGCGTTTGAAGCCCCGCTGACGGAAAGCTCCACCGTCCGGAAACACCGTCAGCTTGGGATATAACGGGGATTTATTAAGCACGACTGTTCGTGCGTTCCGAGATTCGAATGAAAATATATAGAAAAAAAAAAAAAAAAACCTCGATAAAACTAAATCGCGTCCGCGGGCACGCGAAAGAAACAATGACTCTACTCTACAATTCGCGTTTTCGGCATAAAAAGCAATCAAACGAAATTTAATCGCGCCCGCGAACACCCACGCCTGTGCCAGCCGACACGCGCGCGAGTGTCCTCCCTGTCCTACCCGTATCGCGTAAAAATCCATGATGTTCCTTCGATAACCCCCCCCCAACAACCCCCCAAACACCCCTGAAAAATCTCGACAAATCCCCAAAAACCCCCAAAAATCCCTCGACGTCCCTCGGCGTCCCACGATGATCCCTCGGCGTCCCTCGATGATCCCTCGCCGTCCCACGGCGTCCCTCGACGATCCCTCGACGTCCCTCGATGATCCCTCGGCGATACCTAAAAAGAAAAAGATAAAGAGCAGAAAACAGAAAAGAAAGAAAAGAAAAGAAAAGAAAGAAAAGAAAAGAAATGAAAGAAGGAGACCCGCACAGAAGCCCACACCCATAGGCCCCCCCTATGGGTCCCACCCGAGACTTACAAATAGTAATTAATAAAAGTAAATACATATAAATAAGAACGACAGTAAAGTACTCTGTGCGTTTTAATTGTAAATCAATAGCAAAGTTACCCATCATAGAGCTTTACACGATGCTCAGAGAGCAACCCGCCAAAAGGCCCACACCCATAGGCCCCTCCTATGGGTCCCACCCAAGATTTATAAATAATAATTGATAAAAGTAAATACATATAAATATGAATGGACAGTAAAGTTTTCTGTGTGTTTCAATTATAAATCAATAGCATATCTATTAATCGATAGTATATACGATAGTACATGTATATAATCGTTACAACGTCGCTAAGAATGTCATTATAAATTAAAATTTAATTAAATTTATTAAATTTATAAATGTTAAATAAATTTTGATTGAATTTAAATGCAGCCATTAGCTCGACAGTACTTGCGTTATTTACAATTATCATAGATCGCAAGTAATATCGATTACCAGGCCTCACCACGTGGAGGTTGCTGCATCTGGAGACCCGCGGGCTAACGCTGACTCTACTTTAAAATCCGCGTTCGCGAATTAATCTGATCGAAGTTTCCAGCAAACAAAACAAAGTCCACGGTAGGACTTTTAATCGCGTTCGCGAGCTCGCGTAAGTGCTAGGAAAACGGATGACTCTAGGGGTTGAAATTCGAAATGACATGAACTATCGACTTATACGGATCCCTACGCTAAACGATTCACAGGACCCTAGTCAATAGCTATGTACAACACTACTAGGTGGCACCGTTCGTGTATCCCGAATCTCGAACCAAAATGAAGTCCTTGACGTGGACTTTAAATCGCGCACGGACACTTACGCGAGTATTAGAAAAACGGTGACTCTACTCTAATATCCGCGATCCCGATTCGTTATATCTTTCCGCATCGGGAGAGACCTTCTGGCTTCTCAGCTCACTGGAAGCGTTTAAAGCCCCACTGACGGAAAGCTCCACCGTCCGGAAACACCGTCAGCTTGGGATATAACGGGGATTTATTAAGCACGACTGTTCGTGCGTTCCAAGATTCGAATGAAAATATATAGAAAAAAAAAAAAAAAAAAACCTCGATAAAACTAAATCGCGTCCGCGGGCACGCGAAAGAGACAATGACTCTACTCTACAATTCGCGTTTTCGGCATAAAAAGCAATGAAACGAAATTTAATCGCGCCCGCGAACACCCACGCCTGTGCCAGCCGACACGCGCGCGAGTGTTCTCCCTATCCTACCCGTATCGCGTAAACATCCATGATGTTCCTTCGATAACCCCCCCAACAACCCCCCAAAACCCCCCAAAAATCCCTCGACGTCCCTCGGCGTCCCACGATGATCCCTCGGCGTCCCTCGATGATCCCTCGCCGTCCCACGGCGTCCCTCGACGATCCCTCGACGTCCCTCGATGATCCCTCGACGATACCTAAAAAGAAAAAGAGAAAGAGCAGAAAACAGAAAAGAAAGAAAATAAAAGAAAAGAAAGAAAATAAAAGAAAAGGAAGAAGGAGACCCGCACAGAAGCCCACACCCATAGGCCGGCCCCTCCTATGGGTCCCACCCGAGACATATAAATAATAATTAATACAAGTAAATACAAAGAAATCATAATGACAGAAAATTAATAATATGACAGTAGATTAATAATACATGATAGTATATGAATAATAATTAATAATAATATCTACAATAAATCTTAAAAATCTAATATCTAAAATTACATGACAATGACAAAATATAGTACAAGAGATGGACAAAATAGTAGTACCACAATCGAGCTCGATTTTTTCTTATTGAAAAAAAAAGACCCACCATAGATCCTTACGCGATACTGAGAGAGAAACCCGCCTAAAGGCCCTCACCCATAGACCCCTCCTATGGGTCCCACCCGAGACTTACAAATAATAATTAATAAAAGTACATACATATAAATAGGAATGACAGTAAAATTTTAGAAATATTATATTAGTAATAAAATATTATATTAGTAATATTATATTATTTCGCGAACCCAAGACCTAAAACAAGCTGAAAAGACATAAGGAAAGAAAAAAATATTATATTACTACTGTGAAGAACAAAAATTAATTTAATTTAAGAAAAGTAAAAGAAAATTAAAAATTCTGGAAAACGATCTAAAGAAACATTATTTACCCTGAAAGAAATATTATATTAACAGTATTACTATATTACATTAGTAAATAAAAAATATTAGAAATATTATATTAGTAATAAAATATTATATTAGTAATATTATATTATTTCGCGAACCCACAACCTGAAATTAGCTAAAGAGACATTAGGAAGAAAAAAAAATTAAATTACTACTGCGAAGAGTAAAATTAATTTAACTTAAAAAAGTAAAGGAAAATTAAAAATTCTGGAAAACGATCTAAAGAAACATTATTTACCCTGAAAGAAATAATGTATTAGTATAGCTTGGCAATATTTGAAGAACTTGGTACTCATCCCAATTCAGTTGTTTTTGCTTCATGTGCTCCACGTGCTCCACGTGCTCCAGTTTCGATGTTAACGCGTCGCAGGTCGAGAGAAAACTGACTCGATAATCGTTAGAGTTAGTAAAAAAAGGTTTAGGTTTATAGTATGCAAGGTCGATTCCCCCCAGATAAAGATTTTAAGTATTGAGACATTCGAACGAATTTATTTTAAGTTTGTCGCTTGTTTTTGTCGTTTTAATGTTTAAATAATTCCACTATTGTTTAAATATTAATATATAGTACCCCTGTACAATAGAGATCGTTTAAATAATTAGAAAATCCGCAAAAGTATTAATTTCTAAGTTCTCGCGTTTTGATTTAGAAAGTCTCGATGTTTACGCGTCGAAGTGCAAAGTTAAACTGACCCGGTTATTGTCAAAGTTAGTGAAAAACCGTATATAATATAATATATAACAATTTCAAAACAGATATAATAATGAATATATTAAATAATAAAATAATTTTGATTTTGATCGACGTCCCTCGATGATCCCTCGTCGTCCCACGGCGTCCCTCGACGTCCCTCGATGATCCCACGACGATACCTGAAAGAAAAAGAGAAAGAGCAGAAAAGAGAATAGAAAGAAAATAAAAGAAAAGAAAGACGGAGACCCGCACCCATAGGCCCTTTCTATGGGTCCCACCCAAAACTTATAAATAATAATTAATAAAAGTAAATACATATAAATAAGAACGACAGTAAAGTATTCTGTGCGTTTTAATTATAAATCAATAGCAAAGTGATCCACCATAGAGCTTTACACGATGCTCAGAGAGCAACCCGCCAAAAGGCCCACACCCATAGGCCCCTCCTATGGGTCCCACCCGAGATTTATAAATAATAATTGATAAAAGTAAATACATATAAATATGAATGGACAGTAAAGTTTTCTGTGCGTTTCAATTATAAATCAATAACATATCTATTAATCGGTAGTATATACGATAGTACATGTATATAATCGTTACAACGTGGCTAAATTTAAAATAATTTAATACAATTTTTGAGACATGAGAAATGAACAATATGGAAAAATAGAAAATAATTAATTTTGCTTGAATGTAAATGCAGCCATTAGCTCGACAGTACTTGCGTTATTTACAATTATCATATATCGCAAGTAATATCGATTACCAGGTCTCACCACATGGAGGTTGCTGCATATGGAGACCCACGGGCTAAAGACTCTACTGTTAATATCAATTATTTTGGAATTATATAAAATCAATTATATATAACATCATTATCATAACATATTCATTAATAATTATTATAATTTGGAAAAAGAAAGAAAGAAACAAACGCGAAACGAATCACAAATTTTTTTCTAATCAATCGCGATTAGACGAAAATTTATGAATCCGTTTGATATCGACCTACATACCCGGTAAAGAATAGAGCCCTTCATATGGAATTCTATTCCCTTTAAACTAACGTGGACACACCGCGCATAATGTACATTAAATTAAAATTACAACGATACGCTTAACTTACGCATGTAATACATCTATAATACACATTATATATAATAAGCCTATAATATATATATATAATAAGCCTATAATATATATATAATACGCCTATAATACATATATATATAATACGCTTATATTACACCTTATATATAACACTCATATAATACACCTTATATATAACACTCTTATAATACACCTTATATATAACACGCTTATAATATATATATATATATATAACATTGTTATATATATATATATATATATATATATATATATATAACACCTTATATATAACACTCATATAATACACCTTATATATAACACTCTTATAATACACCTTATATATAACACGCTTATAATATATATATATATATATATATATAATACACCTATAATATATATAATGTGTGAATTTCTTATAATAAATCAGAAATCATCTGTGAACATAAAACATGTAAACCATTTCATGATTATTAAACAAGAAGCAATCGAAATAATGTGTGAATTTCTTATAATAAATCAGCAATCATCAGTGAACATAAAACATCTAAACCATTTCATGATTATTAAAGAGGAAGCAATCGAAATAATGTGTGAATTTCTTATAATAAATCAGCAATCATCAATGAACATAAAACATCTAAACCATTTCTTGATTATTAAACAGGAAGCAATCGAAATAATGTGTGAATTTCTTATAATAAATCAGCAATCATCTGTGAACATGAAACGCGTAGACCATTTCATGATTATTAAACAAGAAGCAAGCGAAACAATTAGTAAATTTTATATAATGAACGAACAACGGACATAAGAAATTTATATAATTTTATTACTTTCTGGAAATAAAAAATATATTAAAATATGAGTTATCTTATAACTTATGCACACACAGAAAAACATACACATGCACACACTATCACGAACGAAAAAAACAACCAACGAAGTCTTGAATCAGATCTTGCCGAATTAGATGATATTTCCTAAAACAGAAATCAACTTTGTTTAGATCGATTAAACATTTTTTTAAATATTTCAAATGAATAAAAATAAATGATTGCAAACGATTCATCCTCAGATTGTTTTTTTATTTTCTATAATTCCAATTCTTGATTCGAGTCCATAATAATTAGGATTTGAAAAACCTGAAACACAAATCTATTTTACATAAGGTATTCATAATATTTAACGATATATTTAAATGGCATATACTATGACAGTATGACGAATCTTGAAATATTACTTCCAACTCGGAAGGGTTAATAGGATGCCTTTCTGTAACAGAAAACTATATAAAAACGCATGTGTATAAAGACAAAATTATATCTACAATCCATGGCTAAACATTTTCAAATAAAAAATATATTAAAATATGAGTTATTTTATACCTTATGCACTCACCGAAACACATGCACATGCACACACTCTCACGAACGAAAAGAACAACCAACGAAGTCTTGAATCATATCTTGCCGATTTAGATGATATTTCCTAAAACAGAAATCAACATTGTTTAGTTCGATTAAAAATTTTGTTAAATATTTACAATGAATAAAAATAAATGATTGCAAACGATTCATCCTCAGATTGTTTTTTTATTTTCTATAATTCCAATTCTTCATTCGAGTCCATAATAATTAGGATTTGAAAAACCTGAAACACAAATCTATTTTACATAAGGTATTCATAATATTTAACGATATATTTAAATGGCATATACTATGACAGTATGACGAATCTTGAAATATTACTTCCAACGCGGAAGGGTTAATAGGATGCCTTTCTGTAACAGAAAACTATATAAAAACGCATGTGCGTAAAGACAAAATTATATCTACAATCCATGGCTAAACATTTTCATAATTTTGATAATTTAATAAATAAAAAATTTTATATGCATATATTTAGCCATAGATTGTAATGCTGAAATAAAAGGAAAGAAAAATTAGCATTGAATATGTAGAATTTTCGATGCATTAGAAAAAAATGTTCTACATTCAAATAAAAATATAATATATATATGCAATTAATTAAGACAATTACAGATACATGTTATAAACTATTCAAGATACGTTATAAAAAAAAGAAAAAGAATTGTGAATATCTCACAATATTTATGAATTAAACCGCGTTAAAAAAAAAAAAAAAGAAACAAGAAAAATAGCAAACATATACTGCACCTTGTTTTGTATTACAAAATGCATACGCAATTTTGTATACTGCCATAAACATATCCATAACGAGATCAAATCTATATTTAATCGATAAAATACATATATCCTATATTATTACGTTTATACTAACGCGAAATATGCAGTTACATCAAGTGTCTCATGTACACATTACATCGTTTACATGCAAGACACTTTTTATCTATTAAATTATAAAAAATATATTAATACGATTTCACAATTTTAGAACCATGTATTTTGTATATGTATATGAAATAGAAAAATATTACTCATATTTGAAAAAAAAAAAGATTTAATATATTCTTGCATATTAATGCTTATGAATTTATTTTTCGTCGCCACTGCTTGTTTTAACGCAGATCCTAACTTCCCTATAATTACATCAAGTCTTATAGATTTTTAATCAGAATAATTAGAATCCGGATAATAAGATGATGATGGTTACGATATATGAGTTGTTTTACAACTCGTGGTTATCATAGAAAAAAAAAATTTAATATTATTCTGAAATAAAAAATCTACACGCTTGAGTATCCCAGGTGCATTCCTGAATACAGGCCTGTCCCTATTTTCATTCCCACTCCTGAGTGGGGCAGCCTTTTCGTTCGTTTTATTTATATGCCAAGACTTATGCATTTTTATTCCACAAAATAATTATATTCATTTAATATATTATATAATCAAAATATACATTTTTATGTATCTACAAAGTCTTTCATTCGATAATCACGTTTAAATAATGTGGAATAAAAATGTATACCCTTGACATATATTATGCACTCCTGAGTGCAAGGCTGTTCATTTCAATATCTCATATCGCTCGCACAGTAAGATTTATACATTTCTAATCAGAAAGATACAAAATTTTCTTTTCATTCATTTGCACTCTACTTAATTATAAATATACGTATTGTATTAGGAAAAGAGTATGAATTATTCTTGATTTATTTATTAGATTAATTACGTTTCTTTGAAAGAAAAATTATGAGAGTAGAAAATTTAAATATTTATTAATTATATAATTTCATTTATTATATTTCATTCAATATATACGAGTGCATTTTCTATTACGTATTTTTGTATCTTTCTGAACGAGAAATGTATATCCTTACTGTGTAATATGTTCATCTGCATTACTGAATGCAGGCATATTATCCTTTCTCGTTGTCAATCATCAAGTCTTGTAGATTTTTAATCAGAATAATCAGAATAATTAGAATAAGCAAAATAATTAGAATAAGAGGAATAATCAGAATAATGAAAGTCTGATTACAAAAGGATGATGATGATGATGATGATGATAATGATAATGATGATGAGGATAATGTAAAATCAGGAAATTTTACATTATTTACCGCATATGGGCCATTGGGCGACCCGCGGTAGTACTGTGTTGACATGTAGTATGAAATATGTATATATCTCGTATATATACATACACATTATGCAGTTATGAAAATAAAAGGGACAAAAAATATCTGATTATTCTGAATTAAAAATCAACATGCTTGGGTAATCCATATGCACTCCTCTTGAGTGTCAATACTGCTGCAGGCCACGGACGTCCACACAATAATTAACGGGCGTGACTCTAGTTTTAATCTGAAAATATAACAAATGACTCTATTTTATTTACTTAAAAATTTTAAAAGGCAATGACTCGACTTTAATATAAAATTTAAAAGGGGTGGCGACTCGACTTTAATATAAAATTTAAAGGGTGGGCGACTCGACTTTAAATAAAAGAAGAAAAAAAAATCAAATGCAAGGGGTACAACAAAACTACACTTTAAAATGAAAAAATTGACTCTAGTTTTTAAAATGAAAAACTCAATGACTCGACATTACTTTAAGAAAAAAAAAATTGCAAAGACTCTATTAATTAAATAATGACATTGAAAAAGCTTGACTCTAATTAGCAAAAAGACCGTACGCGAGTGCGGAACACCGTAGCAAGGAGATGGAATGGTCCATCATCTCCAGTCATCAGGAACAAACTACTACTACTACTAATACTACGAGCATAAGTGTCAATGTGGTAAAAGGGGTAAATGGGATTTTGATAAGACCACGAGCCATTAACGAAGGGTTCTACATGCCGACCACCTTCGAAAAATGGCTCATAGGCAATAAAATAGTTAACTACACATATAGGGAACCACTCGTGATTAAGATCAAAAGATCTTAATCACGGACACTTATGCTCGTTTCGAACGAAAGACATCTACGAATACAACAAGTGACCCGTGCCGATATGGACCTTTCGTCCTCGGCATGATGGGCACCGGAGGAACTTAAAAATTTGTCACTTACTACTTAAGAAGTTCTGCGATGGCTCCAAAACACTCGTCCCCCTCGACGTAGGTCGAACGACGTCGTGAAATTGGTTGAAATTGTGTATGTTCTGTAATTAAAGTCGTACAGAAAAAGATTAATTATATGTTCCGTATAGAAAGTATATCTTCGATGAATGATAATGATGAAAAAAATATTTGATTTCAATAATAAATGAGAAGTAACGATTAGAATAAAGAAATTATACTTACGCGTAATGGTATCCAGACGAAGCTTTACGTTCGTCGTTAAAGATGCAGCGGATGAATGTTTTAAATTCACACTTTCGACCATTACAATATTTTTATCGCGAACGCAATCCTCTTCCACCGTATTGGCCGAAAGTGTGTTAATGATTCTAAAAACGCGGGCGAACAAATGGTTTTAACAAGAATATCACATTAATTCTTGTTTTATGTTTTACTAACGCGACCGAGAAATTTTAATCGGCGAACAACACTGACTCTAATTCGCGATTTTAATTTATTTTATTTGATTTTTAAAGCAACTCGTTCGGTTGCAAAACAAATCAAACTACATTTCGCACAAGCACCGACTCTAAGATCGCATTGCGCGCGATCAACAACTGAAGACCTGTTGAAGAAAAAATTGTTAAAACAAGCAGTGGCTTTTGCTTTTACAATCTTTGTTATATTAAGTATTATTTATATCGATTCGAAAATATTAAATATCGTATATCATATTATTCAAACTACATGATCTAAAATTGTAAAATTGTATTACATCTTTTGCATTCCATAATAATAAAAGGATAGCATTCAAAAGATGTAACTGCAAATTTTGTAAACTATACTGTAATAAATCAATATGTAAAAGCAAACGATCAAAAAATCGCGTTGTATCTATCGTTTAAAAATGGATATGATCGCGATATGGATATGTTCACGGAAATATAGTAATTGCGTGGATACCTATAAATCAGAATAGATATAGCATCGAAGTAAAACTAGACGAGGTGCTGTAAAAATTAAAATTAATAACATTTGTAATATTAAATTAAGCGATTAAACGTATCTTGAAATTTTATTCTATTTTAATTTAACTCTAATTAAATTTTTATTATTCTCGGTGCTTCTCAATATTCTTTAAATCCAATGTAAAATATGTTGCAAAAATTTTTTACGAATTAAAATTTTAACAAAAATATTTTCTAATGCACCGAACGTCAGCCTTTGGCCCGGTAGTGCGTACGTTGTATTATGTAAAAAACATAAACGTTCGCAATACCGACTTCCGGATCTCACCACATGGAGGTAGCTGCGTATGGAGATCCATATATAAATTTATCAAAATCCAAGAGTTATTATTAATATAGAATAAAATTGATTAAATTTATGAATAAATATGTATAATTTTTATTCAACGCAACAAATGCTACGTATACCAAAGTCTAATATGAAATAAAATAAGATGAATAATCCTTAAATGATTCGTAAATGAAGCTTATAAAATATTCTATATAATATTAATGAGGTAAACTAACGGGTATTAACGAAGATACTTACCTTAACTCTTCGTTGATGCGTGCAAGAGAGACATCCTTAAAGGGCTTCGATTATTCTTCGTCCGAATCCAATGGAAGACTGATCCAGTATCCGTTCATGTTGAAATTTATGTATATATTATATAAGGCCAACAGCCACGAGATAAAATTTTTAAGTATTGAAATATTTAATCGAAATTAATCTAAGTTTCTCGCGTGTTTTAGACGTTTTAATGTTTAAACGTATGTACTATTGTTTAATTATTATTTAATTGTACCCGTGTACATTAATGATTGTTTAAATAATTATTAAATTACCGAAAAGATTAAATTTTAAGTCCTCGCGTTCAGATTTAGAGAGTTTCAATGTTAACTCGTCGGAGTTCAAGGTAAGACTGACTCGGTTATTGTCAAAGTCAAGAAAAGAACTGTTTATGTTTTTGATGTGCAAGGCCAATTACTCTCCCGAAAAAATTTTATAGTATCGAAATACTTAATCGGATTTATTTTAAGTTTCTCGCGCGTTCCAGTATTTTTAATGTTTAAACGAATGTACTATTGTTTAAATATTATTATTTTATACCCGTGTACAATAGTGATTGTTTAAATAATTATTAAATTACCGAAAGTATTAATTTTTAAGTTTTCGCATTTAGATTTAGTATTTCGATGTGCACGCGACGGAGTACGAGAGAAGACTGACTCGGTTGTTGTCAAAGTTAAGTAAAGGACTGTGTATATTTATATCACTCAAGGCCAACTACCGCGAGTTTAAATGTATCGTCAAAGTATGTATTGTTAAATTTAAGAAAAGGATCGTTTATGTTTATGTCGCACAAGGCCAACTATCCCGCATTGAAAATTTTGAAGTATCGCAAATTTTATATTGAAACAATTCTAAGTCTCACGCGCGTTTCCGCCTTTATAATGTTTAAACGAATGTACTATTGTTTAATTATTTATTAACTGTACCCGTGTAAATTAATGATTATTTAAATAATTATTAAATTACAGAAGTTGTTAATAATTAAGTCCTCGCGTCTAGATTTGGAGAGTCGAGATGCTTACTCGTCGAAGTGCAAAGTTAAACTGACTCGGTTATTGTCAAAGTCCAAAAAAGTATTCTCGTTTAAAAATCGACGATGAATCGAACCAAAAAATAAAAATAAAACATTCACGAATATATCTCCGAAGAGATTTATTCGTGGTTACTCAAAATGCTTGTTCGGTATTAATTAATTACAACCGTATCGCTCGTGCCGATTCGGACCATTCGTCCTCGACATGATTGAGCGATCGGAGGGACTTTAAAAATTCACTCACTACTTATGAAGTTCTGCGACGGCTCCAAAACACTCGTCCGCGTTTTAGGTAGAAATTGAGGGTGGACGATTCGTAGGTGGTTGAACATGAGGTAGGTCGACATCGAAGTTGGTCGAGATCATCCTCTTCGTTGATGCACTGACTCTATTACGCGGTAGTTATTATTTTAAAAAACGGTCACTGACTCTACTTCGCGAAACTCTATTATCTGATTTATATATACAGTCTGTGGGACCGTTAAAAAAGTAATAAACTTTGCGAACAAACACTGACTCTAACGACTGCATTGCACGCAGTCGATGCAAAAACAATTGTCTTTTAAATCGCGAAACGCGAACGTACAAAACACTGCTTCTAATTGGCGATATTTTTATTTTACCGATACAAAGACTCGATTAATTCATTGCTACGCCCGCGAATTGCAATGAAGTTCTGTAACAGAAAAATATAAATTATCTAATTGGTATCATTGTTATAATGAGAAATTTTATAAATTATTCAAGATATCTATGTTATAGAAATATACTTACTTTAACTCTTCGTTGATGCGTGCAAGAGAGACATCCTTAAAGGGCTTCGATTATTCTTCGTCCGAATCCAATGGAAGACTGATCCAGTAGCCGTTCATGTTGAAATTTATGTATATATTATAAAAAGCCAACAGCCCCGAGATAAAATTTTAAAGTATTGAAATATTTGATCGAAATTATTTTAAGTTTCTCGCGAGTTTTAGTCGTTTTAATGTTTAAACGAATGTACTATTGTTTAATTATTATTTAATTGTACCCGTGTACATTAATGATTGTTTAAATAATTATTAAATTACCGAAAAGATTAAATTTTAAGTCCTCGCGTTTAGATTTAGAGAGTTTCGATGTTAACTCGTCGGAGTTCAAGGTAAGACTGACTCGGTTATTGTCAAAGTCAAGAAAAGAACCGTTTATGTTTTTGATGTGCAAGGCCAATTACTCTCCCGAAAAAATTTTATAGTATCGAAATACTTAATCGGATTTATTTTAAGTTTCTCGCGCGTTCCAGTATTTTTAATGTTTAAACGAATGTACTATTGTTTAAATATTATTATATTATACCCGTGTACAATAGTGATTGTTTAAATAATTATTAAATTACTGAAAGTGTTAATTTTTAAATTCTCGCGATTAGATTTAAAGAGTCTCGATGTTCACGAGTCGAAGTGCAAAGTGAAACTGACTCAGTTATTGTCAAAGTCAAGTCAAGAAAAGAACTGTTTATGTTTTTGATGTGCAAGGCCAATTACTCTCCCGAAAAAATTTTATAGTATCGAAATACTTAATCGGATTTATTTTAAGTTTCTCGCGCGTTCCAGTATTTTTAATGTTTAAACGAATGTACTATTGTTTAAATATTATTATATTATACCCGTGTACAATAGTGATTGTTTAAATAATTATTAAATTACTGAAAGTGTTAATTTTTAAATTCTCGCGATTAGATTTAGAGAGTCTCGATGTTTACTCGTCGAAGTACAAGGTAAGACTGACTCGGTTATTGTCAAAGTTAATGAAAAACCGTTTATGTTTATGTTATACAAGGCCAACTCCCCCCACATTAAAATTTTGAGTATTGAAATATTCAAGCGAATTTATTTTAAATTTCTCGCAAGTTTTAGTCGTTTTAATGTTTAAACGAATGTACCATTATTTAATTATTAGTTAATTCTACCCGTGTACATTAATGATTGTTTAAACAATTAATAAATTACCGAAAGTATTAAATATAAGTTCTCGCGTTTAGATTTTGAGAGTCTCGATGTTTACGCGTCGGAGTGCAAGGTAATACTGAATCTGTTATCGTTAAAGTCAAAAAAAGGACTTTTTATGTTTATGTTATGCAAGACAAACTAACACGAAGTAAAATTTTAACCGTTTGAATGCCACGAATCTTCGTTGTTTCCTAATCGAAAATTGCCAAGCGGCTCGATATCGTATATGTCCAATATATCCAATATGTCTCATATTGTCCAATTCCGTATTCAAAAATGCCGAACGGTGCGATAGCGCTTGTCATATTTCGTATTCAAAAATGCATCGACAAAAACCGAGCGTGCTATGATTGTCGTCTTCGCAGCCCAAAACGCTGAAACTTTTGGACACAAAATAGAAGAAGCGCGAACGCGCCGCTTGACACACAAACGGAGTATCGCAAATTTTATATTGAAATAATTCTATGTTTCACGCGCGTTCCCGTCTTTTTAATGTTTAAACGTATGTACTAATGTTTAAATATTTGTTTATTTTACACCGCGTACTTAATATATCGTTTGAATGATTTAAAAATAATCGAAGTATTAATTTACAAGTTCTCGCGTTTAAAAAGACAGTTTCGATGTTATCGCGTCGGAGTGCATAAGGAAACTAACTCGGTTTTGGTCAAAGGTAATACAAAGATCGTTTCTGTTTATATTATACAAGGCCAACTCTTCGAGACTAAAATTTTAATTTATCGAAACATTTAACCAATATTATTTTAAGTTCCCGTTTCATTTTTTTAACGTTTAAATGAATGTACTATTGTTTAAATATTATTATATCGTACCCGTGTACAATAGTGATTCTTTAAATAATTTAAAAATTATATGAAGTATTAATTTTTATGTTCTCGCATTTAGAAAAAGTTAATTTAGATGTTCACGCGTCGGAATCCAATAGAATATTGACTCGGTTATACCAAAATTTCGGTTTATATTTTGCAAGGCCAATTCCCCAGAGACTAAAATTAAGTATTGAAATATTTAACTGAAATTAGTTTAAGTTTCTCACAAGTAACGATCTTTCCGATGTTTAAACGAATATACTATTGTTTCAATATTTATTTATTATACTCCGTGTAGATAAAAGATTGTTTAAATAATCGAAAAATTATCAAAAATATTAATTTCGTAGTTTTCGCGTTTAGAGAGACATATTACCGACGTGCACTCATCGGAGTGAAAAAGAAAACTAACTCGGTTATTGTCAAACTTAACAAAGGACTGTTTATATGTATATTACACAAGGCCAATAATCCTTAGATACAAAATTTATAATTTTGATAATTTAAATTAAAATTTTTTTAAGTTACTTGCGCAATTACGATCTCTTTTTTTGACATCTTTTTGTGACATTGGACACGAATTTCCATATTTTTGTCATAGATTGATCATCTGTCCATAGAGTGACCGAATAATTTATCGTAGCTTCTCTGTGCGAGCATCGTGAAACGCATCTCTTTGCGATTAATATTGTTCAGAAAATCTGAGCATCAGCTATATTTACTTACGCAAGCAAGCAAGAAATCGCTACTTCATCGCACAAAGATATACTCCATTCGAGTTTGAATGGAAATCAGTAGTGGGGCTACGAACTTCTTCTCTTTTGCCGCAAATTTCGTAGGGCGCCACAGCACAAAATTTCTTCTTCCCGACAAATGTTGAGAACAGGCATTTACGCCATCAACGAGAATAAAGGTAATTCTCGATTAATTTTAATGGACAATATATTATTTTAAAAACGAAGGTTTAATCCGGGACACCGTTACTTCAAATTTTTTAATAAGCTTTTTGTTTGTCCATAAACTATTCTCAGAATGTACCATTTTTTAACGCGATTTTTTCAAAAAAAAAAAAATAAATAAATAAAACTTTTTCAAAAATCCGAAAAATCGGAGTCATTGATAAAATTTTCGTCCTCATAATAAGTTCATCAAAATCGGTCGAGAATTACATCAGTTCTCATCGTTGTCCGTCGTAAAAATTATTATAGAACAAGGGAATAATGAACGGACTTAATCAATATATTCTCTTTCAACAATTATTTGTTTTCCCATTCTAGGGAATATTTTTAAATAACAATTACAATAATTTACGATTACAATTACTTATTATAATAAATAATTGAAATTTTCGTTTGATAACAGACCGATTCTCGAAAAGCTTTTCATATAAAAACAGAAGTTGAAAATTAGAAATAACTACTAGTAGTAACTAATCGTTACTACCCAAACGAAATACATTGGGTAGTATTATCAACTTCACGGAGTAAACTCGAACTACAACTTTCGATAATTGCACCGAAGGGAATGAAATATCGATTTAGTCGTTTGAACTACACGTGCTATTTATTTGCTAAAAATGAAAAGATTTGTTGAATGTTATTGATGAAGAAAATTTCACGATTTACGTTATTATTAATATTATGCAAGGGAACTTTTTTAAGGAAATAATATCCCCTTATGAGGTAAGCAAAAATCGACATTTCACCTCGAGTGTTCAGAAACGACGTAACCTTAGATCTCGTCGCTTTTCTTCAGTATAGCGTCTTAATAAACAATTGGAAAAAATGGTACCACTTGGACCTTCACCGAGTCATCAGTCATCCGTTAATAATTCGTCTACTACATCTGCTACCGGAACAAAAGGTAGTTCGACATTGGTAAGTTCCTTCTATTTATACCATAAGTACACGTTATACATCGCGTTTTTTTTTTTTTTTTTTTTGCTTTCTTAATCATGTATAAGCAAGTCAGTTGCATAATTTTTGTAAAAAATAATATAAATCTTTATGTAAATTTTGTACTTTCATTACTTGCAGAAGCCAAATTATACTTTGAAGTATACACTAGCAGGTCATACTAAAGCTGTGTCATCTGTCAAGTTTAGTCCTAATGGAGAATGGTTGGCAAGTTCTTGTAAGTACACATATTTTTATATAGTTATTGAAGAACAGCAAAGTTGTTTAAATATAGATTTCGAAATGTTAAATAGATAAATGTGTTAAACAAAATAACAATAATTTATATATAATAATAAATGTATTATGTTAATAATAATAATTTTATTTATTGGCAGCCGCTGACAAACTTATCAAGATTTGGGGATCTTACGATGGAAAATTTGAGAAAACCATTTCCGGCCATAAGCTTGGTATATCTGATGTTGCCTGGTCCAGTGACAGTAGGCTATTGGTATCTGCCTCTGATGACAAAACATTGAAAATATGGGAATTAAGTTCTGTAAGTTTTAATTTCATAAAACCATTTCATAAAAAATAATCAGATGAAAAATATTTAACTTTTCTTTCAGAACGCTTTCTATCTTAATTACTTTTTTATTAATTTAAATCATCGATTTAAATTTTATATTATCCATCTATGGAATAAAATATTCTTAAATGTTAATTATTTATCAATTTTTAGGGAAAGTGTTTAAAAACATTAAAAGGTCATAGTAATTATGTCTTTTGCTGTAACTTCAATCCTCAATCTAACCTTATAGTTTCAGGATCGGTAAGTTATTTAGTATTGTTAAGAGAAAGAGAATTATACATATATAAATTCCATGAATATTTCATATAAGGGTTAGTGAAGAGTGTATGCAAATAAATATATATTATCATATAATATATAATGTAAAATATGATATTAAAAAAAAAGAATAATTTTTATTAGTTCGACGAAAGTGTACGCATTTGGGATGTAAGAACTGGAAAATGTTTAAAAACACTTCCAGCTCATTCAGATCCAGTAAGTGCAGTGCACTTCAATAGAGATGGTTCTTTGATCGTTTCCAGTAGTTACGACGGTCTTTGGTAAGTTTCTGTATAAATATAATTTTATCAAAGCGATTTTATGTCCGTGATCAATAATTTGTCATTTACTTACAAAAAGTCAAATTTTATGTTCTTTTAATCTTACATTTTCTCTGTTATTCTTTTTTCTTCTTTTTAAACAAATACTTATTCTGCCAAGCACATATGCTGCTATAAAAAGGTGTATATATCTTTATATATTATGTGATAATACAGTCGAATTTGGGACACAGCATCAGGACAGTGTCTAAAAACACTGATAGATGATGACAATCCTCCAGTATCTTTTGTTAAATTCTCACCAAATGGGAAATATATCCTAGCTGCTACATTGGACAATACATTAAAACTTTGGGACTACAGTAAAGGAAAATGTCTAAAAACATATACGGGTCACAGGAATGAAAAATATTGTATATTTGCTAATTTTTCCGTCACAGGAGGAAAGGCAAGCCGTTTTTTAAATATTTGATCTTCTTTGTCATTTTTAATTTTGTACCTCTCTTATATTTATCCTTTTGCTATACTATATTTTTTGATTGATTTTTCTTTTTTATTTTTAGTGGATTGTATCAGGCTCTGAAGACAACATGGTATACATATGGAATTTACAAACAAAAGAAATTGTGCAAAAATTACAGGGGCATACAGGTATCAAAAGTAGTAGTATTTTTGTATGATAATTTTGTGTTCATAAGTTCTTATTTTACTTTTTATTTTTAAAAACAGATGTAGTACTATGCACAACATGTCACCCAACAGATAATATTATAGCTTCTGCTGCTCTTGAGAATGATAAGACCATCAAACTATGGAAAAGTGACACATGAAGTAGATTCTTTTTATTCATTATTGATTTTGCCTGTACAAAATGTGCTTTTATATTATAGATATCATTATATTAAGTACATAGAATTCAAGCTGGAATCACGCTGTTTTTATTTACTTAAACGTTAGAATTCGTTAAGTAAAATAAGAACTAGGAATATATATTCAAAAAAGTACATACCTGTAAAGCGTGTCATATCAGGTCTATAAAAACTTAAGATTAATGGTTGTCAGTAATTGTATACTTTTAGCTACATTCTTGGTTTTGTAACACGTATTTGGATAACAATATTTAATTTATCATTTATTATTTACATAATAAAAATCATTTTTGCATAAGAATTGTCACCGATGCAAAATACAAATCGAGATAAAACGAAATGTAAAATTAATTCACTTTTACTTTATATTGTTCTAATTTCCAATATGAACAACAATCAGACAGTATTTATTTATGTTCCTTTCTTTCTAAATGTAACAAATGAATATTTTAAATAATTATGAAACAATTTTTATTGTCATTTGATCATATCTTCAACTTGACCAAAAGGAATAATTTAATTAAATAAAATCGTTTTCATTGTAATCAGGAAAAAACGTTTGTTTTATTATCCTGAAAAACCAAATGTTTGAATATAGTTCAGACCAAGGTCCAACTATTGTTGTAAGTATTTATAAGCTCAAAAATATCATATATTTTTAATTACTTTAAATAAATATTGATTTATTTTATATAATGCTATTTTTATACTAAACTATGACATTTTAAAATATTTTAGTGTGGTTTAATCAAACCACAGACTTCATTAACGATAAAGATGATCCGCATGTATATTACTAGCTATCTCGGATTCCCATTTGTCTCCATTATTTAATAATTTTTCTTTATTATACAGCATTTCTTCATGAGTTTCAGAGGAAAACTCGAAGTTTGGTCCCTAAAATTAGAAATATATAAAAATATTTATTATTTACATTAAACATACATTATTTGTATTCTATAATTGAATGATATACCTCGACAATTGCATCTACTGGACAAGCTTCTTGACAAAAACCACAATAAATACATTTGGACATATCAATATCATATCTCGTAGTACGACGAGATCCATCTGCTCTTTGTTCCGCCTCGATGGTAATAGCTTGAGCAGGACATATAGCTTCGCAAAGTTTACATGCAATACATCTTTCTTCACCAGATGGGTACCTGTTATTAAAATAACGTTATGAATGAGTGTAGATATAGTTATGGATGATAATATACTTTTAGAAATAATAAAACAACTAAGTTATCATGACTTTTCTCATTATTATTTCAATGACTTATGTTATAAGAATACCTTCTCAGTGCGTGTTCTCCTCTGAACCTTGGACTCAAAGGACCTTTTTCAAAAGGATAATTTATCGTTGCTGGTTCTCGAAATAAGTAAGATAACCCAACTCCAAGACCACGAAACATTTCAAGCAAAAATAGATTGTTGCCATGATCATCCATAGTCATTTCATCTTCTTCTGGTTTATTAACATAAAAGTATTTGTTACGTACCGAATATGTATTCCAAATACTTGGTGCAGATATGAGCCTAGACCCTACAAAAAAATATAATAAATGTTCACATATAGGTTAACATTTATTTTATTTAAAGCATTGCCGAACGAATAAAATAACAACAGAAAAATTAATTGACATAATTTAAAAGTCGTTTGAAAAGTCATTATTCTTTCTTTTTTTTTTTTTTCGTTTTTATTCAGATAAATAACACCGGTAAATATAATTTTCTCTTGTAATAATAATAAAACTTGTTTTTTTTTTCTAGAAATTGTACGAAATCATTATTATGTCAAATTACGTAAATGGCCAGAAAGGAAGAAAAACATTAAATAATTTCTTTATTAATTAGCAAATAATTTAGTAAAATAATTAATATACCATTTCGGAACAGTTGTAGCGAACCCATTATTGCAGTCGCAATTTGCACGAAGTTGACTAACTTGGACTAACTTTTTAATATACTCTCACGTACATAAGTACATATATTCTTGCGAAACAAGAAGCAAAACTCGACAGGAGATAGCTGTAGTTAAAACCTTCTTACCAACAGGGTGCGCTAATGTCGCACTATATCATTTATGCGCTTGTTCTTTTATTATTGGTTCTTTGTTAATACGAAATATAAATTTGATATTGCTTACGAATAAATAATTAAAAAAAAAAAAAAAAAAAAAAAAAAATAAATAAACAGTAATAAATACGAAAACAAAACAAAAAATTGGAAATATGAATGAACTCGTACGAAATGAGCAATAAATAAATACAGATAAACGAATAAAAGATTTATGCGATTAACGACAATTTCTATTAATACGAGAAGAAAAACTGATAGACACTTTTCGAGGATTAATTTTTTTCAGAAGAAGGAAAATGTAAGGGAGACTAAAGAACAGCGAGGACGGTAAATTATACCAAAAATAAGGAAATAAAAAGGATAAAGATAAAGATCGGTACCATATCGTTATGTACAATGTAATTATAGATTTAATTCGTGAATTAATTAATTCCATTAGTTGTTCGGCGATTTTATGATTTGAAATCGGGCGCTCGCGTCGATCCGTCGATATCTTCTCGATCATGGGAGTAACTATGATGGGCGAGGAGCGGATCGCGCTTCGCTTTACACGAGGCCAGTTCTCAACCGCGAGCTGCGCTTTATGATCGATTTGTCAAGAGCCGAAGCCAGTCTGAGCTGCTAAAGCCGAATGCAGGATCGATCGGCTTTCCTAAAGGAAGCGTTAGGAGAATCGGAGAGAAAAGATTTGAAATTACTCGAGTATGTGGCATTTATTTGTCGGCTTAACTGCAGCAGGGGGCCAGCAATTTCGACATGAGTACGGAACGCAAGATATTAGGAACCAAGAAGTTTGAACGGCCCTATGCTGTTACGTTTATTCTTCGTTATACGCTTCGACGAAGAAACCGACGATTGACGATTTGCCGCCGCGTTGGGCATCGCTGAAGGGAGAAAACATTTTAAAAGCAAGAACATTCGAAGCAGTAAAAATGATGGCATCGCAAAATCAAAATATCATTAACGTGGCTTCGCCAAGCCCGCCGCCGGTAGACGGTCCGTCAGGAGCTGTTGTGTCAAGTACTACAATCACCACCATGAAGACACAATCCATTTCTTCCACTTTATCGTCGCATACCAATCAACAACAACAGCTTCAACAGTCCAATAACATAGAACCACTTGACAAAAGTTCCTCTAACACTTTAAAGGTACTAAGATAAATTTATAAAATTAACCTTAGAATCATACTTTACTAAACAAAGGATGCATGTCTCTCTCTCTCTCTCTCTCTCTCTCCCTCTCTCTCTCTCTCTCTCTCTCTCACTTTCTCTCTTTCTCTCTTTCTCACGTTTGTATGTATGTGTGAATACGTGCTATGCGCTCTTCTTTATATCCCCTTTCTTTCATTTTATTTTATTTTTTTTTTTCTCCAATCGAATATCCCATTTTTACCGAACAAAGGAGAACTATAATCATTTCATTTTCAAATGTTGAAAATTATTAATTAATATTTTTATAATGTTTTATACATCATTGTTTTTTTTTTTTCCTTTTTCTGTTACAGCGCAATCCAAAGATGGAGTTGAATAGAAGTGATTTATTAAAACTATTAGGATATCTAGAAGGAGAACTTCAGGCTAGAGACATTGTGATAGCAGCTTTAAAAGTAATTTTATCTAATTCCTATTTCATTGACGCATATATCTAATTTGTTCTTATATTAAGATGGAATCTGTGTAATTCTTTTTATTATACGCGTTTATCGTATTTGGATTATGGTATTTCCAAAAACTAATATCTTTGCGGAGCTCGCTTAGTTTTTATTTATGTAAAATTTAAGTCTTATAAAATAATATATCTTATGTCTCTAAGATTAAATCAATAATTACTAATAAATGATTTTTAATAATTTACTCAAAGATTTATGATAAATCATAAGTAACAAGCATATCAAAATATAAGTAGTTATTGGCATTTCCATAATCCTGCTTTTGAATATATTGTTTGTTTCTATGCGTATATTATCGTGTACACGTGTGTATGTGGTATAAAATGTATTTCTGTTTATGTTTACATATATAAATATATATGTGTGTGTAAATCCTTTTATTGTATAGTCAGAGAAGATGAAACATCTTCTTAGTTCACGGTACCTTAGTAATACAGCAGATCCACGTGCAGCACTTGCTCGTGATGTTGCGATTGTGGGTGGTGTTATTGGACCAGAAGGAAATCAAATTGATCAACAAGTTGCCAGTTTGGAGGCTCTTGTAACGCAACAGAGGAGAACTCAATGCAGAATGAATAAAGTTCTTAAGGATGCTGAACTAAGGCATAGAGCTGTATGTATTCGTCTTAAAATAAACTTTCGTCTCCTTCTTTATCGAGTTTACTACAAATGTAACAAAATTTAATATTTAGATTTATTATTTGTCAGGTAATAAAAGAACTAGAAGAAGAAAAGCGTAAACATGAGCATGATACTGCTCAGGGTGATGATATTACTTATGGTCTTGAAATAGAAAGAACCAGATTAAAAAAAGAATTAGAATTAGAAAAACAAGAAAAAAAAAGAATAGAGCTTGAATTAAAAAAGATTACCGATATGTTAGATGAAGAGAAGAACCGTCAGAAACAAATAATACTTTTACTTTTGGCAGAACGTAAAAAAATAATAATGAAATATATTGAAGAGAGAAAAAGATCTGAAGATTTGGCGCAGATATTAAGCGAAGAAAAAGTAAGAATAGATTCTATGGCCGAGGGTCTTGAAGAAGAAAGTAAGAAATCGTTACAAATGGAAGCAGAATTAGAAAAGCAATTGGCACAGTTCGATATGGAGAGACAACAATATAGACAGGCCCTTGTTAAAGAGGAAAAGAGAGCAAAAGATCTTGAATTAGAATTAGAAAAATTAAAAAACGAAGTAGAAGCATGGAAAGAATCGCAAGCAAGAGGTCCGCAAAGAGGCATTGGGGCAACTCCACCGCCACCGCCCGCAAAGCCAGCTAATTTAATTGCTATGCCAACGCTGAGGCCGACTAATACATCGCAAACAAGTATGTATTATATTTTGCATTCAAAATAAGGATATAGTGTAGCTTATAATTATATATTTTATTCAGTTAAAACTTCAGTACTGGGAACCGGGACACCTATGGTCAGTAGTAAAGTTGTTCAACCTACTGCAACTGTATCTAGTGTACCTGTCAGTGGACCAAGTAAGAATAATTATAATAATTATAAGAGTATATTGCATGTTTCATAGAGAAATAGATGCATCAATAGTTATTGTAATAATAATAGATTTATATGTCTTCAAGTTTTGATTGATTTTCATAATGCATTGATATTACATATTCCGTATTATTTTTCTTTAACTGTATACTTATCAGCGACTTATATTTTATTGTATTCTACAGCAACAGGAATAGCCAGATCAGTGACACCTGGGCAAGCATTACGTGGAGTTACGTATGTGCCTAATATACCACCAACAAGTGGTGAATCTGCAGTCCCTTCGGAAACACAGGTAAATTATTCACATTTCCACCCTCATTCTACTCTAATCTAATAATTGTACAGAGCCTATTTACACAGAAAATGTATTGCACACAAAAAATATTTTTATATTAATAGCAGTAAAGTTTTAATGATTTATTATTCTTTTTTGGTGAAAAGAAAAGTAAAAGCAATCTGCATGATGCACAAACGTCTAATGTAAGTATATAGGCTCTCTATAGCAACTATTACTATTTAGAAACTTCAAATAATAGTAACAAAATGATGTACGAAAATAAAGTTAGCATTTGTACAGATCATTTATATTAGGAAAGTTTCAGAAGTATAAAAGAGATAATTTAGTTTGAAATAAATATACATATAAGAAAAATAGTTCAGTTGATTGCAAATAATATGAAATATTTTTACATCTAATCCATATTTGATAGTTTAATAAATTGCCAATAAGCGATGAGGACAAAGTGATAATGTTTTATAAAGCATATTTTTTAAAAAATATCTATAAAAACATTATTTTCTCAATGTTCATATATATATATATATACAAATATATATTACAATATCTTTATTATATTAAAAATTAATTCTGAAGTATCATCTTCAGTGTTTATAGCAAAATTTTCTTATAACTACTAGTCAGAAGAAAGTTTTTGCTTAGTTAAACTTATTTGCATTAAATATATAATGCGTATATTATTCTAGAAATCTATAGATCTAGAATATATCTATAGATAATTTTAGCTTTATACCCTGCTCTAGTCTTATAGTTTAACATTGTAGATATCAAATACAATGTTTTAGTCTGTAATTATTGAATAGCCACAATAAATGTACATATATTACATTACATAGTAGATATAAAATCTGTGGCATCTAATTATTTTTATTGTAATTGTATTAATCCTAACATATATCATTCAAAGAAGGATTTGTAATTGAGTGAGTAGATATATTTTTTCTATTAGCATAATTTTTAATTCTTTCGATTTATGTTATATTAAAAAAAAAAAAAAAAAAAATTTACTAGAATTGTACTTTAAAGTTTGAAATTTCATTAATCATGTATGGATGATTTTTTCGTCAAGTGTCATTTTATATACACTTTCAAAGAATTGTCTATTGTAATTTTTTTCTTACAAATTATTCTTTAATCTAGATTATCTAAAATGATAGATTAAATATTATTAAGCTCTAGCTTTAGTAAAAAATATAAAAAATGCCACAGATTCTATGCTGAAATTTTTATTTTTGATTAAGTATGATTTGGTTGTCCTATTTACATTATTATTGAATATTGATGAAACCTTTGAATATTTATATCACAGACACCTAGTATGCCATTTTTATAAGTTACCATATCATCGATACCTAGGACAATATTTTATTATAATGTTCTTATTTTATGTACATAAAATTATTATTCAGTATGTACATTAATTAAGTCCTTCATTAAAAGTTGTATGCAATTAATTTCTGAGCTTTATTTACAATTTTTTCCTGCTTATCTTCCCTAATTGCTGTCCTATAAACGCTACTGCTAAATCTATATGGTTTGGTTATATACATTTTTCAAGGAAACGAAAAAAAGAAAACAAAAGAAAAAGAAACGAATTTTCAGAAATCATCATCGCATGAAACATATTTGTAATTTTAAATCATGTTATGACCTTCTTTAGCTATGTATTGGCAGAAAAATTTTAGAATTGTATTGAATTTAAAAAATGACGATATCGCTTAAGTATTTAGATTGCATATAGTTATTTATATAATTACAAATAATATAATTTGATTATGTTCAAGTTTGACAGTAATGATTCAGACTTTAGAACACACACCCTCATTAGTAACCATTTACCACCTAAAAGTTGTATAATTACTATTAAAGTTTTCATTCAAAACAAACATCCTATTGTTAGTTACAATGTTTTTTTTCTATCTATTATGACTGTGGACACATCATATAAACGAACATCGCATACCTAAATCCTCTTGCAGAATCTGTATTAACTGCACACTATCATTTGTTTATTTCAATATTAATAAAAAACTTCTTGTATCACTGTTTCAGAATTTGCTTGTAATGTTTATATATAATATATATATAATATATATACATATATATATATATTACACGACCTTCAACACTTTTAATTGCTATTGTTTCTGTTTTTCATTGATTTTCCTGCTTTGGATCGGTGCCTTGGCGTGATCTTTTTTCAATGTTACCTTAAATATTGGGAAATATGTAGGATTCATGTGGAGATAAACTTATATCTGATTTCATGAATGTTAAATTGGCTGTGCTACATGTTCATTTCTCAGGCTATGGACAAACGACCAGTTGTAGCTGTTCCTTCTAATACTGGCGGCATGGCAAAATTAGTACCATCGACACAAACTGCAGGGAAGCATGGTTTTCACGTTGGTTCTACACAGGCCGTTCAAGCTCCTGCTACACTATCATCAAAAAAGCCACCTCTTTCTCGTGGCATTCCTCCTCCAGTGCCACCTAATAAACCGGTGGTACCACCTAAAAAAGAGGCAGCTTATCTTAGGAGACCAGAATTATCTCAGTCAGCCCAGGATACAGTTAAATTTGGTAAACAATCCTCGTCTCATCCCGTAAGTGGAACTGCTCCCTTGCAGGTGCAGCAAGTTATAGCTGCTTCTACTCAAGCTCCTGATGAAGAGGTCAGTGATATAACATTTTCTAAACAGTAAAATAAATAAGATATCTTCATATACTTCATATATTGCAAGTTATTTTAGCATATATATGATATAGTTAAATGCAATGTGTCATTTTCTTATGTATATATATATATATATATATATATATATATATATATATATATGTAAAGTTAATATTTTACGAATACAGTGGATTGTGAAATATGATTTCAGACAAAGCCACGTTGATTTATCAGCGAATAAATCCACAATCATGTATAGAAATTTTACAAAGTCAAAAATCATGTATCGTGAGCAATGCTTGGAAACTATATTGGGAGTATATACGATGGTTTCATTTTACCATTTATAAGATTGACGAAGAATCCGAATTCGTGAAGATTTATATACTAGTTAATTTCACTTTATGTAAATATATATACCACAGTAGTACTGCACTTCCAATTGTATACTTGCGAGTATTTAAGTGGAAATTAAATATATGAAAAAATGCATTAGGTCAACTTCGTAGATTCTTAGATTAGGAAAATATATATATATATATACATATATATATATATATATATATATATATATATATATATATATATATATATATATTATGTTAGATAAATTAATGCAGAGTAAAGATCACGTAACTTTCGTAAAATTTTATGTATAAAGTCTGATTAGAGATTGGGAAAATAATTTCTTTAGTAAAGTGTCGTATTATTAAAAAATCTATACGGAACTTCGTGAAAGTTACATGATTAACATTCTGTTTTATTATGCAGCAGATAAGAACGGATATAAGTACGAACGTATAGTACAATCATCATAAATAATTCAAACATTTTGGAAGAGATAATATTATGCAACATTTTATTTTTCAATCAGGCCAGTTCTAAGCTCATCAATTTGACTAAACTTAATCATATAAGTGTTCTTTATCAAGAAAAATACGTACATTGAAATGAGCAATATAATATAATCTTTATTGTACCAATCATTATTTTTAAAATGTAGCATAGTACTGTCTTATCTGAAATATTGTGTTTTAAAAAATGGTTGGATATTAATGCAATAGAAAATTATAAAACATTGATAAATGAAAAAATTTTTAGTTAAGTAAATGCAAATACGTATGTGCTATGATCACTGCCTTGTCTTGTTTTATTGCATACATTAGTAATATATGTTGATGACAGGATAAAACAAAATGGTATAAATCTACAAGAACGGCATTGCAAATTTTATGAATATACAATACTATCATTGTTTGTTTCTCGATACATTTCAATTTAAATATATGTATATGTTTAAGCGAAGTAAAGTGGAACAAAATGAATGACACAATAATAAGCCTGTTAAGAGTACAATTAAAAGCTTCACCGACAATACATATATGTGAAAAAAGCAAAATGATTTGCACTTTATGAAGATATTTGTATTAGTAGATTTCACTTATCTGAGAGTTTTTTATTATTTACTAATGAAATAACTCGCAGTGACTAAAATTATAAGGATTACTTAAGTACTCTTGACCTGTGTATATCTATAAAAAGAAGAAGAAAACAAATGCTAATTCAAAATTATTTCATCCTTTTGACAAGAAATTTACAGAAAATATTTACAGGATTGATATTGAGGTACTTTAATACTTATCCACATTATGATTTTTATGTGAGACTTTTTATCAAAATGAACATATATAAATGTGTTTTATCTTGATAATTTATTACACTTCTTTCTATTATTATTCCCTGTAAATTTTCATATCAGATTCAACCTTACACAGCGTGGGAAATAAGTGAATATAATCTGATAATGATTATACAAGTATATGATTAATAAAGTTTAACTTACATATCTCTCTATGGTAACGATATTTCTTTTTATAGTGCAATGATTGAGTTTCAGTATTATTGTTTCAGGAATGTTCGCAATTGTCATTAATGCATTTGTTGTCTTCCATATTGAATTAACATTTTTTAACTTAACCATTGTCATTGATTATAACAATGCAAGGAATTAAATAAACATCAATGTTTGCAAGTTAATATTTTCAAAGATTTTATATGTATAGTACTTATTCGATTGATGAATATGATTATCGTTATTTGTTCTTTAACCTATGAAATGATATTTTTCAACTTTTTGAAATGTCTTTCACTATTGTGATTGTTGATATAATTTAAATCTAAGTTTTAATTTGCACGCGCAATTAGTTCTTTTATAATATTATTATTTAAAGCTTTTCAAATCCTCATGCCTCCTAACATGTATTTATAATGGTATATATTTTAAGGTAAAAATCTATTTATCTAACCGAATGGTAGAAAAGAACCATTCTACATTTTATCTAATTGAAAGGTTTTATATTTTCCTGTATAAGGACGTAACTTGTAAGTTTTCTGTTCGTTATAAATTTTTTTATTATTTTCTAGGTCTTTGTTTATATCATGTTTATCGAAACTTCAAAGTTGATTACAAATTTCAATAAAGACGTGTTTACAAATAAAGTACTCACATCCTATCGAATTAATATATTGATCAAAATAATAATGATAATAATAATGATGATGATGATGATGATGATGATGATGATGATGATGGTATGATAAAGATAATAATAATAATAATAATGATAATAACTAATAATATAATAATAATAATCACGGTGATAATGCGTGGAAAATGAAGTGGAGCGGGAAAACGGCAATTTTTTATTTGGTTGATGAAACAGTCTTGCTATTATCGACTATTTTTATTAGATCGATAAAACAGCGCAGAATTATTATCGACATTATATGCGGTTGGTAAAATACTAATCTACTATTACTGGCGTGACTCGGTCCATAAAAAAGGAATCTACTATTACCATATGCTTCCGTGTAAAATTTAATTCCTTAATCATGGGACCAAGTCCCACGACAATATATTGGATTCGGACCGATATCTGAGCTCTCATTGATCAACCACCCCTACCGAAGATGAATCCTCGATGGTTAAAATGTATATATTATAGTAGTATTAATATAAATAAATTTAACATAAATCAATTCAAAATTATCTTGCAGTATTTTTTTTTTTTTTTGTTCTTTTATACATTGTGAAATATTCTCACTTCCTAAATTCATATTTTATTTTCATAAATTAAATATGACAAAATATTCGGAACAAACGAATAACAATGTACTATAAAAATAGTATAACAATTTATTGTGTATGTTAATTATAATTGTGCTTGGTATAAAATTGTTGTTAGTATAAAAGTTTTGGTATAAAAAATATTTATTCATTTTACAAATGTAGTATATATTTCATAATAAAAATAAATTCTGTCGTCACTACAATTGTCTAATAATGAACAATCTAATCATGAATTATTTAATTATATCCACACCATAGCCTTTTATTTTATAAATATTAGAGCCTGGAAAGTCTGATATAAAATCCACATCAACAAATGGTTTCGATATTGTTTTAGATATTTTTGGGTCTGTATAAAAGTTTATATCTTTTGTTGATGTTTTTTTTTTTTCTGAATTTATTTTTGAATGTCCCACTTCCTGCGATTGCATTTCCTTATAGCTAACATTTTTTTCAGTGATCGTACTATCGTTTTTATTTGTACCATCAAAAGTTTTTTGGCTGATTATATCTTGTTTAATATTTGCTTTTACTTTAATTTCCAAGTCGTTATCCTGTATCTTTTCGCAAGATACTTCTTCATTTTTCCTATCTTCCAATTCACATTCTAGATCTTTATTTATATGTTTTTTATCATGCTTACGTTTGTGTTTTGATTTTTCTACAGGCTTATCATCAACTACAGTTTCTTCAACGACTAAATGTTCTTCATTTTTGTCTAATGGTACGTTCGTTGTATTTTCTTCGTGTCTATGTTTCTCTGTGAATTTCTTTTTACATCTTGTCTTTTCTGTATTTTTCTCATAAGTAACATCATCATCCATTGCTACATGTTTATTTTTCTTTTTGATTTTTTCTTTTTTCTGCGAATCATTTATGTTTTCTGGTATGTGAGTAATCGTGTCATCAATGTCATCGGTCACTGTTATGGTTTCTTGCGTGTCATTTTTACTCTTTCTCTTCTTTTTTTTTATATCTAAATTATTTTCTTCATGCGTAGATTCCTCATTAGTTAGATTTGCATCTAAATTTGTATCTAAGTTTATAACTTCTTTACCACTGTTTGCACCTGTTTCTTCCGATGTTTCTTCTATCGTTTCAAGATTAGATATTCTCCGTTGTTTCTGTCTCTTATTCTTTTTACTTTTACCCTCATTTACTTTATTATCCGTTAACTCTTGAGACATTAAATTAATGTCCAATGCTTCATTGATGATACCAATTTTATTTGAATGGTTAGTATTAACAAATTGTTTTTGTTTCTTTTTACGCTTCTTGGAATCAACTTCAAATTTATCCAATGTACCAGTATGTTTCTTTTTCTTGTTAGAATCCGTACTATATTCCACGTGATTATTAAATGTTACTCGCTTTTTCTCGTGAATTTCATCCGTTAGATCCAATGCATCATTTGTAAGACCGAGTTTTACTCTTGGCACTTCAAATTTACTAGTTACATGACTTTCATTAACATCCGTATCTAAATCAAGAGCCATATTTATAAAACCTTCCTTACAATTTTTATCATTACCATCAATTTTTATTTTTTTAGTTAAGTTTCGTTCGTAACTTAAATTTTGTTTATCATTTTCAATTGAAAATTCTCCTTTCCTCTTGTTCGAGCAATTTTTATTTTGTTCGAGTACATCATCACCATTATGTAAATCTAAAGCAGGATTATCAAAGGTATAATTGGATTCAAGCTTCGACTTATTAGTTTGTTTGTGATTAGGACTTTTGGATACAAATCCAAAACCTCTATATTGTTCAGTTTCATTGTCAGATACATCCATACAATTTGCATTAGTATTTTCTTTATCTTTAAGAAAATGTGAAGTCTTTTTTTTAAAATAATCAGTAATACTGCCTCTATTTATAGTAACTGTACCTCCCGTAATATTTTCAACATGCGCAGTATTAGCAACGTTTGTATCATTTTCCTGCAGTCCTTCCTTTTTACTTTCCCTATTTAAAATATGTCTACCTCCAAGTATATCAGCCAAATCCTTTGCACTGTATTTCTTTACATCTTTTCCGCGTGTAAATTTTTGATAGCTGTAAAGTGAAATATTTTCTGTTTAGAACTGAAATATATAAAACATCTGTATTTTATAATAAGAGCAATATAATATCCATACTGTACACGTGCACGACTTTGTTTAGATTTCAATTCTAATGATTGAGTATTAGCCGTAGAATTTTCTGTATCTGTTTTTTTGATCACGTTAGAATCTTGATTTTCTTGTAGATTGTTCAAAAAACTATCGAATGCCTTTTGATGTTCCGTCCATGCTTCATCTTGATCATTTTTAAAACCAATGCCTTAAAAAAATAAAAACTTAAATAAGTTAATTTAATACATACGTATGTGTGTGATATGCTTGTAAAATATTACACACCAACTGTATCATTTTTCACTTTAACTTTTACATGCTGTGTTGTACCCTGCTCGTTAATACCAAGTCCTTTACCAGATGTCCAACCCATTTTTTCTAACATTCTTTGTCCAAATTTATTTGTATCTAAAATGTAATATATTTAGAATGAAACATTAAAATATATCTAACCTAACATATAATATATCTAACCTAACATAAAATATATCTAACCTATAACATCCTTAATAAGATTTATAAATCGAATTATGATTAAGTTACAAATAATTTATAAAGAAGAGTAATTCGCATTGTCAATTAATTCTTATTAATCTTATTTTATTTTTTTTATACCATTAGACCAATCCTTCCCACGTGGATTTAACGTCCACTTTTGCTTTCGTCGAGGTTCCGCAAGCATAGCCATAGTTTAGTTGATAATAAATTCCATTAAAAGAAGAGTCTTTTAATTCTTTATAAAGAATTATCGTAAATCTTTTAAGTGTTTCAATTTGGTTAGTTAACTCGATACAACTTGTTGTATTCGACACGTGTTTAAAAATGTCCGTATATGATCAACGCCATGAGTTAGCATCGATAAAATAGATAATTGTTACGTGTAGGTCGACGTAACTAATATCTAATGGATAGGTAACTAAGTTATTTCTAAGTGGATACAAAAGTAACCTGTTGTACCAACTGATTTAAAAGAAGTAGTCGTTCTGTCGTCCATGTTTGATTTTTATAGGAAAGTGTTGTGTTTACAATTTTTAAGTATGACGGAAGTTTGAACTTTTTGTATCGTGTATCTGTGTATATATACTGTAATTATTTTATAATCATATCTATTTAAATATGCCATCTCGAGGTGAAGACATACTTAAAGGCTTTCAAGTGTATCCTTTTATTAATATATATATATTTACGAATGATATCATACATTTGGAAAACTCTACAAAGATAGGTTAAGATCATAGGTTGAGATCACTGTCAAAACAGTGTTTTCGTAACATGATATTTCTCTTTTTAGTCTGTTATTTTCCTTGATTACTGAATTAATTATAGTAACTGGATGAATCTGAGAGATGCTGATAGCGGAAAGATTTTGTGGCAAGGCAATGAAGATTTGTGAGTATTTGAATTCTCATAACCTATAAATAAGCGTACAATTAAATAAGTGGTCTTGTATTAAACAAGGTAATCATTAAATTTATTGTATTATTTAATTATAGATCTATCCCTGACGTTGAACACGAAGCACGTGTACCAAAAAAGATTCTGAAATGTCGCGCAGTGTCTAGAGAAATTAATTTCAGTTCTGCAGAACCTATGGAAAGGTTTAGATTAGAACAAAAAGTACTCTTCAAGGGTCGTTGCCTGGAGGAATGGTTTTTTGAATTTGGATTTGTTATCCCAAATAGTACAAATACGTGGCAGAGCTTGATTCAAGCAGCTCCGGAAAGTCAAATGATGCCAGCTAATGTATTGAAGTAAGTTGGTTCTACATGACAGAAAAAAAAAATAATAATAATAATCTGCATTTAATTGATACCGATCATTTTCTTTTACAAACAGTGGCAACGTGGTAATAGAAACAAAGTTTTTCGACGACGACTTACTAGTGTCAACTAGTCGCGTTCGGCTGTTTTACGTGTAAGATGCTTGATATTTGGTCCATATTGGGATCTGGGACCAATCATTACATTAAAAATTTCTATCACATTTGTATAATGTGACACAGGGTTCTTATTATCTACAGTTTTATCTTCAGAATCTATCATGCACTTTCATTAATAGATATGTGTATTATCTAAAATTTATTCACTATTTTATAACTCCGCAATGCTATATGCACAATTTTATTTTTTTATATGCATCGAGACGTATTTTCTTTAACATAAGTTTTGCTATATAAAATAATTATTATAATTAAAATAGTTTATAGTATTGTATTATAATTCTAATATATACTTAAGGCACCCGTGCACAGATATTTTACTCTTTAAGTATAATTATATTACAAACTTTGTATATATTGGGATACACTGCAGCAAGAAAAATAAATAATATCATAATTAACAAAAACGAGAACTTTTTCGTATACTCATTACCAATCTTAAGATCAAGATCGTTCGATAAACAAATAAAATAAAAAATGTGAAGTAAATCGCAAAATTATCGTACGTACACACTATGCGTACATCCGCGCAGACATTTCTGTAATACGAAGAATCGTCATTATTTCTATTCCAATAAATTATAAAGTCTTGTAAGTAAAGCCCAACGAACGATAAAGAAATCAGATATACTTTTTGTACTGTACATCCGTACTATTGATTCGTGGTTTACAAGCAATACATTTTTGGGGCTTCACTACCCCTCTTGAGGGAGTTCACGTTGAATATACAACGCGTCCCCTACTCTCTCTCTCTTTCTCTCTTTCTCTCTACCACGTACAGGTGTAAGAAAAAAAGGAGGAAAAGAGAGGAAAGAAACGGCAGAGTTGCAGAGCTGCTTGCCTATCCAAACGAAGTTCTCAATCACGTAGTGATTCGATTACCATTTGCGAATCTTCTGCCAGACTGTTACACGGTTGGCCTTTCAAAAAAAAAAAGAAAAGAAAAAAAAAACAAAACAAAACAAAAAAAAATAAAGAATCAAAAGTGAACTCAAAGTAGAGGAAGTAAAGTGATTATTCGGTTTTTTTTTTTTTTTTTTTTTTCAAAGAATGGATTTAAAAGAAGAGGACGAAAGCGGTAACGAGGGTAGTAGACAATTATTTTTGGTTGGTGCACCGCGCGACCCTTTAGTATCTACCGGTGCGATCGTTGCCTCCGGAGGAGCTAACGACGAGATCAATTCTGGAGGAGATCTACAGTCAACTGCTCTGGCCGGTCTGATGAGCACACAATCTTCCTCGGTTTGCTTTCCTACAAAATTCAGTAAGTTCACCCTGCTCTACCCCGGATCTGATTTAATTAACTGCTTCTCTCTCTATCTCTCTCTCTGCATGTCGGCGTCTGCAAGTTGGGGTAGAGAGAGAGACTCAATTAAATTATTGCTAAATGCATTAAGCGGATAGGCAGCCCTTTTTTTTTAAATAGAATTAGTGGTAATCAGTTTAACTGTTATGAACCGTTTTACTCGATGATGAATGCAACGAGATTAGACTTGATGTTCACGTCGCGACTGGAGATTCCCCGACGTGAACGCGATTCATCTCTTTGCGAGTGTGTTGTTTCGATCATAAAGAACACGTTTATGACATTGTATGGGAAGCTTGCGCGATTACGAATAATTTTATATATATATATTCAAAAATATAGGATACGTTTTATACGTTATCAAAAGTGTATTCAATTGGAAATTTCGATTACAGAAAACTTTACCGTAGTAAAAAAAAAAAAAAAAAAAAAAAAGACGGTATCTCAAGGTTCTCGAAGTTATTCGAAATCTAAATTTACATCAAATTGAAGAAATTTAATGGTTTTTCAATTCTACGAAAACGCGTTCCCGTATTATCTCATCGTAAATCATAAATATTTAACGCAAGAAATTAGTGTGAATTAGATTCGTTAAATTTGTGTATACAGCATACGATTTTTCGCCAAGTCCTGGGAACGAAGACAGACAATCGTCCGGAGGAGGAACTGGCAAAAGAAAGCAGCGAAGATACCGTACGACCTTTACGAATTTTCAATTAGAAGAATTGGAAAGGGCGTTTCAAAAAACTCATTATCCTGATGTTTTCTTCAGGGAGGAACTTGCCCTGAGGATAAAATTAACTGAGGCTAGAGTTCAGGTAGTATATCTTCTAAATATCTTGTTATATCATATTGCACTAAACACTTATCTGGAAAAACGTAAAATATTTTCAATTATCTATATTTTCTATAATTTTCAATATTATCTCTTATATATATATATATATATACTTTTTTTTTTATATATATATATATGACGATATTAATATTTTTATATATAAGTATTTAAAAATACTTCTTTTTCTTTTCTCTCTCTTTTTTTTTTTTTTTTTTCTTTTTTTTTTTTTTTTTTTTTTTTTTTTAGGTATGGTTTCAAAATAGACGTGCCAAATGGCGAAAACAGGAGAAGCAGTGCAAAGTTGCAACTCACCTAACATCCTATCTTCCCACATCGGATTGTCAGGAAGTGCAACAGCAACAGCAATCCGATCATTTGTTACTTGAACCACCATTAGGCAGCCCACCACCTATTTACCTTGGTATGGAATGGGCTGGTTTTTCACCATATAGCAACACAGCCACGGCTTCTCCTCTTGTAGTTAATGGTATGAATAAGCCACCGGAACAAGAAACAGATGACAATCCATTACTAGATCCTGAGCTTTTACAATTGAAAACATCGCGTTCTTAATGATACAAAGTCCCTCTCCAAAAAAAAAAAAAAAAAGAAAAAAAAAAAAAAAAAAGTAAAAAAAAAATAAAACTCGTAGTTTCCTAATTTCGAAACGTCAATCTACATAACGTTCTTCGATTGAAAGAATTAAAATTATCTCATATGAATAAGTGCGGCAATACAATTAATTAGTCGAGGAAAAATGTATTGTATATTGTGCAATATATTAATAAGATGAAATTAAGTGGACCAAAAGAGGTACCTTGAACGTGTCTCAAAAGTAATTAGAGACTGAGAAGAGATATTCAGATAATAGAATAAAGAAGCAATGTATTTTGATTATTGTTATATAGATTTTGTAAGAAAAGGTTTATATATGTAAAACTTTTTCTGATTAAATAAGCCTGGGGTATGATCAAAATGCAATAAAGGATGTAAGATTAATGGCCATTATGAATTTTGGAAAGAACAATAAGATTGAGTCAACGAAGATTAATAAAGTTACCGATACGACGCTAACATTTTCTAAATTCTTAACGTAAGTAATTCTTTACTCCGGCTTAAAATAACATCCTCTTTATTCGATGTGCATATATTACAAGTCAAGGAATCGACTAAGATATCAATCGCTCGATTTAGGAGCACATAAGCGATTCAAGATGCTCCCTTTAATCTTCGAAATGACATTAAGATTTATCATAAAGCGTATGGATCTTTTCTGTTCGAGATTTTATGTTGATAAAGAAACGTATAATCCGAAGAAAGAAAATTTCTTTAGAATTGATATCCACACACACACACACACAAATATATATGTATGTATGTATGTATGTATGTATGTATGTATATATATATATATATATATATATATATATATATATATATATATATATATATTGGCGTCACAATGATAAATTGAACGGAAAAGGGAACATCCCGAGGAAATAAATTAGTGATGCCTTTTGCGATAAGGTTACGCAACATAGGAGTACTCATCGGCACTGTTTGGAGTACGTTCGATGTACTGCTTATCTATCAACGCTTCAATGCACTTTTTGATCATGCCGATGGAGGGTGCAAAAGTAACTTTAGACTGGCCAAGTACCTGTAATAAATTCTTAAGTTTATAAATGTTCGAATAATAACGATCGAAATTATAAAGAAATTCGGGGTAAAGAAAAAGCGAATTTCTAAAAAAAAAAAAAAAAAAAAAAAGAAAAAAGAAAAGAAACGTTATATTACCTCTTGTAAAAGTTGATTATGTCTCAATAGTTTTCGACTTTTCATTATACGAACTATAGCTGCTTGCAGGTACAATTTTCTATCGTCATCGACGCTACGGTGCGTAGCCTCAGCATCATGGGGCGCATCGCGTTGTAATGCCGCCGTAACACGGAACTTCGTTCTTTTGTTGTGATAATCAAAATTAAGCGTAAGAACGGTGTCCTCCTCCAATTCGCCCTCCGTCGATTTTTTCAATATTTTACAATCGACGAGACTCACGGCATGCTTCACTAATTGATCGTGCGACAGATGTAACGACGCAGCCGCTTCTTTGCACTGTATCGCATCGCACTGTTCGAAAAGTAATAATAAAGCCATCTGATAGGTTTGCACTGTCACCAAATACGGTTTTTTCAAGTAATTAAATTTTAATTCTCCTTGGCACAAGTGATGCAACCAGGTCAATTTACGACCACTGAATTGCGCGTGATAAAAAGATTCGAAGGCCTGTATAGATTTTTCTAATTGTTGGGGAACGTGAAAGGGACCAGGCGTAGGTGGCAAACCGAGAGGCCACGCTCCGGCCTGTAACACGTATACCACGAATCCGATGCCTAATTGATTATCCGCGTCTCTTTCTCTGAGACTGGCCGTAAATTTCGCGTTTAGATCCGCGGACACGGACATGTCGGTAAACATACGATGTAATTTATTTGTAAATTCGTATCCGCAGGCTTGTTTCAAACGATCGATCATGGCCTCTTCAGCGTCCATCGATTGTGATTGTTGATGTATCAATCTCCTAGCCAACATGCGAGCGTAAAACTTTTGAAAAACGTCCTTGTCATCGACGTACTTGAATACGGTTATGGATCGTCCCAATTTTTCCTCTATTTCTCCCTCCGATGCAACCTTAGCAGATTTCTTTAGAAGCGAGTCACAGTATTTGGCAAGCTATATGGAAATAATATCCATATTAACTTTATCGAACGGTTAGGTTTACAAAAAAAAAAAAAAAAAAATAAAAAAGATCGTATTTTGCTCGGATAAAGCAATAAAATTATTATTATTACGTACGAGTTCGGGTGCACGAGCTGGTTGACGCGGAACTGGTCTATGATTGACGACAGCTGAACACGCTTTATCGAGAGCAATTATAAAAGCTTGATCTCCTTTAAATACATCTCCGATTAATTCGGAATATTTAGTATGCACGTCCAGCATGCTTTCTACAAATTGAGTGTAAACCTAAAATAATGAAAATTTTTTCATCGAATCTGATCGATATAAAATCAACGAGTTGATTCGCGTTTAACTAAAATGTCGTTAATCTTACATTTTCACCTTGTAACGGACCGATCGCCTGTAAACCTTGTTGCGTGATGTGTTGAGTAAATTTCTGTACAAGCGGAGCTAATCCGGATGGTAATGGCCTTAATAAAGCGTAGAGCAAAGATAAATCCCATCTTCGTTCGTTTTGTATCATTGCTTCTGCTTCCGCGTGTAACCAAGAAAGATGCGCAGCTACCATTTTTTCTTCGCAGCATTGACTTACCTATAGAAATTATTGTTTGATAACCTTTTCAAACTTATATACGCTTATACATCTGTTTTTATTATTAATTAGAGAAAGAAATAAACGTACTTTAGGCATTGAACTAACGTGAAGAAATTTGTAAGTGCGGAGTTCTTCTAGATTAAGTCGCCAAGTAACTCTTTCCATGTAACGAGTAACGTCAGACTGTTGTAACAATTCGGACGCTTCCCTCGCATAAAATTCTCCGGTAGTCTCCAAAAATGGTTTCTCAAATATTTCTTGATACATCTAATTAATAGCAGATATTAATGTATATCTATTTAATATTTTATCGGTATGTCAAGTTTTAATTATTATAAGATAAAGGTATAATCTTATATTATAAGATATAAAATATGTTCTTATAGAAATTATTCTTACATCTAATTGTCCTTTCACTTTATATTCCTCTACCCGCACAAAACTCTGTATCACTCCACAAATCACATCGGTTGTGGCAGGTGGTGCCTCACCTATCCTGTCCGCATTAATGCTTTCTAAGAGAAGAGAAACAAGAGACTTTCTAAGCGGCGCTATCATTCTTTTTTTCCATATATCTAAGCCCAATTCACCGATTTCCATCTGCTCTTGACAATCGGCGGACATAGCCGAAGAAGTGCCATAGATAAGCTCTGCTTCGGATAATTTTTGCTTTTTAATGTGTTGTTGATTTAGATACAAATACAGACAATGTAGATAGTTTATGCCTTGAGAATATTCTGTCCAGGCACGATGGTAAGCCTGAAGCAAACCAGTTTCACCTTGAGCACGAACTTTTGTTAATAATTGAGAAACATGATTATCCAAAAACCTTTTTGTTTCATTGTATAATCTATCTGCCAATGGCTCTGGATATGCAACGCACAAGGAATACACATCGCTGCAACAAGAATTGTTCGAACGCATTCGTTTATACCAAAATATTTTTCTTTCCGTTTACAAGGATGATTTTTTATCGAAATTTTTAATATACCTGAATCTGTCATTCCACGTAGCACGAGGGACATTGGCTAATGTTATTACTCCTTTAACGGTTTCTTGCAAAACATCCCAGGTTCTAGTAAAATCTACTCTTTTAGGTTTTAGTGACATCCTTTTCCTTGATCCACGGCCAACAAGTTCCCAGATTAGAATATTAATAAATCAGTAACTACCTATATAAACTTTAAGGTTTAATTCCTAATATCACAATCCTGAAATATCAAAAGATCGTAAGTTATTAATTTATGACGTCCATTGGATCGGTCAGTTTGAAAAGAAAATGAAATAAAATTAAATGCCGAAATGTCAATGTTCTTTGTTTATAGATTCTTAAAGCCAGGCTCTTAAAATATACTCCAAGAATAATCTTCGATCTATAGTTAACAGTCCGAGCATACAAGGCTTTGTCCGCATGTTTTGTGTATAATGCGTTGGTGTTTAAAAATAATATATAAAAGTGAAATACACTGCGTACATATAAATATAAGGAATTTCATGGTCGCTCTAATTCTTGTCTTTAATCCAATTAAAGATACTTATTTAGATCTGTGATCCTTGGAGTAATATCTTATTAACATTGATTTAAGGGCATGATGATAAAAAAAAAGGAAACAAAAAAGAAGGAAGAAATCGAACGTTACTCGAAACACTTTAAGAACTGTGGTATCGAAATGTGATTCTCAAATTCGATCATCATTTTTCACGTACACGAATGATAACGTCGCACCAAATTTTAATTCTTTTTTTCTTTTTTTTTCGTTAAAAAAAAAAAAAAAACGCGACTAAACGATGAGAAATTGAAATCTTTAATAAAGGTGCATACACACACACGCGCACACAAACGCACTCTCTCTCTCTCTCTCTCTTTCATACACACACACACGTATATATACTGCGAGTTACAGCTGACTCTACTTTACACAATCCAGATGTTCGCGGGATCGAGGCCACTAACCAAAAAGTCAAAGGGGGGACAAAGAGCGCGAATCCTTTCGATTAACTCAATGATCTCTGATCGATTTCAGCCATCACAGCGACGGACCTGTTCTGGACCGCTTATTTTTGGCGTATCGCGAGTCATTCCCCGTTGCAAAATGCATGACACTTGCAATATTCTGCGATGATCGAACGCATATTTATTTTTCTTCTATATATCGAGAACACGGATTCTCGTCCTTGGTTTATTATTTCTTCTCCTTTATACACTTTTCTCCCTTTCACTATTTACTTAAATCTTGATGAAATGAACGTTAACGGAAATTCCTTTTTTACTGGACCGTTAACGCGACTAAACGTACGCAAAATATTCTCTACCACTATCTGACGAGTCTCTTAATAACATCGTACGGCCATACTTTTTTTTTTCTCAACTTTCGACTTTCTGGCTATCTTTGGAGGAATAGTAGAAGGGGGGAGGAGAGAGAGAGAGAGAGAGAGAGAGAGAGAAAATAGATGGGCTACCCTACCGTCATGACTGGCGCTATCTAAAAACTCTATATAACAAACGTAGTTCCTCGATCGCACGCCATTTTTCACCTTCCTATATTTCTATTATCCTTGTAATCCGTTGTTTTATTTATTTCATCATGTACTTATGACTTTCGATAGACAGGTAGATGTATTTATCGTCACATTGTACCGATAACAATTGTTTACGAATTTTTCTTTCTTTCCTTTTTCTTCGTTCAAAGTCATCGAGATAAACGCTTACGTCGAATTTCGCGCGCAAAATAAATTCAATATGGTAGACATTATACATAATCTGATCTCTTTAAAGTCCAATAGAAAGGATGCGATTGTATATGTATTTACGTCACGCTGTGACGGTGAAAATACATTTTTACTGTTATTACAACATGTAATTAAAACTAATATTTGCTTATACGTACACATACACGCACAAATACACATATAATTGATATTTTAATTTAAATGAAATACTATTGATATATTAAACATCATCCACCGATCTGATTGCAACTTCAAATGAACTTTACTTTTGATACCTTGATATAAGGTAGCACGTCTATATAAAACGTTGTTTATGCATCACAATCTGTACTTGTGTATTACTGGTTGTACATAAGGATTCGTGTTGATTTCTTAATACGCTATATTAATTTATATTATTAAAAATGGTAAATATACATATAAATTAATTAAAATGATTTGTTTTTATATACTTATATGTACAATTAAAGGATAGTAAAGATAATTAATTTTTAATTTGTAGATTACCGTCAAATTTACAGATGACATTGCACATTTTCAATAATATAATAGAAAATAATTTTTTATTAGGGGCTTTAAGCAAATTTTGTTTCATTCGTTTAAAATATATTTAAGATTATTTAGAAATAATTTAACAATAAATTCTTTCTCATTCTGTTTTATAATTTTATTTTATAAATAAAGTCAATGTGTTTGTTGTTAGAGTATACTCGCGTACAATGGTGGAGCAATAATAGCTATGAAAGGGAAAAATTGTGTGGCAATAGCTGCAGATCGTAGATTTGGTATTCAAGCGCAAACTGTGACTTGTGACTTTCAAAAACTATATGAGATGGGACCGCATTTATACGTTGGACTTCCCGGTCTCAGTACAGATAGCCAAACGGTGATGGAGAGGCTGCGTTTCCGTTTGAATTTATATGAATTAAAAGAAAATAGAAAAATTCATCCTAAAACTTTTGCCGCGATGATATCAAACCTTTTGTACGAAAGAAGGTTTGGACCGTACTTTATAGAACCAGTCGTTGCTGGTTTGGATCCTGTTACATTTGAACCATTTATTTGTAATATGGATCTGATAGGTGATTTGAACATACCAGATGATTTTGTAGTTGGCGGAACATGTACGGAACAATTATATGGTATGTGCGAATCATTGTACGAGCCAAATTTGGAAGCTGATGACCTTTTTGAAACTATTAGTCAAGCTTTGGTAAATGCATGCGATAGAGATGCAATATCTGGTTGGGGTGCTATTGTCCATATCATGTAAGTATTTAAAAATTTATCGTTAACCCTTTTCGATGCTAAATGGATTTTGTAATATCTATTTTTGTTGCAGTGAAAAAAATAAAGTTACAACAAGAACAGTTAAGACACGTATGGATTAAAATAATTTTTTATCATTATTTTATGTCGAAATCAACACAGCATTCTTATGATTATTGTTATTAGTTAAGCTATACAATTCATCAGAAAAAAATAATTTTCAATAAATTGCTACTAAAATAAATACTGTATGATTAAATTTTTTTATTTTTCATCATTATATAAGAAATGAAATAAAGGAAAAGATAATTACATATGACATGGAAATCCTACTCAATACTTCCATCTTTTTTTATGATAGTTCGAAATTTTTTGAACCATTAATATTTTACTTACGTGTGAATTTTTTTTCATTCATTTAAATTATTTTCGTTTATATCGTTAGACTTTAATTTTACAATTTATCTTACCTTAAATAAAATAAATAATAAATACTTAAAAATTAAATAATTTACTAACTTATATTTATCTCTTATTGCGCATGTCATTCTTGAGCGAATGTTGCTCGATGGTGCGCTGTGTTATGCGCACTGACTACTTGTTATTAAATGAGAGAATTTATTAATTATTATGACTGTCAATATGTTATGTACTGCATTTCGAAGACTAGCTATTAATCCACGTGGTATGTATGAAATTGACGATTAATCTTATTAATTTGAAAAGAGAAAATTCAATAAAGTAAAATTACCTAACCTTAAAGTTAATTGAACGTAGCTAGATTATTATTTAATATACTTGGCGAATACTTTAATGGATAATACTTTATAAGCTGTGAAAATAATTGCATTGCATTATAAAACTTGTTTTTTTTTTTTTTTTTTTATGGATTATTTATTTTTCTTAATAATCATTCATCAAGTGTTTTACATAATACAATCTTAGTTATACAACTTAGAGATTTTTGCTTTTAATCGGAATGTTAATTAATTTTTTACAATTATTTTTTAGGTACTTTTCCTGTAAGATGTTATTTTAAACACGGAGCTGTCTTAAACAAGGAAACAAATAGTGTTATTCCATTATCTCGAAATAATAATGGCGATATATGTAAAACTAATTTATATTTTAACATAAAGTTTGCACCAAGAACGTTGAATATTGATTTTGAATTACCAGTGAATAATGATACATACAAAAGTATCATTGATATACCTATTACAGGAATATCTAAAATAGAAAATCCAAATAGATATTTGCCTATTCAGCAAGAATTACCTGTGCCAAATAAATCTATAGAACTTCCTACAATTGAGAATATTATAGAAAAGCAAGCTGTACGTATGATAGTCATCAGGCGACAAAAAATGAAGAAACATCAGCGTAAGAAGCTTAGAAAGAAAATGAAATTTTATTGGAGAAAAATTAAACAGAGAAGAGAATTATTGAAGGAAAAAGCTTTCCAGGCAGAGCAAATTGCACTTATAAAACAGGCAGAAAGTTTTGATCCTGTAAAATATGTAAATGAGAAATTTCAAGAACTAGATAAAGAATATGTACCAAAGACATACAGAGGTGAAGTGTTGCCTCCAGAAATGATAAAGAAATTTATAGAAGAAAAAAAACGTAAAAAAGAAGCCAGAAACTCTTTACCTAAGTTGACTTTGTAAACATTAATTTGTATTATAATAAATAAAAATCTTACGCAACTTAGCTTTTCAAATTTACATTTATGTTATCAATGCTTACCTTTATCTTTAAATACAAAACATACACGGGAACAAAATAAAATGTCACAAGAAATTTCATAGACAAATCTTTGTATTCTTTGTTTCATAAAAAAAAAAAAAAAAATAAGTCACTCATTTTATTCTTTCTCGAGGACTATTTTGTACAAGTTATATGTAAAATAGAATTAAATATATCATTTTATGTACAAAGATGACAAATTGAATGTTATAATAAATGATAAATATCAAAGAATTTCTTATCTGTATTTGGAATTAATTAACCATAGCTATATTAAAAAGAAATCTTTCCAAATCTGCTATGATTTAAAAGATTCATATATTTCGTTTTTTACTATTAAAAAATATCCTCATTCCATGGTCGTTGGTCATTTATATACAAGCACAATAATATAAAATAATACTATATCATATACAATTAATAGCACCTTTTGTTTAATTGTACAACCGATAATGTACATAGGAATATGTTTATTAGAAATAATAGTAAATGTACTTTCAAAGGCATTATTATTATTATTAGTATATTTTTTCTTTTTCTTTTTTTTTTTTTTTAATAAATCATATGCCTGAGTAATTCTGTTGTACACATTTACAAAAAATGTTCATATATTGTATTTATTATATTAAAAAATATTTATAGAATAATTAAAGTACTATTTTGTATTTAACTGTACAGATAAAGTTTGTGATATTGATTCTAATAAGTATATCTGCATCTGTTCTTATCAATGAGTATGTATAACATATAAATCTACAAAATTTATTATCCTATCTAAAATACATAAGTCATTGTGGCTAGATTTGTTTAAGTCTTTTAGATGCTGCAATTGTCTCTTGTAATTTTTTTAAAAAGCTTTCATTAATTTTTGTTCATTATTTTTTTTATCAAAGTTATACCGATCGTCTATAATAATAAATAACATTGGACATAGTTCTTTTCTTTATATATCATATTTGTTAATTTTTGTTATTTGTTTTTCGTTAAATCATTCTAATTTGTGTATGAAAAATTTGTAAAAGGTTAAATAATAAAATAGTCATATTTACTTGAATAAGATATACAAGTGCTGTAAAATAATGATTTAGAGAATTAATAAAATAAAACTAAAATAAATTACAAATATGTATACATGTGTACAATATTAATGAATAAGATGAACATATGTGATGCCATTGAACAGGCAATTCAAATATCAAGAATAAATGAGAATTTCAAATATAATCCGTATGAAATTGAAATATCATATTATCCTTTAAAAAAAAAAAAGCTCTAAATGACAGAGTTAGTTATTCTATGAAGTTTCTAGAGTGATTGGTAGGAGTATAAAAAAAATGGATCACAGTTGAAATATAAGGCACCTTGATACTAAGTAATAAGTCAACTTCTATTTGTAGTAGTATCATCTGAATTTGTTTAAAAAAAAAAATAAAAAAAAAAATAAAAAAAAAAAAAGGAAAATAAGAAAAAAAGAATAAAACGAAAAAGAAACAAACATTTAAAAGTTTAAATAGTCATTGGCACCGTATGACATAACAATTGCAGAACCCTTACATATACATAAACATTAATTCTTAGAAAATGAAATTTATCAATGGCATCAAGGCAAAACCTGACCCTTTTTAATTTCTAATACTTTTGGATTGTTACGTATTTTTCCAGTATACAAACTATTGCTCCTTCCAGAGAAGTAATCTTCTATTTCTTGAAGGGTTTTACCTTTGGTTTCAGGGAGACATATGTAAAAGAATATTGTACCGAATAATGAAATACAACCATACAAAATAAAAGTACCATGACTGGTGAATGCACTTACGAAGAAGGGATACGTTTTTACAACTATAAAGATAAAAGAATGCGCGGTCATTGTCGTTAAGCCACCTATAATACCTCGGACTTGTACGGGATATACTTCCCCAATCATTATCCAAGGGATGACCAAAAATCCAAGGGTACATGTGACCGTATACGAAAATATACAGAAAACTGGTATCCATGTAGCTACAAATGGTAATTGATTCATTACCCAATATTCCTTTAACCACATATAGCCACCTAATCCGACCATGGATAAACCACAACCCACGGATGACACCATAGTAAGCAATCTTCTACCACAACGTCTACACAAGATGCAAGCAACTATCGTAGAAATTAATCTTACTATTCCCAAAATGACTGCTGCCAAATACTTATTTATCGTTGTTCCGGAATCGTTAAAAATTTCAACCGCGTAAAATGTTATCACGTTCGTACCAGAAAATTGGTAAATCAAAAAATATATAAAGAGTAAAGTATACGGCTTAAGAGCATTAGGTTTAAGAAGGGCGCGAACAATTTCACGTAATCCAGTTAATCGTTTGAGATTATTCTTATTTGAGAATTCTTCCAACACTTCCATTTCTTGATCGATGTTATAGTTATTATCACGGAATTGTTGCAATGCTTTTCTCGCTTTATCCGGTCTATTTCGTGATATTAAATAAGACGGAGTTTCAGGAAAGATGAACATTAATAATAAAGCGGCAAGCGGAAGAATTCCACTGATGGCTGCGCAAAGATTCCACGAGAGGAGACTTCCTAGAGCGTATTCTATTAAAACACCAGTACTGACTCCAACGCTTGACATCGCTGTTAACATTCCTCTGAGATGCGGTTGAGTCACTTCGCTAGCATAGACTCGAGCCGGTGCGCCCACCATACCGGATCCAAGTCCAACAAAAAATCTTCCGGCATAGATCATGTGAATGTTGGTTGCAGTTGCAATTAATATCCAACCAAGTAATGCGGGAATTTCGGTGATAATCAAGGAACGCTTTCTTCCAAACATATCCATCATGTATCCCGATGCTAAACAACCAATTGGAGTACCGATGGATGACATACTAGCTGAAAATGGAAAATAATTATTTTCATTTTAATTCAAATTCAACATTGTGTTTATCTGCTTATCTTTCAATAGTAACATTTGATCATGCTTAAGCCTTTTTACCTATCCAAGATTCTTCTGATGATCCCTGAACGATTGGAATTGTACTATTAGGTTCTTGAAGTTGAGGAAGTGCTATAGCTGAGAAGCCAAAGGTCATTCCAGTGTTGATGGTTCCTAATTGAGCTACCAATGCTGCTAAAACTTGTCTTATGGCACTACCTTTGTTAATGGGTCTCGCACTTTCTGGATCTTTCTGCGTATCATTCGCTGTTAGATTAATCTTCCCATCATCCAATGTGGGTGTTTGTATTTTTGGTAGTAATGCTGAATCTACCAACGACGTCTTCTCTACATCGTTTAAATCCGGCGTTTTTCTGAAAATATCAATTGCAAACGTAATTAGGATAATACAAATTTCTTGTTTTCTTATTTATTTATTTTCTTTCGTTAAATTAAAACAAAAATTAAAGGAACTTGAAACGATTATACGATATTTTTATCTACGAATGGATAACAAATAATTGTATTTCTTGTGGATAAAAGCTTATGTATATATCTGTATATGTATAAGAGAGTAGATAGAAAAATTTGCACTTTTTTTTTTTTTTTTTTTAGACGTATAGGTACATTTTTCTTGAAGCGAAACACATCTTAGAGTGCAAAAAGAAAAAAAAAAATCGCGAATATTTTAAATTGCCCTAGCACTTGTATAGGTATGTACGTATGCATATCAATATCATGTTCACATGTCGGTACAGTTTATTACTTATTTATTTATTTATTTATTTTTTTTTTTTATGCGGACAAATTTTATTCTATCCGGACAAATATTTATTCGAATTATTGTTTTCTGTTAGACATATGCGCATGAATAAATATATTTATGTATACCTATATATGTTGTGTAGTACATAGATACAACATATATATACATGTCGTTGAAATCACATTGTCAGAGGGAATATTCGAACCAGCTTCGAAGTTTGGCTCGTTTCATGATCACTAAAATAAATTTGACCTGAATTCGAGTTTCTCCTATGTATGCCATCAATTTTTGCTTTCTATTTAAAAACGAAGAACAATAAATCACGGGAACGTATTGTCATGGTGTTTACATAAAATCGATCATCTGTTAACAATGTCTAGTCTATTATTTCTAATGACTTTGCTTTTGTTCCGTTTGAAAAGCAGAATAGTACTAGATTTAACATAGTCGCTTGTTGATCTTTCGTATAATGATATTTATCGACGGTCAGTTTATTTGATAGAAAAAAATAAAAAAATAAAAGAAAATAGTATTTTCCTCAATAAAAATTGACCTTTTTATATATATTGATTTATATATTAACCTATTTATATATATATAAAATATTAATGACTTTATCTTTATACAATGCAATTTGAGCAGTAATTAATGAGTTTATTTTAGAAAAAAAAAAAAAAAATAAAATAAAAGAAAATAGTACTTCTTTTAATGAAAATTGACCTCCTCCTATATAATGTGTGTATACGAATGTACATAGATCGGTGTCATACACACCGATGACTTTTATTTTTACACATCATGCAATCTAATCAGTGTGAATGTAGCTTAACTGAAATTAACGGTGTACGAACGGCGACAATTCGTTCTTTTTTCATTTCTTTTACCAAACATAATCCGTGATGGTTTGTTAAAGAAAAATAAATAATGAATATCGCATAAGTAGATTCTTATTTCATTAGAGATAGCCGTGTGAAAGGCAGAGATTCTTGCTAGTCGAGAAAGTTCCAGGGGAAATTAATTGATTACAAATGAGAAAATGTGTGTGTGTGTGTGTGTTTGTGTTTGTGTCCGTGTGTATGTATAGCTGGTCATCCGTAAATATTATTTTATCTATTCGATCACTATTTCTTTGTTTCTTTTTTTAATTAATTTATTGATCGATTTTAAAAATGAAAAAAATGTGTGAATGTGTGTTCGTCCGTGTGCATATGCATTTGGTCATTTTTCAATATTATTTTATCTGTTCAATCTTTTCTCTTCTCTCTTCTCTCTTCTCTCTTTTTTTCTATATTCATTTCTTACAAAAATCAATCGATTTAAAAATGAGAAAATGCCTATTTGTGTGGAGCTCATTTTTCGACATTATCCGATCTATTTAATATATTATTTCCTTCTTTTATTTATTTATTTATTTATTACAGAAAGTGTAATAAATGAAACGCATCGATATCAATGTATTGACGATCCTAACAAAGGATTCGAATGCATTCTGTAAATTGTAAAAAATTATTAAACGTTTAGATACTAACGAAATTCACGTTTTATGTTTGTCATTTTATATCGAAACATCGATTACCGATCGAAGGCCCAAATGTTTTAATCGTCAATAATAACTTATTTGATTTCTTTCATTTTCAGATTCGAATAGGAATTGATGATCATTGGTATTAAACTATTTCGTAAAAATTTATACATGCTTAAGTATTGATGTACAAAGTAGAATGAATATCGTATATCTGTCATCCTAATCGTCGTTTTACAAGACTGGAAAGAACTTTCGCAACACGTTGAAAGTAACATTTGCAATCACGTGGAAAACGGACAGTACGATGAAAGGCGTAGCCATTTTCATATGAGATTGCTCAACACATACGTAGGTATATATGTATATATATATATATATATATATATATATATATATATATATATATGTATGTATGTATATTAAAAATAGAAATTATGGGAATATATAATAGAAAATATTATTAATAATAAAATATAGAAAGGAAACTATGGAAATTCTATATCATAAACGAATCAATATGTATTAATTAATATTTTGATATATTTTTGAAAAAAAAAGAAGGTTTATCATTTTAATTTCTCTTTTCATTATTTTTATGATTCATGATCGTTTCGCAATAAGCTAAACGATGTTTCTTCCTTTGTGTGCTTCTATATTTTCTTGTGTATTTTGAATTTAAACAACAAATGTTTTTCTTTTTTTCTCTCTTTTTTTTTTTTTTTCTCTAAAAGAAAACAACGTGTTTCGATGCGATCATACTATTATAAAAATGATCACGTTTTTACGAATTCGGAAGTCGGATTTACTGTTTCTCTTTCTATATATATCTCGATCTTCTCAATTTAAATTATTCTTACTACTTCGCGAAACAAGAGTATCTTTGTTAGTTGATAAAAGTAACGTCGTACTTCGAATATATATTACAAGATCAATCTCGAGATCGAAGAACTCATTCAGAGCGACATATTCGTCTATATACCTATACCAAACCGACCTCCACTTTTATATTATTATTATTATTATTATTATTATTATTATTAGTAGTAGTAGTAGTAGTAGTAGTATTAGTAGTAGTAGATTAGCGTTACTCTCGATGATTTACTTCGAAAAGTATAAAAAGAGTCATAGAAATACAAATCTGTATGAAATATACTTTTTTATCGATATGAATCCAAAGTAATGAAGATAATATTGTTCGTAAAGGGATAGTCGTCAAAGCAGCGTTTTCAAATGAAAAGAATATATATATATATATATATATATATATATATATATATATGTATGTATCTATGTATGTATGTATCTATGTATGTATGTATGTATGTATGTATGTATGTATGTATGTATGTATGTATCTATGAGTATGTATATATGTATTTATGCGTTAATGCATATGTATGTACATAGATATATATTCATACGTATCGCCGTTACGTCCTTCTGTAACGATTTTTACATAGATTAAACATAATGTCTTCGAAAATTTGCAACGTGTCTTCTTTCGCATTCACAAAGGTTAACACGATTCATGCGCGAATAACGAAGCAGAAGACCCGAGAATACTAGTACAGTACATAGTACATTATTTTTAAACTTGCTCCAAGTCGTTTTTCACGGACTTTATCTTCGTCATTCAATTAGTCCAATTGTTGTTACGTTTTTCGTTGTTACATTCGCTCGATCGTTATTTTCATTTTTTTCCGCGGTAGAATCGAATCTTCGGTAATTACTGATAATATTTACATAAACTAAATAATAAAATAAAATTTTTATTTTCCCTTAGTAAATGACAATTTATTTTTATTACCAATGATAACAGTTTCTAATGTGTTCGTTCATTTTGAAGGATACCATATGAAATATTAATAACAGATAGGTTTTTGTACCGGTTCATACGAAAAATATAAACACTAAGTATTTCTTGGCGTCGTTAACAAGGTTGTATTTGATTTTCCAATTGTTCAAACAGAAGAATATACTTATACATATATATATATATTTATCTATTTATCTATTTAATTTATTTATATATGTAATATATAGAATAAATAAAATGTTCAATAATTATGAGAAGTACGAAACTTTTTTATTTACATCAAAATCAATAATATTTCCAAATCGATAATGATTCTTTAAGTCAATCGAAGAAAAACTCAATTTTTATAAGACATTATTCAAAGGTGCGTTGTTCGGTGAAGTTCGAGTACACGATCGAACGTGGCTGTCAGTTTGTTTATTCTTCAGCAACACTCTTAGGCGATGCATATTAATAGATGAATTGCATCATTTACGCCGTATGTTATAAGGTAAATAGATATTAAATAGAAATAGAGAGAGAGAGAGAGAGAGAGAGAGAGAGAGAGAGAAAGAGAGAGAACTGACATCCTTTATCAATTATCAACACTTTTGTATTCTTTTATTTCCTGTATCGTTACAATCGAGGCAGAAAACCTCGATGTTCTTCGTGAAGTTTCGGAATTCTCCGTGATGCGGTATATTAATAACCCGATTACTAATCAAGAGCGAAAACGATAAACAATCGTAAACGAAACGTAACCTTGGCATAAAATCAACGCGTTCGCGCGCGAGCACATTGCGTTGCACGTTGCTACGAAACTTTTCTCTTTTGGATCTTCGTCGTGAAGATCGATCAATTGATCGATAGGAAGATTTTTTATCTTTCGCGATATGTTTTCTTAATAAAAATCATGTTACGTAAGATTTAGATTGAACGATGCCAGAGGATGCCTCGTCGTTGTTGATGTTTATTTTATTTTAACGATGACAAATGGGATATTTCAAAGTCGTATTCGGGATACGGTATTGAAACATTTATAGATCGTGAATGGGTTTGTTTTTCTCGTTTGGGATTCGAAAATATTGTTCTAACTCGTTCTAATTTTAAATTAATAAAAATCTCGAGTAAAATTTATATCTTCGATAGAAATATTTTCTATCGAAAATATAAATTCATTTTTTTTTTTTTTTTTTAGAAAGGACGAGTCAGAGCTACTGTGCCTATATATATATGTATGTATAGATATGATTGTATGTATTCATGAGGTTATACTTATATGTAAAAAAAAAAAAAAAAGAACTCTCGATCTTACAAATTTCGCGCCTGTTCATCATATTTACGAATTCAACTTTGAATATAGCGTGCGAGCCAATAACACGTGCAAGCCAAAAGAGATATTCTATAACTTAAGAGATATACTAGTAAGAAAAAGAGGACGAAATAATAAAATAAAAATGGAAGGAAATGATTGTCCACTCACTCAGCCATGACGTCGATATTTCTTCTGCTTCTTCTTTTATCTTTTACTTTTCTCCTTCGTTGACGATACACTTGTCACGTATTTTCCTCGTTGAATAGACAAAGAGTTGAACGAGTATATGTATATTTATATATGTACAAATTATCACCGGATATATATATATATACATATATATATATATATATATATATATAGAATACAAATATAGTCGCGAATATATCACAGTTCGATGATCACAATATTAAAAGAACATTTTATATATGTATATATATATATATATACACACACATACATATATATATATACGTATATGTATCACACTTCGAGGAGACTCTGCGTTTTCTTTCCTCTCTTCTTTTGTCTTTTTTGGCGAAACAAAAAAAAAATTAAATCAATTCAAATCAAATAAATTTATACAACTTCTACCTTATTATTCTTCAAAACGTATTTACGTACTTGCGTTCTTTTTTCTCTTTTAAAATGTCTCGTTTAAACCGATCGTACGACCGATATGGTAAAAACCTTCGAGAGTTCTTCGCCATGAGCTATTCATTTGCGTTCGATCAGTTGTATCTTCTTTTTTTCCTTTATCCCCTTCTTTTCTTCCTCTTTTTCTTCTTCGTTTCAACCAAAATTTATCGATCGGTTTGTCTCGTGATAAAAGATTTAAAAAACGGAAGAAAAATAAATACACAATGGAGATGTGAAAACTCTCTCACTCTTTCTCTCTCTCTCTCTCTTTCTCTCTCTCTCTCTCTCCCTCTCTCCCTCGATGATCACAGGAGGAATCGCGCGGAGTGAATGCGCTCACGGAACCTAGCGACAAAGCATTTATACGCCGATGCGATTGGATCTTCCCCCTCCCCTTCCTCTCTTTCTCGTTTTGTCTCCCCCACTACTTTTGACTATCCCTTTATCTCTCTCTCTCTCTCTCTCTCCCTTTCTCTTTCTCTCTCTTTCTCTCTCTTCGAACGAGTTGCGCGCGCACAGCAGCAGATCGCTAGTTCGAACTTAACTCATCGGAGTCTCGACAATGTTTCGTACTGACATATTACGATTATGGGGATGATTGTGAATACGCGAGGTATCGAACGTGTACTCGAACACGTTCTTCTCTCGTGATTGAGAAGAGAAAGGGAAAGAAATTCGGCCATGCAAACTTGATGACGCGCGTTACCGAAGCTACCGAGATCTTCGCCATTTCATTGTTTCTTTGTTTCACTATTGATCGTTAATATACTTGTTATATTTATAACGATATTTGTGATGTATTATATAGATCAATTCTTTATATTATATATATTATATATTATATGTATTATATTATTTTATATATTATATTATATTATATAATATATTATAATATATTATATTATATATTATATATATGATATTATATTATATATTATATTATATTATATATTATATTATATTATATATTATATTATATTATATATTATATATTATATTATTATATATTATATATTATATATATTATATTATATTATATATACACATTGTAAAAATTAATATGTATATAATATATGTATATTGTATATAGGATTATACACTATGGAATATTAAATAAATAAAGCTTATCTAGAATGTTCTAAACGCGTCAGAAGTTGATATAACCTATCGATGTCAATCTATCAATATCTATCGATGTAAATTACTAACCGCAAAAAATTACACGATTTTTCCTTTGAATCGAAATGAAATTTCGCTCTCACAACTTCGCACGTAATACAAATATTTCCATCGTAAATTTTATTCCTAATAAGGGCAAGGACAGGATGTTAATTTTTTTTTTTTTTTCTATAAAAAACCGTTCTTTTTTTGTTTCGAACATATTGTTATCGAAGAGAAATGGGTAAAAAATAATTGAAAATACAGCGAGATTGTAAAAGTCACGAGTAATTCGCAGACGCAGCGCTATCGCTCCAGATGATAAAGTCTAATGATGAAAATTATCGCTCGGGGGAGTAACGCGTTATATACTTTGTCAGTGTTAGGCGAGTACAGAATTAGGATGTAAACTCGAGTGTAACGTGGGAGGAATAAGTTGTCCAACATAGAATCGACGTAACGATATGTAATAAGATACTTATGCATATCTACATGAGTATACATTTCTAGGTATCTCGTGTGTTTGTGTGTATGTATATATATAAAGTTAAATATACATATACAGATGTATATGCACATATGCACATATATATAGGTATATATATATATATATATATATATATATATATATATATATATATATATATATATATATATATATAGAATATACATTTATACATATATAAATATATATGTATATATCTATAGAATATACATTTATACATACATATATATATATATATATATATGTGTGTATATGTATATATATGTAAATGTATATATATATATATATATATATATATATATATATATATATATACCGTATAATATTTAACAAAAAATGTTCATGAAAGAGATAAACTTTCTGACGCACTAATTTATCATAAGTTATTTTATGATTAGAGAAACTTTAATTATAATTACTTATATTTAATCGTAATTCTTATTGTAACCATTAAGCTACTATCAGTTAAAAAAGTATACCTACATATAGGTATCGTCTGATCATAATTAGATCTTATTTTTCGTATATATTCATCGGTTTGGAATAATATACATTAAAGAGGAAAGTTCGTGTTTCATTTAAACTGTCTCTTAGAATCGATAAAAGTTTTACGAACGCAGTCTTATCGTTAAAAAATAATAGCGTTCTCGCTTATCACATTGACGAGTGACGAAGAAAAGAAATATCGTTATAACTGTTTTCCGTACTGTCTTCTCTTATATTGGGGTTTTTTTTATTTATTATTATTATTATTATTATGATTATTATTATTATTATTATTATTATTATTATTATTATTATTATTATTATTATTATCACTTATGAAGCGTACGATTTCGCGAATTCACGATATAAAACAAAAACTTGAGAGAGTGATAGATAGAGATAGAGAGAGATGGAGAGGGAGAGAGATAGAGAAAGAGAAATTATTATCTTCTCCAAAGAGAAAAGGTTTATTAAGGTTAAGCATAAGTTACAAAATAAATACGAATATAAGAAATTTGATTATCAAAGAAACAAGAAAAGAACACTTTTTTTTCCTACTCCTTTTTTTCTCTACTTCTTTAGAATTATTGATATTATTAATGTTATTTTTTTTTTCTTTTTAACGACGAATCTTAAAAAGAAAAAAATATCATTTTATTAATTATTAAATATAGATACGAGAAGAAAAACAGATAGCCTATTATAGATATTAAATACATAAAGATAAACGTCTTCCTTTGACGTATTTAATAAAAAAAAAAAAAAAGAAAAAACTAACGGAAGCAGATCGAATCAGTGAAAAGAAGCAGGGTATATCTCTTTATCATCGAACTCGGGAATGACGAATTCATCGTTGTATATACAACAGAGAATATAATCTCTCTCTCTCTCTCTCTCTCTCTCTCTCTCTCTCTCTCTCTCTCTCTCTCTCTTTCTCTCCCTTTTTGGAATATGTTCATGAATTTATGCAAACAACTTAATCAATTTTTACGATCGTTCGCTCTCTATTGACGAATTAATTACTTTCGTTTATTTCTCTTAAGAAGTACAATTGTACAACAACAAAATGATACTGTCCGATTCGTAACTACGTTCAATTATTGTACAAAAAAACGTTCCATTTTTTTACTCGTATACAGGGTGTCACATTTTAAACATTTCGAACGTTCGAGATGTTCTTAAAGGTGTTCTTACAAATAATATATGTTCCACATTTAAAATAAAATAATATAATATTTTTACCTGCCAATTAAATTTATTAATCGTAACGATATACTCATAAACATATATATATATATATATATATATATATATATATATATATATGTAAAATATATCTAATGTTCGATATAATTTCATAATTATTTTACAACTGATATATCAAACGAAGTGTAACATTTGTCTTACCTGTCAATTACATTGACTCGTAACGATATATTTAAATGTATAGGTATTATTAAGTAACGTTAAAAAAAATAAAAAAAAATAAAAAAAAATAATTCCAACGTTTGGACATAATTAACAAAATGTCTTACAGACAAATAATAACGTGTAACGTTTTTCCAAACGTCTTTTTAAACTTACATCCATTACTCGCGACGAAAAATATAACATTCCAAATATATACCTAAAATTTGTTTTGATAAAGAACACACCTGCTTTGATATATGCCTTATCTGATTCTTCTACTTTATCGAACGCTCATATTATTATTGGATCGGTTAGTTATATATATAGAGAGAGAGAGTGAGAGAGAAAAAAAAAGAAAAAAAAAAAAAAAAAAAAGGAAAAAAAAGAAATTTTTTTTTTCTAATTTACTTACGATTCGTGAGAAGGATTCCCCTGTTCGTTTTCGTTGCTTACGAACGTCTCGTAATTCCTTTTCCTGGACATGTCGGCGAAGGACTGAACACGTTTGTGTCCAGTTATTGCCGATTAAATTGCGCTCGGTAGTTTATCGGGCCCGCCGTCACGAGTTTTCTCCTATCAGTCTCGCAGTCATGTGCTTCTTACGTACTCGTATAATTGCGTGCTCTTTTGTTTTCTTTAATTTCCCTTATATTTTCGCTTTCTCCTTCTCTGTCAAACACAAACGCATTATATATACATATACATGTACATATATATATATATATATATATATATATATATATATATATATATATATATATATATATATATACACATATGTGTGTATTCGTGTAACTAAACGTTTTCTTTCGAACTTAAGAACGTAACAAAACTATTATATATACTGACTAGCTCGTTCGATCGCTTATCGATCATATTCTATCGATATCGATTAGATTGATGTTTATAATTCGTGATTTTTCACTACATTTTATATAGATTAACGATTTCGTAGGATCGAAATTTTCTCGATAACCGTGATTAAGTATAACCCGTACACTATACTTAAGTTTACTGTTAATAAGATCGCGAAGACCGTTTCGTATTAAAAGTCCTTATGATAACCTTGTTTGATTATTTACACGTTATTCGAAATGTACTATGGATGACAAGTCTTTGTTTATTCAGCTCATTATCCTCTCTATTTCTCTCTCTCTCTCTCTTTCTCTGTGTCATTTTCTTTGTTCTTTATATCTAACTATCTTCTTTTCTCTTTCTTGATCATTTCTTTCATGGAGTTAACGTTGACGTACCGAAAGGAATGAGGAAATATATAAATTATATTATATCGATTAATAATACCTATCTACACGAAACACGAATTAATAACACGACCGATTACCATTCAAATATTTTTCATAATTATTAAACAACGAGTTAGAATTATTTCAGATAAAATAATCCAATTATGTGATCCCGACTATCCGAATTTTAATGTGCAATCGATTTTGAAGTTCACGGCACGGTCCGATGTATATTACGTTATCGTTATCGATTATATCGTAAGATTATAATCGAAGGAATGAGTTTATCATCATAAAAGAAGAACTTTTCGAGATGACTTTGACGTTTTACTGATTTATATACATGTAAATTCCATTCGTCCTTGAAATCGAAGATGAAATAGTGATTTCAGGAAAGTTTTTTGAATAAAAAAAAAAAAAAAAAAAACGCGAAAAAGAGAGGAAGAAGAAAGAAAAAAAAAAGGAGGAATAAAAAGAAAGAAAAATAACAAATTTACATAAATACATATGAATTTACTTGGGATCGTTTCGATCATTCCTTACTTATACATAGACATTAAATATATAAATGATTCGCATTAATTCATTAACCAAACGATCGGGACACATGTCATTATGTAATTACGCTCGGACGTTCTTTTATTGATGGATTTATGTTTGAAAAAATTCCACTTCTTTTATTTCTTTTTTTCCTTTTCCCTTTTTCCTTTTAAGATCAACACTAGTCATACGATGAAGTTGCTATAATTATCGAAAAAAAAGAAGGTCGCATCAAGCGACATAATTTTTTTCTCTTCCTCTTTTTATTAATATCTTAAGTTCACGTTACGTTTGGCTTAATGTTGATAAACGCGTGAGGATTATTTTTGATCGTAAAGGAGAAAGATTCGGGAAACGCGAAGAAAAAAGGATGTTCCGGTTTGTTAGGTTGATTGAAGACTATAGCTACGTGGACCAACGACGACGATGAATTTAATCGAGTAACTTGTTAAGCATACAAAAGTCGCGTGCTGCGATGATAAATTAAATCGAGCTCTCTCTCTCTCTCTCTCTCTCTCTCTCTCTCTCTCTCTCTCTTTCTTTCTACGTTGACTCATACTCTCACTAGCCACGAGCCTAAGTGTCTCTTCTCGCGTAATAATATTTTCACACTTACATCCATTATTTTAAAATACACACACACGCGTGTGCGTGTTTATATATATATATATATATATATATATATATATATATATATATATATATATTTATAACATTCTTTCATTAATGATATCATCAAGGATCATTCGTTTTTATAACCTACATTACTATTCTCTATTTCATCCTATGATCATACTAACGTAAAAATTGATAATAATTAGAGTACGTTGAGTAGAACGGGAAATCGTGTAAATCCGATAATTTCTTAAAATAGAATAAAATGTAACGTAATAAATAGTCGCCAAGCTGACTGACTCGAGCCATTTCATTTGGTGTATAATAGATTTCTTTATGAACAGCTATCACGAACAGATCGGTCTTACATCATTATGGTAATGTTGCAGATAATGTGACAATGGATATGACACTTGAATTATCTATATAATGAAATCTTGATTCTTTTAGGATGCACCTGTGACGATGAATATAATTACGTACGATAATGTTTAAGAGACAATAAAATTTCAATGCGTATCTCTTCTAAACAGCATGATTTAATGATATTCGAATTAATTAGAGAAAAGGATATTATTCAAAACGGATTATTAGATCTTTGGGGTTCTATTTTTTTTTTTTTTTTTTTTTTGTATGAGTAGCCAGAGGACGGTATCCCAAGTACAAAGTCACGTGATTCGATAAGGGATCATTAAAACGTTGCTAATTAACGATTTGGGTTATGTCATGTGCTTGATGACTTGCGTTACGTTTTCTGGACCGGGTAATCTCGCTCGAAAATGTTAAAATAGATATGATCGATCGCTAAAATCCAATCTGTTTGTTTCAATGGCGGACGCCACTCGTCTTTGAAGGTCCCATCAAATATTTATACAATGAATGATAATTCTATAGGCCATGTGTTCTCTTCGATTTCAAAATGAAAAGAAATCATTCAATTCAATTCATTTCGTCGCTTGATTTATCTGTTCTAGAATATCTTTTGAGAGAGAGAGAGAGAGAGAGAGAGAGAGAGAGAGAGAGAGAGAGAAAGAGATAGAGAGAGGTCTTATATCTTATACTTATTTTCTATTTAAATCTGTAAGAAGGTCGATTACATTGAATCTCAGTCTCTCTTACCAATAAGAATGATATGATATAAATTCTTTGCAGTTTAGGATATGTGTTAAGGCCTTTTGACAATCATGTTAGTTAGTCCGATAAGATTAGATGGAAAGTAAATGAAATGAAAATAAATTTATCGGTAGACGTTGTCAGAAGATATCGGAAAGTTGTTAAGTAAATATTCAGAGTAGAATATATTTAGTAGGTGAATACATTTAGTGATTATCCGAATGAAAGTTTTTCATTTGCAATGTGTAATACGTTACACAAATGACACATATATAAATAGTAATTACATAATTAACTCTCTATAAAGCCATATAATTATCAAGTCGCACACACACACACACACACACACACACACACACATATATTCTTCTTTCTTTTTTCAGGTATTTTAAGATTTTTTTTTTTTTTTGTAAACTTAATTGTTAATTTTCTATGTATAGTTTCTAATTTTTTGTTTTATACTATGTTATACTTATTACAATATAATTGATAATTATATTAATATAAGCAATACCATACAAGTTTTTAACGTAGTATTATTTCTTTTTATTTTTAAATACTACGAAAAAGAATAAATTGAGTTAATACTTATAATTTGAATAATAATATTATATTTATACCTTATATATATATATATATTCTCTTTAATTATTTCAATCCTTTCGTGTTTTCATCGCTTTGCCTTTTAAACGAATATTATCTCCAGATCGGACATCTGTTATTGTTGTTGTCGAATGTCACCTGAAAAAAAAAAAAAAGAAAAAAAGAAAACAAAAAGAAAATTGACCTATCTAATTACGTTGGACGCGTGTGTAAACACGTCCAGTATTCACAAGTCATTTTCATCTGGCCGATTGAATGATCTTTCTTGTTAGCTTCCCTTTGAAATTTCTAACATACTGAATTGGATTGACACATAGTCGTGAAGCTATAAACATACACACACACAAATGCGCGTGCACGTATTCGCGTGCGTATTGTATACATAGGTATTTATGCTTGACGGTTAAGGAAAACATTAGAATTAGAACCATTAGAACCTAAGTAAGTAAATAAGAGATTATGTAGTATTATTTTTAACTATCTATTATCTAGTATCTAATAAGGACCTTCGCTAATAAACGACGCATAACACACGTATCGGTTTTGTTATATCTTCTATATTTAACGGTAATCTTCTACGATGTTATCGTTTTTCGTCAAAATACATACTACGCCGACGAGTGCTAATAAAACTGTCGAGAATCGAGCGGGAATTAGAATTTTTATTTCTTACGAGCGAGCGAACGATAAGAATATTTTATTTTTTAGAGTAGCGATGAAAACAACATTCGAGATAGGAAGAACCATATGGATCTCGAGAATGTTGATCCTTGTCTATTCGCTGGTGAATAAAAATTGAAAAAATAAAAAGAAACGGGAGGTCGAGAAAAAAAAAAAGCAGATTAATTGATGTTTCGCAATGTGACTAATTATTCGCATAAGATAGGAGATAATCAAACTCAATGTCGTAGAAAAACGGCTTCCTTCTTAAATAAACAACGAAATATCATGTTATGAATATTTTTTTCTTTATAGATATGTTTAAGAAAAAAAAGAAAAGAAAAAAAAAAAATTAATAAAATACGAATGATAAAGCGGAAAAATCTTTTTTTCTTTCCCTATTTTTTTTTTCTTTCTTTTTTTTTTTTTATCGAAATAAACAGCTCATTCGAGAAGATTAAAGAGGTCTTATGTCATGTGATCTATAGAAATGTCTGGAAAGAAATACGAGATGACTTCCCATATTACTCTTCTCACGATTGTCAACGCTAATTAATGAATTTGTGACGGACAATGTTGGTGGTGGACGGTGTGTAAACAATCCGATTAAAATTTTCATCAGCGACATGTTGAAGGCGTTCGAGACTATTAACTGACAGACGACTGAAATAACATGAGTATCATAGCATGTAAATGAGATCGTTCATTATTGAAAACGTACAAAGAGGAAAGAAAAAAAATAATAAAAAAAAAAAAAATAAAAAAAAATAAAAAAAAAAACAAAGAAAGGATAGAGAGAGAAAGAAAGAACGAAACATAAAATGATCCCACGTTTGAACATTGAAATCATTATCCTTTGACGCACGATGAATTCGTTTTATGTTCGGTATATTGCCTCGACTCTTTTCCAGTCCACCTTGACCCACAGATGCAATAAGGTAATGCGGTAAATAGAAACAAACGGATCGATGAAACGTTTTGACACTCAGATTCCACGTGTTAGGTACGCGTGGCAACAGATTATCGTTGATGTGTTTTATACGAAAAAAAAAAAGAAAAAAAAAAAGAAAAAAAAGAAGACAATAAATTTTTTTCTCTCATTTTCCCGACTCCCCTCGCGAATACCATTAAAAGCGTAATTATTTAAAACATAAAAATAATAATCCGATCGAGACGGTAGGAGCGACATAACGTTAGCATAATAAAAATATTTGTAATACAAATATTTGAATCGATATGGTAAAAAGCAGCGTCTCTCAATCCATCGGCCGCGTTTCTCGTATATAGAAACGCGTTAAATTTTTTAAATGGAGGCAAATTGATAGTTGCTAACATACGACAAAAGTGAGAAAGATGATTCATTTGGAAGAGATTCCCAGAAAATTCTCTCGTCGAATGTTACTGAGAATCGGCGAGATTATAACGGCAACAGTCGTATCTTCGAAACAATCTACGGTTAACCACGATCAACAAAGTTTTTAACAAATTGTATTTGCGTTACAATTAATAAGGGTCCGTGGTAGCAACGTTGCGAACGAACGCATTGAGTCGCGATAATGAAAAGAACGAGAGACACTGATCGTTACGTATTCGATTTATTTATAATTAATATTATTTGATCCGCGAGATAAAAATAATTTTTATATTGCTTATCGAATAATAGAATATAATTATTAATATTAACGAGGACTTTAAATACATTATGATTTATGCGCATATAAATCAATTTATACATAGGGAGACATATATAAATCAAATGTGCAAAAAGAGAATGTAAGGTTAATTCGCATAAACAAAACCAACCGAGAATATTAATATTCGTCAGCCGTTATATGCCGGTTTGTTAATTCTTCATTTTTATTGCCTCTTTGTTGCGAGGCGCGCACGCTTGAGCCTTCTTGTGCACGTGACGAACACGTGCTTCGAGTGGAAGCACTGACGGATTACGCGTGCGTTCGTGCGTGCGCAGAGGACGAATGACGGGGAGGTTTCGATCGACAATATTCTCACTCTTTCTAATCTCCCCACCATCGATCCCTTTACCCTTTCCTTCTCTCTCTCTCTCTCTCTCTCTCTCTCTCTCTCTCTCTCTCACTCTCACAATCATTCAATCTCTTCTAAACGTATTACGCGTAACCCTCGAGTATATTAACGCATTTTATTCACAATTGAATATCGTCGAATAAATAACGATTTTCACTCGAACGAGACGATCGACCGACTTTTGAGACGACACATTTTTCTTTCTCTGGGACGAAAAAAAAAAAAATAAAAAAAAAAGAAAAAAAAAAAGTAAAAAAAAAGATCCGTTAATTTCTTTCCCCCTCCGTTCTCGTAAAACGTAATTCAGACTCCTGTATCTTTCGATGAGATATATTACGCGTATTCAGTGTACTGTGATCAATTTTGTTCGAGATAAATATTCGAGGAAGGTTATGACGAGCGATGGAGAGGAAATTTTCAACGGGAACAATTTCAAGATTTTTTACTACCAATCCAAAATTGCATTCTGTATACTGTCGTTCCACGAATAATTTTTGGCTTACGCCCAGTCATTCAATTACCACCGGTACGATGCTATTTCAAAGTTAATCTCTCTCTCTCTCTCTCTCTCTCTCTCTTTATTTCTATCTCTATCTCTATCTTTCAGTTTATTAAGAATAGGAAGTTCCATTTAATATAATGGCAGAACAGGGTAAATCGACAACGCTAACGGAGAAGTGGTCAACTTTGTCGAACGATTTCGATAGCTTTTTTGAGGTAATTGATTTTAGTGTACGACGTTTGTCTTTACGTGTCGTTTTTAAACGTGTTATGAAAGATACACTTACAAACATGATTTGTTTTTTCTTTTATTTTTCCTCATTGCATTTGCATGCGCGTGGAATGTTCGTTACACGTATCGTCATTTATAAAAATTCTCCGCATTAATACAAAATGCTAATAACTGTAGCCATTATGGTTTTTCTCTTTGTTTTTCTTTTCTTCTTTTTCTTTCTTTTTTTTTTTTTTTTTTTTTTTCAAAGCCAATCACTTGCGTTCAAAATTTAATAATTTAAATTTCTAAGGCAAATCGCACATACTCGTACAAAAGATTTTCCATTGGTAAGTACAGACTATTTGATAATAATGACAAGTATGAATAAAAAAGAAAAAAAAGGAAAGAAAGAAAGAAGGAAGAAAATGTAGACGATTGATATAAAAACGGACTCACATGTTCGATGAGACATTTTGCTTAACATACGTCGTCAATCACGAGTAATGTGAAAAACATTATTTCTTATCCAATTGCGATGCGCATTTATCTTCTCTTTTTATAAATAATATATTCGCGTTAATCACACGCGTCGATGTATATAGATTATTTGTTCGTTAATATACATCCTGCATATCATAGGAAATGCGACATAATTCGAAGGACATTGTAGGAACGTATATGACGATCGACGAGCACTCTTCAGGCCTATTTATATACTAATTTTTGGTAAAATGGCGTTACGGTCGGTAAGTTAGAACACCCGGAATGTTTGAATGCATTAATTCCATATATGTAGTACTATTGTGTATCGTTAATTGGAGTTAGGGTAATGTCGAAAATATTACGTCACCGAAAATATCATTTGTTTGTTATGCACATGCGTGAAAATTCTCTCAAAACAAAAAAAAAAAAAACGGATGCTACTCGTGTGCTAAAAAAACACGCGATTTGGAGGTTGATAAGAGTGTTGATAAGAAGGTAGTAAAAAATTTATTGATTTAATGTATATTATTAAAAATGCAAAGATAACTTTTGTTTTCGGTTATTAATATATATTACGGTCTTCTTTATAAAAATATCTAAATTGTGTTATCTGTGTGACCTACAAGCATAAACAATGGAAAACATTTTATTACATGTAGAAATGTATATAAGAAATATTTGTATTATTTAATATATTTCTTCTAATAAATGACATTAATGTAGAATAATGAATTCCAGTTTTCCAAAGGATTTGATTGTACGTTTAAAGTTGTTAAATATTTGTGGATTAATATCATGTATTTGATAATTAATAATTGTTATAAACAAATTATGAATAACTATTGTTATTAAATATATTGTCATTATTATTTTTAATAATCTCATTATCTTTGTTTCTTTTTTTTTGTTTTTTTTTTTTTTTTAAACGTTATACCTACAATTAATATCTGTGTAATAACATTCTTAAAAAGAAATATTATTTTATAGAGCTCAATTTTTAATTTTTAATTTCATATTCTGTCAATATTATTTACTTATTTTTATTATAAAATATCTTACTATTACTATTTTATTATAAAATATCTTACTATTATTATCAACAAATTATCTTTAAGACTTATCGTTTTCTGATTTAATATAGTAAATTACACTTGTAAATTAGTACAGGTCGTACTATTATACATGGATAGATGCACTGTAATTTTAGCTATAATTAAAAAAAAGAGAAAAAGGTAAAAAACAGGTGACCTTGAAAAGAACCATTAAAAAATGACATTTATAAAAAAATTTCTCCACCGTCTGATTCGCCTTTCGAAACAATTTACATTATAATAAGTAAGAAATATAGAAATACAGTGACACACGAAAGTATTCGAAAACTTTCCATGAAATACTTTATTAATTGTAATAAGTGTATTACAGAACACTTACCGACATATTATCAACATTGGATGGATGTATGACTCTCTAGATTTATATAGGTATAGTTTCAAGCAAATCGAAATATATGTATACAATAGTTATGATTTATTTCTTACAAACGTAACGATTACCGAAGCCATAAAAGTATTTGAACAGATAACTTTTGTGCCTTTGATATTTAATAGGACCACCTTTGGCACGAATAACATCTTGTAAGCGATTATGCATACTCTTCATTAATTTTTTTATAATACTTGATGATACGGAACTCCATATTTCGAGTATTTTGTCTTTTAAACTTGTTTTTGATTTTATATCGAATTTTTGTAATTCTTTTCCTATTATTGCCCATAGATGTTCAATCCGGTTAATGTCAGTATTGTATATAATCCATTATTTAACAATTCCTGCGGTATGTTTACTATCATTATCCTGTTGAAAGTAAATATCTTCGTGAATACCCAATTTTCTTGCACATACCACCAAATTTTGTTTCAAAATGTTCAAATATTTGTATTTATCCATTGTTCCTTTTAAGAGGATCAAATTCCCGGTGCCACCCCTTGTTTTACCGCAACACACGAGTTTTTCACTTCCATCTATTTATTTGCTTGTCTCCAAACAAACTTACGTTCGTCTGACCCCCCCAAAAAAAACGTTAAATTTCGATCCATCTGAAAATATTACTTTATTCCAGAAAGAATCATCTTTGCTAATAAATTCTTCGGCGAATTTTAATCTTTTCTTCTTATTAATATCACTAATGTATGGCTTCTTTCCTTGAAACTTGGCATGAAAATCATTTTTACGTAGCACTCTTCTACATGATTCTGGATGCACATCTTTCTTGAGGTTTTGGTTAACTATCGTTGCATGTTCTGTAGCAAGAATCTTTGGATTTTTTTTTATTTCATGAATCGAAACTCTTTCTTCTCGTTCCGTTAATTCCTTTGGTCGGCGACCTGAACGTTATTTATTTTTTTTTTTTTTATAATTCCTTCAGATTACGATTTTTTTTAATAACGTAATGTATCGTGGATCTATTTATATTTAATAATTTACTTATATCACCGTATGTCTTCCCTTCTTCGCGCCACTTGACAATTAATATTCTCATACTTTCAAAAATTTCAGGTTCTTTCGAATACATGATCGATTTCACCACGAGTACTGAACTGTGACTAACAAATCTACGTAAAACAAAAACTAACGACACGCGATGTTTACAATCAGTAACGGGAAAACTTTGTTTACATTAATTCTTGACCTTAGTTCGATGTGTTCAAATACTTCGGTGGCTTCGGCAATCGTTACGTTTGTAAGAAATAAATCATAACTATTGTATATATATATTTCGATTTGCTTGAAACTATACCTATATAAATCTAGAGAGTCATACCTCCATTCAATGTTAATAATATTTCGTTAAGTGTTCTGTAATATACTTATTATGATTAATAATGTATTTCATGGCAAGTGTTCGAATACTTTCGTTCAAATACATTCGCGTGAATAAGCAAAACTTTCGGATTATTTGTCAAGAAGTTCGATAAACGAATCTTTTTAAATAAATTTTCTTGACGCACGGAATATATTGTATAGGTAAATAAAGCTATGGAAATGCGAAGTCACACGTTCTTTTTCTTTTTTTTTTTTTCTATTATTAATACACGTGTAAGAATATCCAATACGTGCACGTGCAAATTGAAACCCGACAAATGAAGCACGTGTCGATTATGTGTGGCTTCCAGTAAACAATAATATCTTTTAAATCAATCAAATCAGATTCAAGGTGGGGGGGGGGGGTCTATGTTTTAAGGTCAAGAGAATAGTGTTATTCGTATCGCGTACTTCCGACGTTGATCATGGACTTCACTCACAAAAGAGTATATCAGATTCTGTCCTCTATTTTGGAGCCGCTCGAAGCGGATTTGCCGCCGGACGAGAGCAGTGACGAGGAAGAATAAATTTGCAAAGTACAAATAAGATTTCCATTTTTTTCTTGTCTTTTCTTTCTCCTTTTTTTTTTTTCTTTTTTTCTTCGAAACAAACGAAACCACTGTGTTCGCGGACTTGATGCGTTTTTTTTTTCATTAACGTAACAAAAAAGTCCAAGTGCCAAAATCTCTCACTCATTATACATTTTGTGCTTGTGTTTCCTTGAGAAAAAGAAAAAAAAAAAAAAAAAAAAAGGAAAAAAAAAAATCTTTTCTTAAACTATACCTACCAACAATATGAAACGTATGAGCTATCGTCGATCGCGATCCACCGCCGATCTGTGTTCTTTAAATGTTATAGACGATCTCATAAACGAGAAATATATGAAAACGTCCAGCACCTCTTTCGACGTAAGTGTAACAATTAAAACGAATATATATATGTGATAAAAAGGATATCGCGCGTATGAATACCCGTATCTACATCGAATTTCGTGATACGTACGATCGAATTTATACGAATAAAATGATAGTTGATTTTTACAGTTCAACAATGATACTCCGATGGAAGATGATGTCACCGAAGATGAAAAGAATTATTGGCCGAACTGTGATACGTCTATGTGGACAAGATCGTGCGAATACGAAGTGATCGATCCGATTCTTGGAAATGTCGTTGGTACAGTACCAAAATGGTTGAAGGGTTGTCTTTTGAGAAATGGTCCTGGGAGTTTGAAAGTCGGAGACTATACTTTCAATCATCTGTTCGACAGTTCGGCACTTTTGCACAGGTAATTACGAAAGATTTTTACGTAACTTGCGACGTCGCGAAATTGTACGAAAAATAAAAGTAAAATTTCATACCTTGTCGTATCGTGAAACAATTATTCTCGTTTCTCGTTCGAATGATATCAAAATAATTAACACACATATATACATATAACAAATTATAAATGAGTATGTAAGTCAGGATAAGCGCGAGCTACGTGTACGTTCATTCAGTGTTTTTAATTCGTGCAAAATTGATTTTTCACTTTTCGATAAAGAAAATGTTAAATGTGATCGTAAAAATATTACGGAGATCCCAATGATAACTTTGAACGATATAATTACAGGTTCGAAATATCGGATGGCAATGTAACTTATCAAAGAAGATTTGTACAAACTGAGAGTTATAAAAAGAATAAAGCGGCGCAAAGGATCGTCGTATCGGAATTTGGTACGAAAGCAGTGCCAGATCCTTGTCAAAGTATTTTCAAGAGGTATATATGTATATATATATATATAAATTTATATTTAACCTATAAAACATTAAAAATATAATGATTTAAAGCGATTTGAAAAAATATCTTTACTAAACGTGCTTGACGAGTTATTTATATTGTACTTAGAGTTGCTGCGGTATTTAATCCATCGGAAAGTATCTCTGATAACACGATGATATCAGTTTATCCACTTGGTGACGAGTATTACACGTTCACGGAATCTCCCATAATCCATCGGATCGATCCAGAAACCTTGGAGACCAAGGGTAGAGTGAGTAACGTTAGAAGAATAAAGAGATTTTGTTGTTTTTAATCCAAATATTTAGGCCGTACAAATGGAATTATATAACGTAAAATATATTTTTTTATGAATTTAGGTGAACGTGTCAAATTATGTAAATATCGTCAGTCATACTTCTCATCCTCACGTAATGAACGACGGTACCGTTTATAACGTTGGACTCAGTATAACTTCACGTGGTCCTGCTTACACTGTTGTTTGTTTTTCACCTGCTCGAATTACCATTGGTAATTTTTCAACGAAATTATATGTTAGAATATATTTAAGAAAAAAAAAAAAAGAAAATGCAAAATACTTCATAGAAAAGATGTTCATATAAATAAGAATATATACATAGTATATAATATTTACATTTTCTATTCGTTTTAGATGAAACTGGTGAAGAAAAGGAACTAACCATGTTTGATCAAGCCACTATTGTTGCTACCGTTCCATCCAGATGGTTTTTAAATCCTTCGTACATGCATACTTTCGGCATCACTGAAAATTATTTCATTATCATCGAACAACCTTTGGCCGTTTCTCTTCCAAGTATGATAGCTTGTCAAATTAAACAGGAAGCTACGATAGGTTGCATAAAGTGGCATGAAAATAAAGACGTACGAACGTGATTTCTATATCGATTGAAATCAAGTATCATTATAAACGTATTTATAAATAACCAATTAAAAATTTACAGACACTTATACATGTGCTATCGAAAGAGACTGGTCTAGTGGAGAGAACTTTTATCGCTGAGAAATTTTTCTACCTACATATTATTAATCAATTTGAGACTCGTGACAGAGATTATATCGTTCTTGATATCTGTTGTTATCGAGATGCAAAAATGTTGGAGTGTATGTACGTTGAAACGATGAAGGTACGTAGATTGATATCCAAATTAAATAAAAAAAAAAAAAAATAAATAAAATACTGTATCAGTAATATCCTCGATGAATAATTCCTCATAAGAATATTATTATATGACTCTTCATAATTTGTTATAGAATTTGCATAAGAATCCGGATTATCCAAAATTATTTCGTGGTAGACCATTGCGTTTCATTTTGCCAATGAAAAAATTTTCTAACGACATCCCCTTGGAACATAATTTAATAAATGTTAAAACGGTCTATCAGAGCGCGGAAATATTTGAGGGATTCGAACTCGATGATAATAAAAGTGAAACTAAGGATAAATTAATAGATGAGAATAATTTCAACGTGGGTAACAACTTCGAGGGATCCAATGGTATAAAAAAAATGAATGAAGATCACGGTAAAAATCTTCTTGGGAAAAAAGCGACGGCTCATAAGTTACCGAACGGCAATATCTTCGTTAAACCGGAGCTTCTTTGCGATTTGGGCTGTGAAACGCCTCGTATTAATTATGATTCGTACGTTGGAACGGAGTACCGTTACTTTTATGCGATATCCAGTGACGTTGACATAGAATATCCTGGCACGGTAATCCAAAGGAAATTAAAAAATTAACGAATCAAAGAAAAATTGGGATTTTTTTTTTTCTTTTTTTTTTTTTAAATTATACGATTTATCGTCATTTCATTTGCAGCTCATCAAAGTGGACACGGTGAAAAAAACGAAGAAAGTATGGTGCGAAAAGAACGTTTATCCCAGTGAGCCGATTTTTGTACCCGATCCACACGGAAAGGTAATGTAAATTTTTTTTTTTTTTTTTTTTCCATTACGAAATGCAATCGAATAAAATCGTTAACATAATTTAACAGAAGGAGGACGACGGAGTGGTCCTTAGTGCTCTGTTGTGGGGCCAAGATCGCGAGACACAAGCTGGTTTACTGATTTTAGATGCCGAAACTTTTATCGAACTTGCCAGAGCCACTTTCGATACACCGGGACCTGTACCAAAGTGTTTACACGGCTGGTTTATATTCAATAAATAATGTCTTAATGCCATATTAAGATAACTCAAGTAGATAGATATTTATAATATTGAATGGTCCCGATGACGCGTTTTATCCTACGAATAGTTTTTACATTTAAATTAGTCACATAAAACATTTCACGTTTCTAATGTATATTTATGTTTCTGTTTATAATAATACAATACAATAATGATAATAATGATGGTCACTAATGTTAAAATAAACAGCAGGTATATTAATTTTTCAATAAAAACGAGATTTCATGTTTTTCCTTCCTTCTTTTTCTTTTTTTTTTCTTTTTTTCTGTTACTAGATTCGTCACTAGAACCTTTATCGTTTATTTAAATCAATTTTTAAAGTCATATCATTATATATTGTACAAGAGATATTTTTTGTTTGTCTGTTTGTTTGTTTGTTTGGTCTTTATAGAGAATAGTACAATGAGATTAAATTTCATTAATATCGTAACGAGAACGTAAGCACGGATAAACTGTTTAGCATTATTCACAATAACGTAGTAGCGCATTTATTAGGTGCTATATTATCATATCAATTTGAACAACTTCACTGATTAATTGTTCTCACAAGGATAGAATGCATCATGGTAATATAATCGGATGGAATGTAAAATGCTCTAGAATCTATGGGTTATTGTAAAATCTATAGATAGAGTATTTGTTCTGATTAAAAAATTTAATTGTGTTATTGTGCGCGTCTTGTTTTGATTTTCTTTTTCTTTATAATGTTGACTTACGTTAGGAAACATAAAAGGTAGCTTAATCCTAAACGTTCATGACATTATATGGTCAAAAGATTTATAATATGATCAATTTCAATCCATAACAATCGTATGTTTTTATTATTTAAAGGATTAAAAAAAGAAAAGGGAAAAGAAAAACGAAACGAAAGAAATAAAAAAAAAAAAGACATTATTGAATCAAGTCCGTATAAATATTTAGAAATATATTTGAGTGTTTTTCAGAGAATAATAGAGGTATGAAATTATTATAAATATATTTAATGTCATGATCGTTGGAATAAGACATACCTTCATATGTTTCTTCACTAATGTATCAACACGTGTGATGCGAATGTTTTTCTTATATATCAATCAACACATCTAACAATTATAATAAATAATAGTCTGGCACAACCATAGTCAGATAGTTACGAGCTAAGGGAGCATTCCATTAGTGCTATATTGTCTTTGTTCTACTTAAATAATTATATTCTTATTTAAATTATGCTTAGCTTTTTTTTTTGTTTTGTTTTGTTTTATTTTATTTTAATATTTTTTGTTTTCTTCCTATCTTTCTTCCGACCTTTCTTTCTGTCTTTCTTTCTTTCTTCACAAAGTAGGATACAATCATCTGCCTTTGGCACTTTGAATCACTTTGTCCGTTTTTATATTAAATAAAAAAATACATTATCGTATAAATTATATCCTACCTATAGTAATAAGGAAATCGTGATTCACGATACAATATTGAGCATGAAGCCTTACGTATAATCATTGAATGACATATCACTTTGAAATTATTTCTTATATATTTTTTTTCGTTTCTTTTCTTTTTTTTTCTTTCTAACAATGAATTATATTTATTATCGACGTTCACGACTTTTCTCCCGCTTCTCCACTTTTGATTTCCTTCTATGCATCGCGAATCATTTGGGTTCTCACTCATGCTTACGCACTTTGATATACATATATATGTGTGTATATATATATATATATATATATATATATAACGCGTATATGTTTACATATATTTATATTATGCTACATTAACTTATATCGATAGAGGACCAAAAATTATCGTGATCTTTCAAACGTACTCATTAAAATAAATTTGTCATTTCAAAATTTGTTTTGTTTATGTGTGTATGTGTGTGAATGTGTGCGTGTGTACATATATATACATCTATATATATACACATCTATATATACATATATATATATATATATATACATCTATACATACATACATACATACATATATATATATATATATATATATATATATATACATTTATACACACACACATATATATATATATTTGTATATGTATGGATATGTATAGTATATCATCGAAAAGAATTATCCGATATGACAACCCCTACGTACGAATTAGAGATATCAAGCGATAGAAACCAAGAACTATTTGGTTTGTTTAGATTACTGAAGAATATATAACATATACTTCAATTAGAAAAATATTATGATTAAAGATTGATGCCCAAATCAAAGTATGTAATACTTAAGGAATCTCATCTCTATATGTACATATATATATATATATTTATATATATACACATATATATATACACACACATATATATACATATATATATATATATATATATATATATATATATATATATCAGTAACTGTTTTGTACGCCTCAAACTTAAGTACGAGAGGAATATTTGCAAGTTACTGTCATTATGCGATGAAGAACTTGTTGCATACACATGTACCATAGGAAGATATAAGATAGCAAAAAAAAAAAAAAAAAACAGAAAAAAAAAAAGAACAATGTGGGGAACAGGTAAAAAGAGGCGCATCTCGCAGGTGCATTTTCCAGGTCACGCTACCAACAGCGTGCAACGTGACTATCACATTTGTTGTTTCATATATAATTTTTTTTTTTCTTTTCTTTCTTTACTTTTTCGTTCATTCGCGTCTCTCTCTCTCTCTCTCTCTCTCTCTCTCTCGCTCTCTCTCTCAGACTTTTTCAACTTTCTCATTTTCAATCGAAACAACGGAGTTCATCGCACTGACGTTTTTATTTTCTCCATCGGTTTCACTCTTCACTAGACTGGAATTTGACGCATCGACGTGCGATTCCGCGTGCATAGGCAAAATTCCTGCGTTAGCGTCCTCGATAGCTTTCCTCAACTGAAAAACAAAACGAAACAATAAAAAGAAAAAGAAAAGAAACTAGATAAAACAGACAACATAACGATACAATTTATTCTAACGACTCTCGAACTATTGATTAATTACGTTTTGTTAATGACAAACCTCTTTTAATGCCACTACACCGACCAACCTCCCAATGGCTGTCACATAAGCATGATTTACACCAACCATGCTAAAAAGACTATGGACTTTTAGCAAGGACGTTCTTTCAACAAGCTGGAACGGTGCTGGATCAATGTGACATCTGGAAAAGTCTACTTCGAGGGCCATCTCACTCTCCTCCCATCTTTTCTGATCCTCGGCTGACATATCGATTACTCTTTCCCTCGGCTAAAAAATAAAATAAAAAAAAAAAAAAGAAAGAGAGAGAGAAAAATTTATACGCGATAATAAAAGCGTATTGGATATAATATAACCTGTACCGAGATTCATCGAATACTTGCCAATTGTACTTTTTTCGACGTAGCCGGACTAGAAGAAAGCATAGGTTGATGCGCCTGTGCATCTATGCAATCTTGACTTTCACGTCTGGTGGCAGTACCCATTTCTGGATCAGGATCGACATCCTGCAGGGTTGCTGATTTTCGAAAAATCGCTTCAAAGGCTAGCCGTATTCTGTAGAGTGAAATAACATCGAGCGATGATAAATTGATCGAATTTTCTTTAACAATGATCGAGGAGTTATTAGGACAACGTTTATTTACCTGCTTTCTGCTCCAGTAACCGTTGTATATGGTGTAACAGCTGGACTTACCAACGGACTAAATCCTTTCAAAGTAAACGAATTCGTTTTCTTTAATATAGATTTCTTTGGTTGAGTCCCGAAGACCGGTGAATGATACGTGTGCTTAAAATAAACGATGAATTATTCATAAGTAAATGACGAATGTATTTTCTTTAAAATATATTTATCGAGTTAACTTTTTGACGTCATTTTAACACGACTTACATGATCAGGCCCACCACCGTTATTTGCCGACATAGTTAGATCGTTAACACTTTGCCTTTGCATTTTAAGAATGTCAGGAGCTGGGATGACCTCGAATCTGGAAGGTCTTCTTGTTTTTTCTTGTTCCCTCAATTGACGTTCCATCTCCTCTCTTGCTCTTTCCTCCGCCTCCTTGTGCCATTTTTGTGCTACCTAAAGCGACACGAAAAATTTGTAACAACAACATTTTATAACGTTCGAAAGCAATCATCGAATGTAGAAAAGAAAAAGAAAAAGAAAAAGAAAAAAAGATGTCCTTACTTGTAATCTCCTTTCACGTCCAATATGTTTTTCTATTAATTTGATCAATTCAAGCCTTTGAATCGAGCCCAATAGTATCATTGATTCTGGATTATCTACCAGTGGAAAGCCACGAAGCTTGCGATTCTCCTTAAGTATCTCTTTGAGTCTTTGATAAGTGATGCCGTGCCAAATGTATTTCACGTCACGTACCATGAAATCTTCGACGTAAACATTGTACATACCTGAGGATCGTCATTTATTATTATTATTTTTCAAACTTTTACGATAGTTACGTATTAAAATAGAGATATTAATTACAGGTATGATGTTACCTTTCCGATAACTCCAAATGGGAATGCTTCGTGAGACAATTTAATGAATTATGAGTACGATCGAGAAGGACACGTTATATAAATTAGACGATAATATGGTACGTGAGAGAGATAAGAAATAAATAAATAAATAAATAAATAAATAAATAAATGAAAAATAGGTGGAATAACGTACCTGAACTCGACGGCAGAAGATCCGGTAAATAAGGTAACTTTTTGATAAGTATAATGCTATCGTATATGCTTGGTTGTAATAGTGCGGCGATCGCGTTACTGATTAAGACCGCTATCATTATTGGTACTATGTGAGTGATTTGTCCTGTCATTTCGAAAATGATAACGCTTACGGATATGGTATGCGTTACGGCACCGGAAAATGCGGCTGCCCCTACAGTAGCATAACCACCTAAATAAATGATCAAACAAACAAAAAAAAAAAAATTCACGTTCATCTTTCGATTCATTTATAATATCCATTTCATCGATAAAATACGATACCCAGGTGACATTAATTAAAGGGATAATATATATGTCGGAGGATTTATGTACCTGGTATGATGGGAGTGATAATTCCACCATAACGAACACCATGAGGAAACCATAGGGCCATAGCCTCGCCAACGGTTCTTCCAAGTGCAGCGCCGATTTTGAAAACCGGGATGAAAATGCCAGACGGTACCGGCACCGTCGAACTTATGATGGAAAAGATGAACTGGAATCGAATCCCACTCTTTCTATTGACTGCATTCATAATATTCCCTTATATTCGAGCTCTCTCAAAGAACGATAGAATTTGTAATACGCGTTACGTAATATCGTCGTTAACTTACGGTGAATAGAACGTAACTGAGTAGACCGGTGAATACGTCGGTGTATGGGGTCGACCAATGCTTGACTATGTTATTTTCTTCGACGCCCAAATTATCCTTAGTCCAAGTGAAATTCGTGAAAAGCCCGAATACTTGATCGTGAGTGTTCAGATCACCGGCCATGAACTGACCTAATCCCAATGGGAAGGATACTGATGATACCAGAAGGGATACGATACCGGGATATAAAAAGCGACTAGAAAAAAAAAATTGCAATCGACGAAAGGTAAATCTAATCTCTATAAAAAATTGTTTATATATAGGTATATACGTGTGTAAAAAGTGAAAAACGATATTAAAAAAGTCGCGTCTTACTTTTTCTGAAGGAAACTGTTCATGCTCTTATTCTTTCTCATGAATATAACGTATTGTCGATGCAACCATACATAAAATGCACCACTCAAACCGCTTCCAACGCCGATAAGAGCGAAAACGAAAAGTTCATAGGGATCGAACGGGAAGTCCATGGTGAAATTGGTGACGAACATGGCCGTTATAGTTTCTTCCCTTTGAAACCATATGGCAAGTAGTCGAAACATGGTGGCACCGCAAACGGCAGCGAAGAAACCACGCCAATAATTCCTTACTGCGAAGTAAACTGTTGTAACCTCGATACTGAAGAGGACACCGCCAATGGGTGCCGCGAAACATGATGCGACACCAACCGCACAGGCTGCAGCCAACATTTCACAGTTCCTGCTTTCATTTTCGTAAATGCCTTGGAAACTGGTGACCAATTTTGATAGTAGAGTCGCAACGATGCTGGCAATGTGGACGAATGGACCTTCCTTACCAAGCGGCAAGCCCGAGCCCAAAGTGGCCGTTAAACCGATCACCTGTTGATAAAAAAAAAAAAAAAAGAAAAAAACGATTAGCGATTAGTACGAATTATGTTCTTGATATTAAAACAAAATTGGAAAACGACGACTGACCTTCGCTATTAATGTTCGGAAAGTTAAATACTCCTTCAAGGCTACGCCCCTTAAGATCGTCTTCATTTCTGGTATACCGGAGCCTATACTTTGCGGTGCAACGATATGTACAAAACCAGCGCTGAATAAAATCAAACAAACGGGCAATGATACCCAAGCGAGATATTGGAGCGCAGGATGAGACGTCAGATCTTGATAGAGCCATATTCTAGCTGGTGAAATAAACGAAAAGATTATTGCGAATACTTAACCATGTATATATATACACATAGTTATAAGTGTTATATATATATATATATATATATTAATGTATATGTGTGTGTGAATACGACTATAATTTTCCAATATTCCTTTACATGAATATTAATAAATATATCTTAAATACTTAACTATATATATATATATATATATATATATATATATATATATACACATATATATATATATAAATATACTTATATATATATACTTATACGGAATACTTAATTATGTATATATATATACACATAAGTGTTATATATATATATATATATATATATATATATATATATAACATATATATAACATATATATATATATATATATATATATATATATATATATAACATATATATAACATACATATATATATAACATATATATATAACATATATATATATATAACATATATATAACATATATATATATAACATATATATATAACATATATATATATATATATATATATATATATACTATGTGTATATATATATATATGTGTGTGTGTGTGAATACGGCTATAATTTTCCAATATTTCTTTACATAAATATTAATATATATACATATATATATATATATATATATATATATATCGTATATAATTGGACTGACCGTTGTTGCACATTGAAATCCCACGATCCATGGCATAACTTATGAGCGCCATGATAACACCCAAAAGCGCCAAAAATACCCAATCCTCGCCCAATCTAGCCCCGGTGTGTTTCCAAGCGAAGGCAAGCAAGGCCAAGAGTTTTCTACACAATGGACCTCTTCGAGATTTTCGAAGATCCTCGGCCCTGGTCTTGTCGTACTTCTTTCTTGCCTTATCATGATACTTGAGTCTTCTTGCCTCTTCTTTTGCGTACTCACCGAGGTCCTTCGTGTAGCGACCATACATCTGTGTAGAATTTGAACGAACATCGAATTTAGATAGGTCACGACATACTTTTTCACTTCGCATGCAAATTATTATCGTGAAAATGCCGAAAGTCTAAACAAAATGCTGCGAAGCTTTTGTGCTTATTATTATTATTATTATTATTGTTATAAAAATGAAGAAAATAAAAGAAGAAACTAACTTTCGATCATGTTCGTTTCTATTAGCACGAGCATATTGATTTCGATCATTTTTTAACATGCACGTTCACTCCGTTTATATCTTTTAATGAAAAGGATATATAAACAACGTCGGTATATATAAAAAAAAAAAAAGAAAGAAAGAAAATCATTATTATCGATTGACAAAACGAACCGATCGTGTTCCGTTGCGAATTCGGCGCGAAACTATCGACAAATTTCACTTACTCCAACTCGATCTAACAAATATCTCTTGATCTGAACAAATTTTTATCTAATCCGTTGAGATCTCACTAACGATTGAGATCGCGATTTGTCCAAACAACAAATATCTCTCTAAACCCGTACATTTTCGCTTATAAATCGAGGGATCTCGATCATCGTCCACGATACGATCACTATTTTCTCAATCATTTGCATTTTTGTCGCTTCGAGATAGATAACATAAAGAGAAAAAAGAAAATGAAATAACGATCGAGTAACCATCGAGTATAAATTTTCAAACGAATTCAGTGATTCCGGATTAGAATAAAATTATTCCATTAAAATTTGTCGACGTTTTGCACGGGTAAGAAACTGTTATATGCGTTTAAAGCAAATGATAGGAACTATTCAACTATTATACGATCGATAATCCCATAGAGAGGTAACCGATTATCTATTCCAAAATTAAACGAACGTTGAGATAACAACGAGCGATATATAATTTTAAGCGATATATTATCGTTTATCTTACGTTAAACATATAACCTATCATTTATGATATGAAACATCGTTATCGTTTAGAAATTTGTGCGGCTCATTAGAGATTACGATCAGAATATATTTGATTTTATGTTTAATACAAATTACGAAGCTTCGATCGATGATGGCGTTGGTAATGACGATGACGATGACGATGACGATGACGATCACGATGATGATGATGATGATGATAACGATGACGACAACTGGAATGGATGATTCAAAGGACATTTAATATTAGACGCGCTCACAGCGAAAAATTAGTCATCCAAACGGATGGAGGATATAATAAATCATCATTAGATACTGGATAGTATAAACGAAGTTTTACACACACACACACGCACACACGCATATGTATATATCCACACAAGACGAAATATATACCTACGTATATGATCGAAAAAATGTGTGAGAAAACAAAACAAAACAAAACAAAAAAAAAAAAAGAAAAAAATAGAAAATAAAATTTATCGTTAGAATGATATTAGAAAAGTATGAAATTTTTAAGAGTAAGCAACAAGCTTACACTCACAATGTAGTCATCGTTACAGACAAAGTATGCCCTGTTAAGGAGAACGGCCGGCATGAAAGCTGACGATATTCTCCCAAGAGATTTAAACAAAAAAAAAAAAAAAAAAGAACAGGGAAAAGAAGATGAGACGACGTCGATCAAATAATAAAACCGTCAGGTCACAGACGACGAACTTCTCCAATTTTCTAACTTTTCCTTGATAATTTTCGTCGATAGATCGCACATCCTTTTCTCTCCTTTATCTGTTACAACCGATCGATCGATCGACAGATCGTCCTCGTTATCGAAACGTTTGATGTACCATTGATGGTTGGTTCTTAAAAAAAAAAAAAAACCAAAAAAAAAAGAAGAAGAAGAAAAAGAAAAAAATATTTTTTAGATAGATATACAAGGTATAGATAAGAAAACGATTATACTGAGAGACAACACCTCCGATACGTATCTCGGCGAAGAATGTTCTTTCAAATTTGGCAAGTCAGTTAAATCAGTTTGTTATTTTTGGCAGGCTCGTAGTGATTCTCCGTAGGTTTAGCGGCCTATCCTTATTGTTCCTTGCTCTTGGCAATCACGACGGTATGAGAAAGACAGAGAGAGAGAGAGAGAGATAGAGAGAGAGAAATATGAATAGAAAGAGACAGACTGATAAATGACACATAACACACAAAGTCGCACTACGTTGATAATCCTATAGAACGCATGATCTCGTTTTTCCTTCTCCTACTTCTCCCCCTCTCCCCTCAGTCCGTTAAAAATGTCTCCTTCCTTTCTTGGATCCTCACTATAAATTTTCATCTTAATATTCTTCATCGATGATCATTATTAAATTGATCGTTATAACTCAACACGGCCGGTCTCATAATCGATTTTCTCGTATCCCCCGTCGACTCCTCGTCGATAATTTTCCTTCTTCTTCACAAACGTTGACGATCATTTCCTTCGAACAAAAAAAAAAAAAAGAAAAGAAGAAAAAAAAAAGAGAGAGAACGACTTTCCCTCCCATCGAACGCACGAAAAATGTTGTTTTCTATATTCTTTTATTTCTACTCCGCCGTTCTTTAATTTCTCCGTCTTCGTAGGAAAAACAAATTTACCGTCCACGCTTATTTGCATGCCGAGGAAAACTGCGGACGACGACGACGACGACGACGACGACGACGAAGACGACGACGTTTTCTTCATCGGACCTCCGCTACCAAGATATTTGTTGAAAATTGGCAACGCGCTCGAAATTCTTATTTTTAGCGATTCCTATAATGTGCAACGTTAAAGGGCGTATCCCTATTGTTTACAATGATTTTATTCTCTTTTTCGATAGGCTCTGCCAATAATCATTTCGTACTCCACTACTTCTCTCGTTCCTTTTCGATTTCGTTATATCTTATTTTTTTTTCTTCTTCTTTTTCTATCTTCTGTGCGTTTCTTTTTTTTCTACTTTTTTTTTTTGTTTCTATTTTCTCTCGTTTCCTCCTCGTCCACGCATTGCACTTTCAATCGGGTAGCTAAAACGGTCTATCTTTATATTGCCCAACGTTCTAATAAACATCTATATATTTATCTATCTACCTAACTATCCATTTATCTATCTGTCTCTTGTTTACCGTTGCGATCCACACATCCAAGCATGAATTTGTTGTCAGCCATTTTTAATGTTTATATCATATTTATAGACTCTTATTTTATATATATATATATATATATATATATATATATATATATATATTTAATATGATCACGAAAACAATAGAAATTGTTTAATTGATCGGTCAAAAAAAATTCTTCGAAAGAAAATAGTTCCATTCATTCCAATCATTTGCATTATATATACATATAATGTAGCGATCGCGAAACTAACAAAAATGATTTAATCGATCTTATGAAAAAAAAAAAAAAAAAAAAAAAAAAAAGGAAAAAGAAAAAAAAATTATTAAAAAAGGCAAGTGGTACGATTTATGAGTCTATCCATATGCGGAATCATAGAAGTTTCGATAACGCCTAACATAAAGCGTCGGCGTTGTCCTACTGGGCAATCGGCCTCTAATCCAATTTTAGTAATTAGGCCTAACCGATTAGCGATACAAGTCATTGGCGCGTTCACGCGAATAAAGTTCCATTAAGATGTAATGGAACCCTGGCGTCCTCTTTTCTCGAAAACCAACAGAAATAAATTTCGAGGTAACGTCCTTCCCCTTCCCATTCTCCCTTCCCCTCCCCTCCCCTCCCCGCCCCTCCCATCACCCTTAAAATCTTATTCTACGGATTTGTCGCCTATAACCGATACATTTGACGTTACATAACTTTAACCAAATTTTTAGAAAACTTAATGATATAATCGGTGATCAATAGTCACCTATTAAGAGGCGTTGATAAATCTGAAAAAGGATTTTCGAATTAATCTGGTTAGCTTTTAACCCTCCGTGACGTCATTTAACTTCGTAGTCGCGCACATGCATACTCGTATTTTGACAAATTTCTTTTTTTTTCTTTTTTTTTTTTTTTTCTTGGTCACGAAATTTATCGTCGGCTTATATTCGAAGGTTGATATTTTTGCTGATTATTTTAATTTGGCGTATAAATATTTTATATAATATTTTCATATAATATATTTATAATAATTTAACAAATATTATCTACTTTTTATATAATATAATATTTTTATATAATTACGTAGTGTAATATCTGCCAAGTATAATTTTTACGTGTAATTTTTTTTTTTTTTTTTTTATATAATATAATATATTTTTATATAATTATTTATCAAATATCGTACATTATTATATAACGTTTTTATATAACGCTAACAATAAGTATGAGTTACGTGGTGTAAATTAATGAATATATGAAAAAAAAAAAATGTTATACGTTAACCTGCAAAATATAATAAACTAATTGGCATATATTCTTGTGATATAAATATATATAATTAGATTTCAACGATCGAAGCTACACCATAAGTTTCGGATTATATAAATTATTAGGCGTAACAAAAAAAAAACGTTTGATTTATTGGATTAGGCTAATAAGAAGAAAGCTAAGCTCATGCGAGTATATCAAAATGCGTATGTACATACAACGATTTATTGTATTTTCCTGTTCCTAAATGAAATGATATTTTTTTTTTAATAATGATCGCAGCATGCCCTATAAATTTGCAAAATCTTTTGAAATTTATTAGAAAGATCAGAAAGTGCATCAAGCGTCGCACGTGCGCGCTCGCGCGCGCGCCTACAATGCGTTAAAGTTGCAAGGTCGATGATATTCTCTAGACAAGGTTGACTAGTCTGCAAACTATAACTCCACTCCAAACTTTACGATCGTAGACAAAATTTATTCATTTAGTTCGAAAGACGCCACATGATCAATTAAACCTCTACAACTCCATTTTTTCCTTTTTCTTTGTGTCCAACAAAAATTATATTACGTGAAATTTATGATATAATTCATACATTAATATAATTATAACAAATAATTTAAGTCAGTAAATTTTTAGATAAAATAAATTAAATAATATAGTCGACTGAACTAAAAAAATTATATTACGTGAAATTAGCAATATAAATTTTCTAATATCAATGCAATTATACTTAGTACAGTTAGTCAGACATTATAAGATAAAGTGAATAAAATAATACAGTTGGTCAACAAAAAAATTATTGTATATAATGTGAATCAAATGTAGCATAATTACAATTAATATAATTGAAAAAAAAATTCGTATTTTCTTGATACGAATTAATTATAATACTAATAATTTTGTGATAGAAAGATAAAATAAAATTGCTTGAAAATACAAAATGGCGCGATATTATAGGGGATTAGAATAATCGTTATCGTGTCGATCTATTTCATAGAAGATAAGAAAAATCAAAAAAAAAAAAAAAAAAAAGAAGAGAAATAAAAATAAAAAGGGAAAGAAAGAGATAGAAGAGGATAGAGGAATGAATCTAACGCAATTCGAGCTTGTAATCCATGCGTGTCGTCCACGAAGATTGTTTCACGCGAATCACGCGGTGCATCTAAAATCGAGTCACGTGACGACATACATATATCTCGCGGTACGTTTATTTCAAATGCAGCCTCGTTCACTTGGCGATCGTTCAAAGGTCGTGCCACTTTGACCATCGTGCCGCTTGTCGCTTTATGGACCGTGGAAAATCTGGACCAATCATAATTCATCATCCTTATACCAAATTTTAACTATTCTCCAATCTCGAATTAACGAGATATTTTTCATTCTCATTCTATATATCTATATATGCATACATAAACAAATCATTTCTAATATCAATCATGAATCAAATGAAACAAATCATTTCTGATATTGCGAATAATTTTTTATCATTATTATTATATTACGAATAATTTTTTATCATTATTATTATATTACGAATAATTTTTTATCATTATTTTTATATTATTGTAGATAACTTCGTTACACAAATATTTCTTACAAAATTTTTATACGAACGAAGACGTCGGGGACGATTGATCCAACGGATTTACGTAAAAAAAAAATCGCGAAAATATATGAGGTAAAAAAATTAAAAAAGAAAAAAAAAATAAATAAAAAAAATAGAAAAAAACGAAATGAGCATTGTTCTCGTTGGCAAGCAAAGATCGTTCGTCTGCGATTCGTCTAGCGGCAACAACGACGATTTAATTATAAAACGGACCGGCGTTCATTGGCATCGTTCGTTTTCATTCTCCCCCCAAGGAAGTCACCTAGCGTCTAACGAAGCGAAATCATAGTCTAGAAATTTCTCTAAGGAAAGAAAAAGAAAAGAGAGAGAGAGAGAGAGAGAGAGAGAGAGAGAGAGAGAGAGAGAGAGAGAGAGAGAGAGAGAAGATCCGAAAGTCGCGATTTTTCTTCGTAATTTACGAACTTTTTTTTTTTCCTTCGCGTTCCGTGATTTCGTTAAGATCGGGAGAAGGGGAGGAGGAGGAGGAGGAGGAGGAGGAGGAGGAGGAGGGAAAAGAACTTTCGTAACGTTCGTTCGAAGCAATTATTATTACATTCTGTCTGCCATTTCAAACATTCTTTCATGCTGGCAACCACAGTTCTGCGTGAAACAGATAAATTATATCTTACAATCGTGTTTATATAGTCGAAGGGATCGAAATCCTGTTGCTCCTCTTCAGGATTTGGTACGGGACACGGGTAGAAGGCTTGTGAAGGTCTGACGAAAAGATATATTTTTTCTTTTTTTTGTTTTTGTTTAAATATTTTGAAAGAAATTAATAAGAGGGGATACACACGAGAAAAAAATAAATAAAATTGAAAAGAAAAAACCCGTTCGGATAGATCCCTTACGAACGTAAGATTCAATGTTTCTCGTGGATGAGTCTAATTAATGTAAAATATTCCAATCTTTTACGAGATAATTTATTAACAATCGAAAATTCAATGTTTTAGAAAAATTATCTACGAACGGGAGATACGACGATTATTTATGAACGATCCACGCGTAAGGATTGAAAATACTTTATGGATTATTTACGAACGTAACGTTCGTTCTATCACGGATGATCTACCAATCGAAGATTCAATGTTTAAAACAGGATCATGGAATAACATTGTTTTGCGGATATAATCGACGAGTATGAGATAAAAATATTTTTTACGAACAATCTATCGGAATGAAACGGTGTTTTATTGATAGTTCGACGAACGAATACTTCGATCCTATAAACGGAAATTTTTTAACGGCGGTATCCCATGCAGAAAAAAAAAAAAGGAAAAAAAAGAAAAAAATAAAGAAAAAGAAAAAAAAAAAAAAGAAAAGAAAATTAAACGATTGTTCACTACCTATGCGGCCTATTTCGCCGATTTTCCTTCAACTTGGCCATCAGTCTCGTAAATTCCTCCCACTCTTTGTCAACCTCCTCCTCATTGCCCTCCGGATGATGATGATGCAGGCTCTCCTCCAAGAGTTCCTTCTTCGTTGTTTGATTCGCCATATTGTTAACCAGTATATTACGATTTCGATTTCGATTTCGTTTCTAATCGAAACTTGGGTTACGGCTTTAGCGCATTATAATCTATCGTTGAAAAAATTCTATACTGAAGTCTCGCAATTTGAACACGAGAAAAAGGAGAGAGAGAGAGAGAGAGAGAGAGAGAGAGAGAGAGAGAGAGAGAGAGAATGAAAGAAGGACGGAAAGAGAGAGAGAGAGAGAGAGAGAGGGAGAGATGTTTTTTGAATTCAATATTTGAAACTATGCATAAACTTTCGACAAATTCGTAAAGATTCGATACAAATTTTAGAACGAATCGTAAGAGTCAATTATGCAACGTGAATATCAATCGAAATGCGTAGACTTTCGACAAATTCGTAAAGATTCGATACAAATTTTAGAACGAATCGTAAGAGTCAATTATGCAACGTGGATATCGGTCGAAAATATCGCATAGTAGCTCATCGAGAGCTAAATTGATTTTCTCTCTCTCTCTCTCTCTTTTTTCTTTTTTCCTCCTTTTTTCTTTTTTTTTTCTCTTTTTGTTAACAACGACACGACAGATACGATTCACTCTCACGAAAGGAATAACGATCGGCTTCCGGTTGTAGAACGATTCGGACGTGTGATCGGAGCTAGCACGTAGGAAGAGAACCTTGCAAAAGTCACGCGAGAATAATCGACTATATTCTATATATTTTTCCTCGTTATTTTCTGTTTTTTTTTTTTTTTTTGTGTGTTTCTTTTTTTCCTTTCACCCTCTTCCTCCTACATTTTATTTTATTCCCGATCAAAATATCTTTTCTCTCTTTCTCACGCTTATTTCTCTCTCTCTCTCTTTCTCTCTCTCTCTCTATCCATCTATTTATCTCTCTCTCTCTCTATCTATCTATCCATCCATCTATCTATTTATCTCTCTCTCTCTCTATCTATCTATCCATCCATCTATCTATTTATCTATCTCTCTCTCTCTCCCCCTTTCACAATTGTTACGAGGATCACACTTTTTTTCGTCTCGGATGAAAATCACTCGTCGACATGATAAAAAGATAGAGATAGTAAGAGAACGAAAGAGAGAAAGAGAGAGAGAGAGAGCTAGAGAGTGAGTGAGAGAGAGTGAGAGTGAGAGAGAGAGATAGAGAGAAAATGATAGATAATGAGAGAATGAGAATGAGAGAGAGAGAGAGAGAGAGAGAGAGAGAGAGGAAAAAAGAAAGAAAGAAAGAAAGAAAGAAAGAAAGTAATGGCAAACCGTTCAGAGATCGGCCACACAGCGGACGATCTAACGCGAAGCGTCAGTGAGTCACACACTGACGACGAGAAGAGAGAGAACGAGAGAAGGACCTAGCCTGCTCCAATTTACGAACTCATCAAGCCTCACTCTGCCATCCCCGTCGTCGTCGTCGTCGTCGTCGTCTTCGTACAACTCGTAACACACACACACACACACACACACACACACACACACACACACACACATATACACGCACTCACATACACACCTAGACATACTACTATGTGTGCAAATAATTTCCCCTACTACGGCCAATTCAAATTATCCATTGTGTTAACGAACACCTCTCCCGATCTTATCGCGGAAGAGAATTGATTTATATGAGAAAAAAAAAAAAAAAAAAAAAGATTGTTGAACAATTTTGAACATCTTTTTTTTCTGTTGTTCTTTTTCCCTTATTTCTCTCTCTCTCTCTCTCTCTCTCTCTCTCTCCTTCGTTTTACATCATTCTCAATAACGTTATCTCACGTAAATATACGTGATCGGTGATATTCGAAAATATTGTTTTCGATTTCCCTCTCTCTCTCTCTCTCTCTCTCTCTCTCTCTCTCTCTCTCTCTCTCTTTTCCTTCTTCTTCTTCTTCCTCTTTTAGTCTATAATAATTTTCACGTATTAGTCTGGGAAGATAATTATTGATCCTACTTTTTTTTCTTCTTCACTTTTCATTTCGTTGTATTTTACAATATTTCGGTTTATCGTTTTGTTTTTCTTTTTTAGATTTTTCCTTAACATACAGGTTTATAGTCACAAACTATATACATATATATATATATATATATGTATGTATGTAGTTAGTATATGGTATATATTTATCGAACGTAGAATACATATATACATAACATACATACACACATATATATATATATATATATATATATATATATATATATATATATGTATATAGTTTCGCTAGTCCAGAGAGCAAAATTCTTTTATCTCTTCCGGCGATTACCTCAAGAAATTGGCGGTCGTTAAATGACCTGCCGTGGACTCATTAACTTGACCGCGAGGGTCGCCATATAGCAACCAGTTTGTGACTATATGATGAATCTTTTTCTATAGTGGTTTAATAGGTCGAACGGTGCTTCGTTTAACGGTGTTCGATGATTGGCAAGTTTTACGCTGATGCTTTTTTTATTTTTTTTTTTTTTAACGTTGATTGAAAACAAAAACAACGACGACGACGACGACAATGATGATCATAATAATAATATTAATAATAATAATAATAATATTATTATTAATACATCGGTATATGGTATGTATATTTATCGAACGTAGAATATATGTATTATAATATTATCGTTTGGTGTACGTAAGGTTTCTAGTGCCGACTGTACGAAAGCCATGCACGCAGCAATTGAACACTTCCCGAGAGGCCGAGGGCTCTCGTAGGATGTTGCCTTCAAAGTCACCGGTTATCATATCGTTTGAAATTAACGCGTAATGCGATGAGTGTCCGTCTTAAATCGGCCCAGTCCTACCGAGCACGTGCGTTTACCAAGAGATCTCATTTTGTCGAGATCATTCTTCACTGATCTCTCTCTCTCTCTCTCTCTCTCTCTCTCTCTCTCTCTCTCTCTCCCCTCAATTTTCTTGAAATTTTTCAAAGATAAATGAAGTATAAGTTTACCTCGAAATTTCGTTAGGATCGTATTTATGGATTTAACACGGGATCGTGTTTAAATCATCGAGTTGATTCAAGCGAAGAATTCGTTATTATACGTATAATTATTTTATCGACGAACTTCAATAGTTATGCAAATGACGAATTAAAAATTTTTATCGTTCCAAGATATTACATTCATCGAGTCGACTTTTATATAATATTATAGATAACGAATTTATTATATCGTGTGTTTATATATATATATATATATATATATATATATATATATATATATATATGATAAATTCATGAATCCAAGAACTAATAATGGCTATGCAAAATGTTCGAGGTACAAATTTCGATTTAGAACATATTAAATTTATTGATACGATTCATATATGAATACTTCCTTATTCGTAAAGGCGTTTTTATTATATTTATGAATCAATTTGATATAAAAAAAAAAAATAAATAAATAAATAAACAAATCACTTGCGACGTTCGCGCCATTCATTCTCGTCGAAAATTTTCGATTTATTCGTTTGCAGAAATATTTCTTTTCTTTTTCTTTTCCTCGCAATAATCGAAAAATCCAAATTCACGTATGCGTACGTACCTCCAACTATGTAAAATCGCTAAACCCGATGGCAAGAAGCTCGAGGAGTTGAATCGGAGGATCACGGTTGGCCGATTAAAAAACAACTGATTGCGAAGAAGGCAAATTGCTTCTTCTAACGAACTGGTAAGAAACTCCGAACAGAGTTATTGTTAGTCGCGCGGGGCCGTTATGAGTTATAAATTTACTTATTTGAGTTTGTCGACTTGTGTTCCAACATGGAGCAAGCAAAATGGTTTTAAGATAGCGTTGCTTGAGATAATGCATAACGAAAAAGGTTACCGACAACGCAAATTTTTCAAAATTTACATCCCGCACCGTTCGGATAACAACAAAGAGAAAAGTACAACCTGCGTCGGTGCTGTTGGATTAGAATCTTGATTTAGTATCCTAACGCCATTGTTTAAAACGATTTCTTTTACGTACGATATATTCGATAATAGCTTTTCGGGATTCACGTCGACAATATTTTTCATTGTTTTTCCCTTCCCCCAACTTATTCTTGATAAATCGATCTCTCGAAAAATTCTAACTTTCCCATAAGAATGTGCTTTAGAGAAATAACGATTTATCCTTGATCCCCAGAGATTAACGATGTTACAACGATGACGTCCGTTCGAATAAGATACGTACGTACATACATATATAAATGCATACATGCATGCATACATGCATGTATACATACATACGTATATGACTCACTCATCGCTGAAATGACGCTTTTTATGAACACACAAGGTGGTGTCATATGTATCAACGATCGACGTTCACAAAGATACTATAAATTATTGTAAGGGAAAACAAATAGTATAATTTTTATTATCGTTAAATGATACGAGACTTGGCGATACTTTCGATACTCGCGATACTTGCCTACCAACGAATGAAAGACCAAGAATCGAGTCCCATGAGTTCCATGACCCTACACCACCGATGTATTAGACCACTGAATTAGTTAATGTCAGTCACATGGAGCGGCAATGAATTAGTACCCCGGCTCAAATGCGTCAACAGTGTATGCAATCGCATTTTGGACAGGAGGATCGTTTGTTCAATTATTCTGTCTTCCTTCCTGTTTAGCTTGACGACTACGATGCAACCCTGCTGTGATTTTTACGTCTCAGAATATTTACTATCATACCATGTATCTTTTCCCTTCTGTATCTCGTTGACGATCAACAAACAGATTTGTGGAAACTCATATAAAAATTCATATATCCACGTATGTATGTACGTATTTCATATTTGGATTTGGAAAAATCTCTCTCTCTCTCTTTTTTTCTTTTTTCTCGCAAATTTATGTTCTAAGAATTCTTATCGATCGTGATCTGATTATACCGGACTAATATTGCAACGACTAATAATATAATAATATAATATTAATATTATTATTATTATATTATATTAATTATTATATTATATTATTATTAATTATTTATATATTATTTAATTATTATTAAATATATATAATTTAATTATTATTATTATATTATTATATTATTATTATATTATATTATATTAATATTTAATATTAATATTATATTATTATTATATTATTAGTTAATTAATAATAATATAATATTAATATTATATATAATATTAATTTAATATTAATTTTAATTCATAAAATAAATTTAATATTTAATACAATATAATATTTAATATTATATTGTAATATATTATATTAAATATTTAATATTATCCTTTAATACAACGAGTTTCGATAAAATCGGATAAGATCGATGTACGTGTAAATATCTCGTGTTAAACAACAAATTCGTTTGTATTATATCATCTTCTTTTTTTATCAAAATAGCAATAAAATGAAATTATATATATATATATTGGAATGTAATAAATAACGTGACAGCGTAGAATGTTTCAAAATTTATATACATACATATCCTTCCTATTAGCATACTATTTCTCTCTCTCTCTCTCTCTCTCTTTCTCTCTGTCTGCCTTAAAAAAAAAAAAAATGATATGTAGGAAGCACGTCTTCGCCGGGTGGTCGATAATATGCCAACAAACAAAGCTTGTCGATAACTTTTCGACCTCGTGCACGCGCCTATTCGTATACATATGTATACATACTCTCTTGCAATAGATATTATTTAAAGAAAAACATCTGGCTCTGTTTCTCATTCTTAATCATTAATTTATTCTTTGTATCCGTCTCTCTCTCTCTCTCTCTCTCTCTCTCTCTCTCTCTCTCTCTCTCTCTCTCTCTTTCGAACAATTTAAATGAAATAATCTATATATGTTGAAAAGTGTCTTTCGGTAAATCCTTATTCGCGTTACCGTAGACATTTAGTAAAACGTTCTTAAATTAACGAACGAAGCCACACATATTAGATGTCCAATAGATTTACACTCGTAAATAACAACGGACAAAGGAAGATCTTTTTCTTTTTTTTTTTTTTTGTTTTTTTTTTCTTTTTTCTTTTCGAACAATGAACAAGTGCGACCGGATAAATGAGGAATACGTATAACGACGAGTAAAGTGACACTAATTTTCTGCTTTTCTTTGCTAAAACTATAGGACATAATCCGTCACACGTGCTTTACGTTTTGATTTACAATTCCCAACGTATAGTTGACGTTAAACGAGACCGAAACTATTATTTTCTTTCCATTCTTTGTATTTCCATTCTAATGACAATAAAGATCATAAAAGTGGCAATTTATATTCATCCGTTTAACACAACATCGGGTATATTTCAATATTTGTTTTTTTTTCTTTTTTCTTTTTTGTATCTACACAAAAGTTATATAATGTCATTGTTATGATGTAATGGTATTGTCTATAACGGTATAATCATACTATATATATATATATATATATATATATATATATATATATATATATATATACTGTATAGTAAATTATATTGTATACCATTTAATATTTAATGTGGTATAATAATAATGTTATATTACTATATTTAATATTAATAATACGATAATATACAACATTATACTAGAATAAACAAGTTTAATACTTAATATTGAAAATATAATATGATTATAGTATTACTAAAATAATATTGTATGTATATTATATTGAAATATTGTATAATTTTTTGTTATACTATTTTAGTACGGTACAATGTAATCTTTTATTACAACGTATATATATATATATATATATAATTTTTCTATAACATAATTTGCATTATACCAAAATATACTGGCGATAATTAAATAATGAAAAATTATGAAACAACACGGGACACGAAGTTAGAATGGACTTTGCGGGAATCTAATGAAATAAACGTAGAATAAGATTTTTCACGCTATCCAATATTTGTACTTTTTTTCTTTTTTTTCTTATTCCATTTCTTCTTCCTTTGCTTTCATTTGAGATCCTTTCTCCAAGGCAATGTAGAAAGTGCGAAATTCCAAAGCGCTTCTTGAACGTGACACATACAGATAGAAGCTAATCTATTCCATGTCGTCATTCCGTGGAATAGAATATAAATTGCTCAGTGTTCACCCATGAACTTTTGCTTAGTTAGAGGTTTAGTCAGTAATAATACCTATATGTATACGTATTTATACATATATATATATATATATATATATATATATATATATATGTATGTATAAAGAGAAACTCAAAGACGACCCATCGATGTTTAATTTCAATGATTAGGTTACCGAAACATGCTTGTGTGAAATGATAGCGAGAAATCGACCGAGACGTCGTGTCTGGGAGTCTCCAAGACGATAACCTTGTTTACCAGTCTCTGATGGAACTTGAAAATATTCTGCGATAGATTATCGTCTCTCTCTCTCTCTCTCTGTCTCTTTTTTCTCTCTCTTTGTGATATCGAATTCCCTAGATACACCAGCCTATTATGTTCTTCGTTATGAAAAAAAAAAAAAAAAAAAATCTCGATGGTAGTTCTTTTCTTATCCGTTTTCGTTATAATAATATTTAACGTATACGTATAAATACTTCTTGATATATATTGTAATTATATTATAATACCGAATATACTATATAATTATATATATATATATATATATATATATATTCTTTTTAAATAATATACATTGTAATAGAATTATATCAAGCAATCCTAAGGTTATTATTAATTATAATATACCTACCAAAAATGTAATTATACTAAGTAGTTAGTATAATTTACATTGTAAATATTATATTGTACGATGTTTGCTTCTTAGATAGAAATTAAGTCTTTTACATATTTACGGAGGATTAATCTCTCCCCTTTTATATCGTATATAAATTATTATCCGGATAATAAAAGAAAAAAAAAAAAAAATATATATATTTATATATATATATATATATATATATATATATATATATATATATATATATATAATTTTCATCGCTCGTCACAATGGATGCAATTATGCAACGAGCTAAGTTTGTCACGAAATGCGAGACGACATTAAAAAAAAAAAAAAAAATAAAAACGTCGAACGTGAAACAACCTAACGAGATGTAGATATATTGCTTTGATACACTCGCGTGCCGGTTGCCGGACGAATAGAGAATGAAAGTAAAACGCGGATGGAATCGCGAACGAATCGATAATCAAGGTCATATAGTAATAATTGTTTGTCCGGAAGATAAACAAGATAAATACTGTTCGTGCAAAACAAAAAAAAAAACCCGTAGAAATGGAAGCGTGAAAACTGTCATCGCGATTTCTTTCGTAATCCTAATTGGCCTGTCATTTTCATTTTACTATACTGCAAAGTCGAACAAATGAATATACATATTCGAATAAATGGTGAAATAAAATGAGCTTTATTGTTAAAACAAAACAAATATATATATATATATATATATATATATATATATATATACACATGTATTTTAAATGATAATAAAAATATATTAGAGATACAAATATGAAGATTATTATTATTGCACAAAAGAAAGATTAAGTTGTTCGTAGGGTAAACAGTTTGGTTATAATTCGTTACGATTGACCGTAACCCCATCAATTTTAAATAATACAAATTGTAGAATTATTTGAAAAGAATGCGGTCAATTGTTATGCCATAATGGACTATTATTTTTCATTATTATTATTTATTATTCAATGATAAGGGATAACAGTACGGAAAACTGTTCGTGAAACGAGATCATCGATAAAAATTGCATATATAATAGAAAAATATGTCTCCACGTAATAATCGAATACCATGTTGTTTTCTTTTCTTTTCTTTTTCTTTTTCTTTTTTTTTGTACATTAAGAATAATGATATCAAATAACGATTAAAAGTTTGCAATCATAATGAGTAAACGTACGTATATCAAACGCGTTCCATATTACGTTTTTAAATACATCCAATCTAATCGGATATTTTCGGTATAAGTTTCATCGGGGAGACATTCATTAGTTCGGCAAATTTAGCTGAGTCCCTTATTTGATTCGGATGATAGGTTATTCCACCGTCTTTGTCGACCTTCGCCATGGCGCATCTCTCTTTATCGCCAGCTACGAGTACAGACAGTTCGCCGGACTTTGGAAGTTCTCGAAGTTGACGTAACAAAATAGACAATCTCTCTTTGGAACCAGAACAAAATGCATTGGGATCGATAGCCATGAAACAATGTCCTAGATTAGCGATCTCGTCGCCTTTCTTCCAAGCACGAATGTTGGGTCCAAATTTGCTACCAGAAAGAATACCACAAAGAACTTCGACCATGGCGGCAAGCCCGTAACCCTTATAACCCGAGAATCGTTCTTCTCCGCCCAATGGCATCAACATATTAGCATCGTACGCGTCTGTAGGACTTGTCGTGACTTTACCATGACCGTCGAGTGCCCAACCAGATGGTATTGGTTCATTTTTTCTAGCTGCCAATTCGACTTTTCCCAATGCCACGGCCGTTGTCGCTATGTCCAAAAGAAATTCGTCGCCATTTTCGGCGGCCATGCCCAACGATATCGGATTTGTTCCCAAGGCAGCTTTCTTGCTACGAGTCGGTGCCATTAATGGACTCGTGTTCGTACAATTGAAACCTATCAGATTTTCTTCCATGGCCATCAACGTGTAATAACCGCAAATACCAAAATGATTCGAGCCACGTGCCGAGACCATACCGATTCCATATTCCTTCGCTTTTTTTATTGCCAATTCCATGCAATACTTGCCGACAATCTGACCCAAACCATTTTGACCGTCGACCAAAGCTATCGCCTGGAAAAAAGTTTTTTTGACGACCTTTATAAAATGATTTATCCTCTTTTCTTTTTTTCTTTTTTCATTTTTTTTTTTTTGTCTAGTTTCTTTCATTCTCACGAATGTGTCTCCGTGCTTTCGAAGTTTTCGAATTTGACAAATCTTTTTCTAAAATATATAGATAAAATATAATAATTATATTTTATAAAATGTACATATATATATGTGTGTGTGTAGAGAGAGAGAGAGAGAGAGAGAGAATATCTCGAATGTTTACTTTAGACACGAATTACGATATTCGATCGTCTACTTGTTAATGATGTTACTGATGACGCAAGAACGTTAACACATGCTCGTTCGTTTATTATGCAAAAAGTACGTCGTATACGAGAGACAGGCACGCTTGATCGTTAATTAGATTTAGTAGAGGGAAGGTGGATTTAAGATTTACGAGTCGTCAACGAATCTTACCGTCGTGAGACATATGACGTTCTCTCTCTCTCTCTTTCTCTCTCGCTCTTACTATTACAAAAAAAATCTCGTTATAAGAAGCATCCTCCTATCTTATCATTTCTCTCTCTCTCTCTTTCTTTCTTTTTCTCATCGCTTTTTAATATAATGTTTCAATGTCGATCGAGATTCATATTAAATCCATGTAAACCGAAGGAATACGAATACGAATTATTAATGGCAATAATCTAAGAATCGTGATAAAAATTAATTATTTCTTGATTACATTGCACGACACGACGAATACGTTCGTATTTATAAAAAAAAAAAAAAAAAAAAAAAAAAAACGTAAATATCACCTTTGAAAATAAACGGAATGACGCGAAGGTGATGCCAAAAAAAAAAAAAAAAAAAAAAGAAAAGAACAGAAGAAGAAAAAAACAAAGCAAGAAAACGACACAACAATAAAATTCGATAACTTCGAAGGCAACAGAGGATTCCATTATCGTTGCGTGTAATAAATAAATAAAAAAAAAAAAAAAAAGAAAAGAAACTCGTGCGAACCTTAAAGTCTTGTATGACATTTGGTTTGGCAACAGGATCTATGGTCTTATTTTTAATGTCGTTCACGTACATCTGCATTCTGTTCATACCATGGCTGAAGTGACCACGATAATCAGAGGTCATTAAATGACACGCTACGACGTGAGCGTCCTCCTTGAGTGTTCCCACCTTGCAAAGACATTCCTCGATGAATCTGACCACCTCTTCCTTCGGCACAACCATATCACTGGTATCGCAATTGGACGTTTTCATACTTCTTGCGGGAATAACAACGCCAACAATGTTTTCCTCTCTTCTAGGAATTTGTAATATTCTTTGCCGCATACTTGATATGCAACAAATTCTGATTAACGAGCTAACACGATTACGGATGATCATTTTCTTCTTCTTCTTCTTTTTCTTTTTCTGTTTCTATTTCTTCTTCTTTTTCTTCCTCTTCTTGTTTCTTTTTTATTTTTTTTTTTTACCTCCTTCCTTGCTTTCTCTAACACTATCTACCTTTCCCGGGTCAACTTTCTCCCGAAAGTTCGAATGAATTCAAGATGAAAAATATTCAAATCCCTCGACTTTCGAACTTTAATCTTTCTCACATAAACGTACTCGTCGACTAAATAAACTTCATTACTTTACTTTGCAAAACGGTATGTATGTTTGTCGAAAAGAAAAGAGAAAAAAAAAAAAAAAAAAAAAAAGAAATGAGAAAATTAAATTCAGAAGTTATGCGCCAATACCAATCGGTCCAAACGGCCCACTCACTGTGTCTTTTTTTATTTTTTTTTTTTTTTTATTTCCAAGATCTCGGGTTATCGTTCGAGTCTTATCGAGACGAAACGACGAACGATACGAACGTAATGTCTTTCAAAAAAGAATCAAAAAAAAAAAAAAAAATAAAGAAGTAAAAAAAATATGTACCAATTTAATAAAACGAAATAATATTTTTTGTCGGATATAATTTACTAGTTTGGCCGGATCGATCCCATTGATTTTTATTTTTTTCTCTCCATTCCTTCCTTTTTCTTCCTTTTTTTTTTTTTTTATTATTATCTCTGTGTTATTAATAAACATCCATGAGTTCAATATCAACAGACCTTACGATCATATATATATATATATATATATATATATACATATATATACATATATATATATCACTATGATACGTAAAATTTGAATTTGTCGCTTTTCTTGCTTCCTGCGTCGGATAACACATTAAAATTACGTAACTTGTCGCTTAAATTTTAACTGATACTTTCGATACGCCTTAGAAACACACCATCCTTTTATCTTCTCGATATTTATTCCCCTCTCTCTCTCTCTCTCTCTCTTTCTCTCTACTTCTATCTTCCTTTGAAAGTATTTAAATGTGTCACACAAACGAGAGGAAATATGACGGAAACGATAAGACGATAAGATCGATCGATCTATCGTAAACGAGTTTGTAGTCCGTCGCCGTTGTCGTCTTGATCGCCACCCAACGCGACGTTTATTTTTTTGTTTTTTCATTGTTGTCAACAGTGCTCGCTTGAAATTTTCTGTTGGACAGCCTGAATGAGTGACGAGAGAGTCGCAAGCGGGCGCCATATTCAAAATTGATTCTCATCGGCTCGCCTCGTTTTTCAATAATCACGTCCGAGTGAATTAAACGCGATATATATAAATATATATATATATATATATATTTTTTTTTTCGTTTCTATGGATTCTTCTTGTTCTTTTTTTTCTTCCTTTTTTTACTTTACTTTTTTTTTTTTTTTGTACATTTCGTTGCATAATAATGAGCACCCACCCAATCGTTCGAGCTTTCAAGAAATGACATAATCGACCGCGTACACACCAGGAAAATCCTTGAACGTTCGCACGCACGTGCGCGCACGTATGATATTTAAGTATGTGGTGAATAGAGAAGAGAAGATAGAGAGAGAGAGAGAGAGAGAGAGAGAGAGAGAGAGAGAGAGAGAGAGAGAAGAAAAAAGAGAGAGAGAACGTTTACATGGATTAGGTGGCATTTTCTATACCGTTATCTCGCATGCATGTTTCTTACAGAACTGATCGGTTTTACACCGGTACAACGATTAAACTACATCGGGTGTGACGATCTGAAACGAAAAGATCGAATTTTGTTGTCAAATTTTTTTTTTATTACGAACGGATATTCAACGATTTCTTATTGAAAAGATAACGAATTTTTGTTCTTTATAAACTTTGTCGTTTTCTTTACGCACGAAAAAAGAAAAAAAGAATAAAATAAATTTTTCTATAAACACTGTCGTAGACTTTTCGAAAATCATCATCATCAAAAATCTTCACCGCGTTCGATTTAATAAACCAAACGATTAATAATTATTGCAATCAATTAATTTCCACATAGTGCTCTAAAGCTCGTATAACGTAAATTATAATTTTGATGTATTTATATATTTAAATTTCCATAGCCTAAGGTAATAGAAATGGTTAAGGAAAGAAAAAGAAAAATTGCAAGAAATGAAATGAAATAAGTAAGTAAATGAATATAGTATATACGTACGTAAATATTACGTATATATGGTAACGATAACGTTTGAATATCATTAAAACTAGAGAATAAATATTTGCGTGTCCTCTTACGGTCTATGATATTTTCCATGCGTATATACGTATATACATTGTAAATGTACATGTAAAAGTTAAAAACACCTTTTCGATTCATCGCATCGATTAACTCGAATAGA
>OU426993.1:19434977-19447477 GCA_911387935.1 Dolichovespula saxonica | reverse complement strand
TATATATATATATAAAACTGTTGTCATTAACAAGACAATATTAACTGTTTCGCAAAGTAAAAGTTATCTATCTATTTACCCTCCACTATTTTTATTTAACTCGATCGACGATCCTTCTTTTCTATCGCATTATAACGTATCTACAGAATAAAAAATTATTAACATTCGCGGTTGAATCTATCCGATAACGAAGTCGATCGGTTTCACCGGTAAACAAACCGAAAGAGAGAACTTTCCAGACGATCTGAACTTTTCGAAAGCAATGACGTTAATAAATTAATCAATAGATTCACATTCAAATAATTCATTCTCGGTAACGATAACGTTTATTTTTTTCCGAAAAGAAGACAGAGAAAGAAAGAGAAAGAGAGAAAGAAAGAGAGAGAGAGAGAGAGAGAAAGAGAGAGAGAGTACATTTTTTATCAACTAACAAATATATTTTCAAAATATCAATTATACGTATGTATTAATGAAAATTTGTTGATTCGGGAAAGAAAAGAAAAAGAGATAAGAAATTTGTGAACAGTCGCGTTCTACGTGTTTAAAAAAAAAAAAAAAAGAAAAAAAAGAAGGAAAGAAATGAAATATTTTACCGATTATCAAATATATTTAATTGCATTGCATTGTTTCAAATCTACTTACGCATTTAAGAAAATCTGTAAATACAAATAATATATACAGAACGTAAAAGAAACAAAAAGATATTTTTTTAAACACACGAGTTCTATCTATGAGAATAATAATATGTTCTACCGATTACCGAACGTATTTTCGACATATCAATTATGTAAATATATTATGTAAATTTATAGAAATTTAAAACGACAACAAGAATTTATTAACGCTCGCGATTTACTTATAAAAAAAAAAAAAAAAAATAAATGAAACAAAATAAAACTTTCTTCCGATTATCGAATACATTATCAATACTTCAATTCTACGAACGTATCGAAACAAAAATTTTTATACGCTCGCATCGAACGTATTAAAAAAAAAAAAAAAAAAAAAAAAAAAGAAAGAAAGAAAGAAGAAATGTTTTACGAATATACATTATCAATAATATCGTGAACTCTGCGAACGTATTAAGATTTTTTTTGCAGTACGAAAGAAAAAAAGAAGAAGAAGGAGAAGAAGAAACAAAAAGAAAAAAAAAAGAAAAAGAAAAGATAAGAAATGTGCGAACACTCGTGTTCTGTGTTAAAAGAAAAAAGGAAGAAGAAAAAGTAGAAGAAGAAGAAGGAAAAAAAAGAAAATTGTTGACCTTATCGATTCAGAGGATGATATTAAAAGCTTTCGAAAAATCGCTCTCGTGCTTCCGTACGTTCTCATTTCGGGACCTGTTGAAATCTCTCACGGCTTCTCTATTTATCGACAAACTCTCTTCCTTGATATCAAAGTGCACAATGAAACGGATTTACGAAAAAAAAATAAATAAATAAATTCACACAGAGAACACACAGTGACGTTCGATAATTCGTAATAATATTGCTGTCATCAAAACGACGCCTGCCTCGACGACCCAAACAATAACAATCGAACGTATTCAATCACGATCTCTCTATTGAAAGAAAATAAAACCGATCGGAAATAACGATTCGATTCCGACGAAAAAGTATATTATCCTTTATTTCTTTCTTTCTATCTCTCTCTCTCTCTCTCTCTCTCTTTCTCTCTATCTCTCTCTCTCTCTCTCTCTCTTTTTCTTTTTCTCTTTCCCTCGCCAATTATTCTGCGTTACTGATCACCGAACGTAAGAGACTAGTTTCGAATTTACGAATAAGCAGCACTATCTGGTGGTGTCGGTCGTTACTATATTGCATTGGTATGTGTTTATCTGTATATGTTCACGCGCGTATATATATATATATATATTCTTTCGTTTATTTCAACACTTTGATATGGATTCGAATGAATCAAAGTTTGAATTTATTGCTATGATCACAGCCACGAATAACATCTTTTTTTTTCTCTCTTACACGTATACGTAAGTATATATTATAATATTGTACGAACTTGATTAACATTTTCCTATCTCAATGATTTGGTTTACGTTAATAAAAGTTCAGAATAAAAAAAAAAAAAAAAAAAAAAAAAAAGAAAAAAGAATTAGAAAACAATTAATTAATCAGAATTATGATTCATACTGGATAATAACAAATGACGAGGTATAACAACGTATGTGTATATGAGTTTTCATAATAATAATAAAAGTAAATCACAAATTTTTTCGACGACATATATATAATATACAATATATAATCTTTTATATATGTAATATATATTATATATATATATATATATATAAATGCACACAATTTATAATAAAATTCGTAAGAGTTTAGAAAAAGAAAGAGCCTGAGAAGGGTGTAGAGAAGGGAGCTTAGGTATAACCTTCAATCGGTCGAATGAAATAACCGGTCGATCTCTTAGGATGAGAGAGAGAGAGAGAGAGAGAGAGAGAGAGAAAAAAACGATGCTAAAAGAACCCGTCGAAAGGGTGAAAGAAAGAGATAGAGATAGAGAGAATCGTGCCGGTATTCGTTTGCTCGTTTAATACTACCAACGCTTATTCGGATTCAGTTATAAATACGGTGAACTTCTTATTATTTACTTGCCAGTAATTTTAAGACGCTTCTAATATATCGTTATCCTGATCACGAGTTACAATGAGTTCGGAGAAGAATAAAAAGAAAAGAAAAGAAAAAAAGAAAAAAGAAAAGAAAATCAAAGAAAAAGAAAAGAAAAGAAAAGAAAAGAGAGAAATAGATGCGGAAAATATCGATGCGTATAAACGCCGCGACACGGCTCGCGTGCCGCGTCTGACTGTCCGGCCGGACGGTTGCGAGCCGACTGCTGATAGTTAGGTGTATGTACGAATGTGGGCGGCTGAGATTTCTACCGAGGTTTTTTGCGGGAAAATCAAAATCTACGAACGCGCCGCGTACGGAGAACTGCGGCTAATCGAAGACGACAAAGACGAAGACGAAGACGAAGACGAAGACGACACGTTTTTCTTCGACCATCGTCGGACAATGTAGTACAGGTCATATTTCCATCTAATTAAATTCGATTCGACGTAAGGTGCGATCAATCATCGAGACGGCGATTGATATTAAAATGCGTTTTGACAAAAATTCTTCCCGTAAATTTTTCTTTTAACTCCCCCCCCTCCCCCCACGCACCCCACGCGCCCCGTCCACACGCTACCTCGTATGTTTTGAATGAGAAATTATTCAACGATAGAACAAACAGGTAAACGATAACCTCTTTTTTTTTTTTTTCGCAATTATTACCTCACATGACACGAGTCTTTAATCGATTATTTTAACGTCATGTGATCTAGCTAATATCTTGGATAAATATTTGCCGTTCTTATGAACCAAGCGCGTTGCCTTTTTCTTTCTTTCTTCTTCTTCTTCTTCTTCTTTTTTATTTCTTTTTTTTTTTTTGCTTTCCTTTCTTTTTTAGCCACATCGGAATTTTTCATCGAGTTTGTTTTAACGGTTAACGCTTTCCTCCGTTGTTTCCCCCTTCTTGAATTATTATCTTTTTCCCTTTTTTTCTTTTTTTTTTTTGGAAATTCTTGACTATTTTCATATGATCGTTAAATTGCTCGTTTACGTTAACGCTACGCTTTAACGTTATCGATTTGACTTTCGAACAAATATCCTAACAAAAAGGTTCGTCTGTTAAGATATTTTTATTCGACAGAAGTAGCGAGACGCTAACCGTTCGTCGAAGGCACTAATTTCGTCTTCTACGTGACATTTTTAACGATCGAGGCCAAACCGTTGATAATTACTTTGTGGACCTTGAAAGTATTACGTTATATGTACGAATATTATCTATAAATTGTACGTGTAAAATATTACAATTAGTAATTCGTATTATACTTTTAAATTGACATTTTGTACGCACATAGTTGCGCTGCAGCGAATAAAACTATCATTGTATATTAACGGAAACTTCTTTACAATATAAAGGATAAGATGATAGGTATACAAAATGTATATATATAGGAGTCACATCAAAAGAGTATAAACATTATATATTATGTATCCTCGATAAACGTACAATAAGCATTGCAACGACATAAAACACTTCAGTATCTTTTAACATCGATATTATTTTTAAAAAGGCCACCCATTATAATACTGCATTTAATATACAAATTGTGCGATCATATAGATTAAGTCTCAAAAATATGCGTATCATTTTGATCCCTGAATTGTGTTATAAACCAGTTCATACATTAGATTCACATTGAAATTTGTTCTATCATTATAACCTGTACATATTCTTGTCAGATAAACTTCATTAATAGTATAACTCAAATATTCTGATATTATTCGACAAATATGATAAGTTATGTTACCCTTAAACAACATTATGAGCCTTCAGATGTATTAGGATGATCAGATTCTGATGAATTCGGTACAGCCGAGTCTATTAAAGACACAAACAATAAATGGATGGAAAGATCATTTAAGTTAAAAAGAAACTGCGTTTAATAGTAATAATATAATGCTATACTTACATATAATAATGATCAAGATCACAACACATATAATACCAATGATGATCATCATCTTAAGGTTCTTCCACCAATATTTTCTTTTAAGTTTACCAGCTTGTTGCTCAAACTGTGTCGCACCTTGTTGTAATGCGTCAGCTCGATTTTCAAGCTCTGACAATTTTTGATCTCTCTCCAATACTCTCTCTACGTTAACTTTCATTATTCCCACCACTTCGTTAATCTCAGCTTGTGTTTGTTGCAGCTTTTTGCTAGATGCTGCCTGCTGCATGTTCCTTGGCCCACCGATCTCAACTTCTGTAGAGTTGCCGACTCCATCCATATTTCTACGATGGACGAAATTAGAAGAAGAAAAAATACTTTATGAATAAAATCTTACTATATAATACTGTGAATATTATTGTGATATATTAGATTATTGTATCTCTGGTAAAATCTAAAAAACTATTCGAATATCTTTGAGAATGTCACTGTTTATGTAATGCTTAATCGTTGAAGGTGAAATAATTTACATTAATTTGCAAGAACAACGCCCATAACCTATATACCAAGTACATATGTTATTTGCTAATAAACGATTTAAATACTGCTATATCACTTTATCGTAAAAACAAATAATCTGAAAGAAAAATGATGTGGCAAGCAAACGGTATTCGCACTATATTAACATACTTTGCCCAAATAAGTATTTCCGATCGTCGTGTCAAACGATGAACTTTACAAAAACAATTTCAAATGGTAAAACTTTTGCAAACGATATTAATTATTATTGTTTTTACATGCATATATACTTACACGTATTAAAAATGCTAGAAATTAACGTACAGAAAAAAAAAAGACAAAAAAACACAAGCAATTATACCCGGCTACGTACAATTCCACAAACTTACGTCAATGACGAGTATGGTTTACAATAGTATGACACATAAAATGTAAGATGGCGTGATATTAATGATAAAGATATAGCGCAAATATTTCGCGTTCTAAAAATTAAGATAAACGTTGTCGTAAGAGAACGTATAAAAAAAAAAAAAAAAAAAAGAAAAAAAAAACAGAAAAATTTAAGCAAAATACATTATACGAAGAAAACAAAATAGTACGATATAATTACGAATGTGTATATAAATTTGTACGCGTTATTATCTCTACGAGGGTTTTTTTTTTTTCATATTATTACCGACTGTTTTTCAAATTGCAAGCATATAAAACGTAACGCAACTAGTACCATCTTACAAAGAACAATAACTTCAGAGAAAGAACGACAGGTGGCGTTGACAGTTCTCAAGTCGAGTTAAAAAAAAAAATCTAAATGCGATCGATAGAAACATACTGAACTAATAATGAAATTATCATCTCCCTATGTATATACGATATATTTTCTGATAATCTTGTTTTTTCTTGTATTCCTCACAAATTAATAAATAACGTAAAAATCTAAGTTCATCGTCTAAAATCAAAAAAAAAAACCGAATCGAAGTATTTTAATCGAACATTTGTAATAAGATATATTCAAAATAAGATTCTTCGAAAGATGTTGAGCGAAAATATACGTATATATGTGTGTGTGTGTGTGTATTGTAAAGATTTGTCGTTTATTAAAATTAATTAAGAAAGAAAGATTGATCAAACCAGAAAAATTACTCACCGTTGTACGCAACCATGATTGACTTATTTTCGTTAACAATCACGTAGACACTAGTATGTATCGAAGTTCTACGTAGAACTCGATAGTGACTTCGCGACGAAAATCGCGACAAGTGCATAAATAGAAGATCTTGCGGTTGATCCTGCGCATACAGACATCGCATTCTCGATCAGGACCGTACGAAAGTAGATCACTAATTCTACCGATACTTTGTCTGTAATCTTTAATCGTAAACAAAAAAAAAAGAAAAAAATTAATTATTTTATTCTATCGAGTCATCGTTAATTTTTTTCATAGAAATTTGTCCATATATATTATTGCATATGTTACATTATCGTAAGAATCTATAATTTATTGCATTTTATGATAATAAAAGAAATATTTTTACTACTACTTACTATTATATATATATATATATATATACATAAAATTCGTATATTATAATATATGTAAATATATATACATATATATACATAAAGATTTGTATGTATCGTATAATATGAAAATTCGAAAATCTGTAAAAAAGAAATTAGATATCGTATTACAATGAAGTACTGGTATTTTATTTAAAAAAAAAAAAAAAAAAGAAGAAAAAAAGAAAACGAACAATACGAAATTGATCTATCCTATCGTTCGTGGAGATCAATTGATTTAAAAATAAAAAATATTATCTTATAGAAAGAGAAACGGTACAGGGTTTGAGACGAGCCATATTACGTACCTGCACCATACCCCAGCGGGGTGTGTTCGCGCATGGGGGGTTGATTCGACGGGGGCGGCTTTTATCGACTGCATATTACGTTGCGCGTGCGCACCGGGTCGCACTCTAACGCCGACATTCGATTCTATCGAACGTTAACCCTCGATTCTCTCATTTTACGCGGAAATTTCAAATCTCTTCGTCCAATAAGGTCGTACACAAAAGAACGAATTTTGTCGATTAACAAAAATTATATCACCATAATCGATATAACCCGTCAAACGCACGATTTCGTTGTCACTTTATTAAGATAACGAAATTTTTCGAGGATAATTAAAGAAAAAAAAAAAAAACGAAAACGAAACATTCGTTCGAATTTAACACAAAGGAAAAGCGAACCGAGGGTTAGAAGAACGGGTAAGGACTAAACGATAAAGGAAAGGGAGTCGAATAGTCGATTCGAGATGTCGTTTCGAGCGTTGAGTTCGATATAAATCGAAAGATAGATAGAGAGAGGGAGAGAGGGAGAGGGAGAGAACGGTGTGTCTGTCTGTGCTTGGAAATTTTATCAATACCACGGTTATCTAGTCCGCCACTGGCAGAGTCGCTCGCGAAATCTACGGGCTCGACGTCGGACGACGGGGTGGCGCAAAGGTTCGAGAATAGCCAGTGAGAAGTAGAGAAAAGGACCAAAGTGTGAGAGAGAACGAAGATGTGAGTAATTATAGATATTAAAAAAAAAAAAATTAACGAACGAAGAAAAAAAAAAAAAAAGGGGGAAATCGACAAAATGAAAAGTTTCATTTCGTTCGTTTGATCTTACCAACGGGTTTTTTTAACACGTACGACGCCCATCGTATTAAAACTGGATGGTGTCCTATTAACTGATTCATTCTTCGTTCCTACCCTTTAATTACTCATTTGTTACGTATACCGTGCACACACGCACGCACGCACGCACACACACACGCACGCACACGGACGGACGTGCTTACGTCATAGCGACCGGATATATTTTTTAAAAAAACCGATTTCTGTGGAAACTCTTTTACTAGGACGAGTCGGTGAAAATGAATTCAGCGATGATAGAATTTAGGAGACATATAATGACAAATTCTTCGTTTCTATATCCCTAAGTAAGTTGATGTCGTTATACAGGAGTGGAAAAAAAAATTAAAAAAAAAAAAAAAAAAGAAAAAAGTAGTTCTATCGTAGAGTACAATCTAGCACAATCGTTATTTGACATCCCTTCTCAGTGATGACGCATTTAGCTGGTCAGAACTTACGATCGATTCTTGCTGACGAGAGTCTGATTGGAAGCCTTTCGATAAGACTTTCTCATCAATTCTAAGACCGTAGCTTCTTCGAGGACATTTTCTTCTTTCTCTTTCTCATTCTCTCTCTCTCTCTCTCTCTCTCTCTCTCTCTCCTTCTTCATTTCTTTTCGTATCTACATCCTATTACTTGTCTTCCTTCCTTTTTTTTTTTTTTTTAGATGACGCTTCGACTCTGTCTTTCCTATCGCTAGACCGTTTTTCGCTCCGTTAAAATTTCGACAAACGTATAAACGAAAAATTCAACGAGAAAACGTTCTCTTTATTTTCGTGGCCTTCGTTCTCGTATAGCAATCGATCCACTCGCATACGAGAGATCCATCCGCAGCACGTTAATGGAATTTCCAATAGACTGCACGGTCTCAAGCTCGAACCACTTTTACCGTCTCAACCGTGAAGTACGTCGTCTTAAAGACGAAAAGGCTACTTTCTTTTCTTACCCTTACCGTTAGATCCTCCTCGATATTGTCTTTCGACGAAAAATATGATTGGATTAACGATCTTCTTATAATAATATCTTCGGAATATTCTGTCGGTAAAAACGTCATGATCGATCGATCTTTATACGTCGACTTTATTAATATTTATCTTATTTCCAATATGAGACGCGTTAAAAATTAAAAAAAATAATAATATCGTCGTGATTCTTAGATATCACGTTGTATCTGTCGTGCGATAAATTAAATAGAACGAAACGAGACAAATAAATGAATGAATGAATAAGTAAAAAAAGACGAAACGAAAAAAGAGAAGTCAAGAAAATCAAGAAAAAACGAGCAACAAAAGAGAAAAGCGAATCGATCGTCGTAGACCCGTCTATACTTCTAGCCGATGTTTCTATATTTAGATAAATCGATGATGAACGCGCATTTAACAGCAATGTCCTACGACTGGATCGTGAAAAAGAAATATGTGCCTCAAATGTAATATATGTACATATGCATGTATGTATGTATATATATATATATGTATGTATATATATATATATATGTATGTATGTATGTATGTATTTATGCATGTATGTATTGTAAGTACATAAACGCGATGAGTGGGAGTAAACGATATCTTAGAAACGTTTCGTCATTGAAAAGTTATCTATATTTTTTATGAAGTAACTTATGCGCATTTATTGTTACTATAAATATAATAATATGTCCTTCGATTACGATTTATATAATTATACAATGTAATTCAATAATCTTAATCGGTCAATATTAATACAATTTATAATCGATACCAAACAACCAAGAGAAATTGTAATATTTATTATTTATTTATTTATTTATTTATTTATTTATTTATTCTTTCCTTTTCTCTTTTTCTTTCCCAATAAATCAAACGATTTGTACGACTATCCGTTGATAAAAAAAAAAAAAGAAAAAAAAAGAACGAATAAGATATTTTATTTATTTTCTTATCCTTCATTTATATCTACCCTAATCGAATAACTTTGTAAAGGCATACTTAAAAGTAGCAACGCGATCGATATACAAATACGATTATCGAATTTTCGTGTTGGTTGTAGTTTATTTATTTTTTTTTTTTTTGCATTGCTATAAATCTATTTTCGTTGTACTTTTTCTCATTTCTAGTTCTTCGTTGACGTACTTAAACGTCACTGTAATCTTATTATAGATCTATCCTGTTTATGGATATACAGTAAGAAATATGATTAACTTTTTGGTCATTCTCTCTCTCTCTCTCTCTCTCTTTTTCTTTTTCTGGCATAATCGAATATACGTATACTCGGTGATCGATCGCGACTGTTGCCACTTGGTTCTTCGATTGGTCACCAAAAATAAAACCACTTCGAATGTTTTTTAATCTATCGATGTGTAAGTACGTCTTCGTTTGGTCGTCGTTCTCTTCGAATTGTTTATCTTTCCTCTGCTTATAATTTATTTGGAATGACGTTCGTTATTAGAAAAAAAAAAAAAGAGAACAAATAGAACTTACAATGTCAAAATGATATTGTAATGATTAAAACGATAACCTTTGGATCAGAGTTACAGGTAGAATTGGATAAAATCGTTCTAGATTATTGTGAAAGATTGATACGAAATATGGCACAAAGAATGGATGCAGTAATAATTTCGAAATGTCTCTGGACAAGGTATTAATCACCGAATGAAGCATTGGGTGCAAAACCGAGTAAAATCTATTTGCGACTAATGGACAATATGAAAGATAAAAAGGAGAAATATCATTAATCATCGCATTTACAAACTTTATATAGATAGAATTGATTTTCACGAAATATTCCATTAGCCGAGTACATTACAATGTGTTATAGTTTTGAAATATATTAATACGCTTTCAAAAAAAAAAAAAAAAAGAAACGTATCAACGCGTTCAATTTTGGTCCATGACTTTTAAGCACTTAAATGGTCAGCAATTCGAAATTATCGAAACCTTTATGCAATCAATCATTTTCCCCAATAAATGATTTTTCTTTTCATTTTTTTCTTATATTTTTTTTCTTTTTCTATTCGAGAGAAAGTTAAATATTCACCCTAATTACGTATAACACAATGAAAACAGAAACCCAACAGCTTCGTCGTCGAGAGCATAATATGCATGGTACGATCATTATCTCAACATAAACTCTAGGATAATGAAATTAACATCGCCGGCAGGTATTTGAGAAAAGGTCTCGTCGTGTGTAAAAGGTCAAACGTTACGGCGAAAGAAAAAAAAAAAAAAAAAAAAGAAAAGAAAAAGAAAAAACCTATAAAAGAAAACACCTCGGAGATAGATGGTATGCCGTAGGAAACTGTAGAGGTATCTCTCGAAAATTTTAATTAACAAGTTAATCGCTAGAATGAAACAATTTATCCGATCTATCGCGCTTTTATCAAAATGAAAAACAAAAACGATTTTACGAATACCATCGGGTTTGGACATTAATAGATAATATTTGCAATTAGGATTGGGTTATTTTCTTTTTTCTTCTTTATTCCGATGGGGGAAAACCGTGTCGCGAACTTTGACCTTTCGAATATAACGTTAACACGGGGCCAATATGTTACGACTAAAAAAGTTTGACAAAATTATTGAATCTTGCAATATTACCTCTACGTTCGGAAAAGAAAATATTGACCATGAAATATGTAACATTTTATGACGTAATACGATGTATTTTGATTGAGAAATAATGTAATGGTCAACAATTTTTAATTATTAAATATTATAAAATATAATTATATATTAGTAAAGTTCTATAATTTTGTATAAAAATAACAATTGTTTATATAAATATATTCAATGAAGTATATTAATAATAATTATAAATGATTAAATATATCTGTTATGATGCGATCAGAATTTAACACAGGGCCATAAGTCACAATTTTGTAAAATTTAAATAGACGAACAGACAGATAGATAGATAGATAGATAGATAGATGAATGGATTGACAGATACAATTCTTTGCAAATGTAAATATTTAAACAACGTTGTAAAATGCAAAATAAATATACAGATACATAAAAAAATAAATAGATAGGAGAAATAAGTAGATGGATGGATAGATGGATGAATAGAAGCAATGTTGTAAATTATAAACAGAAATATATAGACAGATAAATTTATAAATAAACGGATGGAAATAATTTCGTAAAATGTGAATGGAGGTATATAGATTGATAGATAAACAGATAGATAAATAGTTAGAAACTATTTTATAAAATGCAAATAGATATACAGGTAGATAGATGAATAAATCGATAAAAGAGATAGATAGATAGATTTATGGATGGATGGTTAGATGGATGAGAAGATAAGAAGAGTATTGTAAAATGTAAATAAATATATGGATAAGATAGATGAATGGATGGAAACGATTTTGTAAAATGTAACTATAATAGATAGACAAATGGTTGGATAAATATAGATGGATAAAGGATAAATAATATTTTTCAGGGCGACGGAAGGCGGTCTGGCGCCGGATGCCGCGGGTGCTGGCGCAGGTGCAGGTGCAGGAACCGATGGAATTGTTGGTGGGCCCAGGACGCCTCAGCAGATCGCCTCGCAAAAGCGACTGCAGGCGACGCAGGCGCAAGTAGACGAGGTCGTCGACATTATGAAGACGAACGTTGAAAAGGTCCTTGAGCGTGATCAAAAGCTTTCCGAGCTTGACGATCGAGCAGGTAAACTTATCATTAAACTTTATCCGTCTCGATAAAATCCCTGTAATCCACGTATAGTTACATATAAATATAACAATATGGTAAGATGTCATTTACGTTGTATCGAACATGTACTTCGATGGAAAACAATATTTATCC
>OU426993.1:19387477-19429977 GCA_911387935.1 Dolichovespula saxonica | reverse complement strand
CTCTCTCTCTCTCTCTCTCTCTCTCTCTCTCTCTTTCTTTCTCTCAATTTTCTCTTTAAATCTTCTTATCTACCCAATTTTTAACTATTACTCTTTTTTTTTTATCTTGTAAGAGTACATATATTTTTATAATTTATCCTCATCGTTGTTACAATCACTTTTCTTGTTTCGATGAAACAAATTGATTATAAATTAAGATCCAGTTAAATAACTCTATTTTTAGGAACAATAGAAAAGAAATATGCACATTGACGAAAGTTTCATGATATTATGTGTCGAATATTTGAAGAGGACGAAATAAAACGCCTCCGATTAAAACGAAAGTTTAATAATTTTTAATTCTTCTTACGGTATAACCTATATTATTTTATTTTATTTTATTTTGTCTGATTAGATATTTTGATTAATCATTTAAAAAAAAAAAAATTATTAAACAAGTATAGGCCCAAAGTTAATAATTTTTGCGATGTTAACGTACGAAGTATACTATTTAGAGAGAAACGATAATACTTAATATAGTGAAACTGATCGCATAGGAGACAATTTGATAACCGTTAACATTTTTAATCGAGGACCTGTTAGGTGACCAATGTAGATCATCAGATTTAAAGATGATTTATGCTTTAGATTTAACATTTAGAAATTTATAAGAGCTACAAGCAGTATTGGTAAACGCCGTTAATCAAATAACACTTGAAATTTTTGAAAATATAAAAAAAAAGAAAATATATGATTACAAGATGTCGATTGTGCATACAAGATAATGGTGAACATTTTGAACATTAATTGAATTAAGTAAAGTATAATTTTTTTATTATTATAAACTAATCTTTCTTTCTTTTCTTTTCTTTCTTTTTTTTTTTTTTTGAATTAACAACTTCAGTAATGTGATAACTCAGCTTGCTGTAAGATACTTCCGTATGTATTTCATTACTTCATTAACCTTTTAAAATTATACTTGTTTAATAATGTTTCAAAGATAATTGAGTAAAATATCTAATTAAATAAAAAAAGAATACAGGATATTTCATAAGAAAAATGAAAAAATCATTAAACTTCCGATTTATATCGTTTTATGTTGTACTGATAAAATATTTAACACATGATATCACGAAACTATTCTTAAGAAATTTATTTTCTATTTCTCTTAACAAACGAGATATTCAACCGGCCCTTAATTTATAATCAATCTGAATACCAATATATATATGTGTATATATAAATATATATATATATATATATATATATATATATTTATATTTATATTTATATATACATTTATGCTTTTTGTGAATATAATATTATCTATTTCCTTTGGCATGCGAACTTTTTCATTTTCCTTTATTTATCTTTGATATGTTCAACAAATTTTCAACGAAATTCCTTCGGTGATACGGATTAAACTATTACATTTCGATAAACAATTATTATATGGTAGAATATACATATTTTATAAAGCAAGAACTAAAATATTCGTTCTATTGAAATCCAATGAACTTATCTGGGACGATCTTCTATGTATACTTCCTGCTTGACACGTTTTCTGGAGCATGCGTAGAACAAGCATATATGTATGTATACCGTGAGTGTTCTCGTTATATTGTTAAGGAATATATAAGGAAAGAAAAAAAAATATATATATAGCGCATGATACTTTATTAGCAAGTATGGAATAGATAACTCCAACGTATGCATATAAATTATGTAAAAGTAGTCAAAAACAACTTGGCATGCTCCACATTTTTCACTAATCTTAATTATATATATATATATATATATATATATATATATATATATATATATATATATAATATTTTATCGAATGAATAAAATGAAAAAAAAAAAAATTCGAATATAAAAGTGTCGCCCCCTGTAAATCGATTTTGAAGTAAAATCGATCATCAACGGGATGAGCTATATACCTTTTAAAGTGACACGCATTAGTGAATATGACCCAGTTGCATGTGATTGGTTAGCACGGCAAACGAATGGCTTTATACGTTGGAACGATCTATACTTACAAACTCGAGTTATGAAATGATTCATCATCGTGGACAGAGGCAACCGGGCTCGCTTGCTTAGTTTTTAAATTCAACGAAGTTTCACATTTTTCTATCGATCCATTTGACGATAGAGGTATGCGCGTGTACATAGGTATTCATCTTTCGAAATAAGAAATAGAAAATAAATATATCGTTTCGCGGTGTGTGACATTAAAGAACGGCAAGCGGGTTGTTAATCGTTGATTACTCGAATTCAAAGAGAATAAGAGAGAATAAATAAATCGATCGATCGATCGGAGATAAAATAAAAAAAAAAAGAAATAAAAAAAATAAAAAAAGACCGAAGAAATCTACGATAATTCAGCGTCTGTCCACGACGACTTTTGTCCGTTAATTGCATGCTACGTGAATGGCGAGAATAAAAAAAAAAAAAAGTAAAAGAAATATAAAAAAAAAAAAAAAATAACGATAATAATAACGATGATGACGATGATGATGACGACGATGATGACGACGATAATGACGATGATGATGATGTTGACGATGATGATAATTTTAATGAATCGGACGAGAACGAAAAATCCAAATGCGAGAGATGGAGAAAGACGAAAAAGTTTCGGATTACTTTGTAAAAAAAAAATCTTTAGAAAACAAAACGTTGTTATTCTTTTCAGCGAGCTTCACCGGTGGCAGCGACTCGCAAAACTGAACGCGCGAACGCAAGCAAAAGAAATATATTAATAAAGATAAATAAAAAGAGGGAGGTAGAAAGAGAAATAAGAGACGGACTAGACAGAGGAGAGAGTAAGAGAGAGAGAGAGATAGAGGGTTCGTGAAAAAGAGAAAAAAGAAAGAAAAGGAAGAGGAAGAGGAGAAAGAGGATAAAGAAGAATGGGAAGGAAGGAAGTGAAAAAGAAGATGACACAAATCAAGAAGAATGGAAAGGGCTAATGAAATGATCGAAGGGAACGTACGAGAATGGATAAGGAACGCACGAGGACGAGGACACGGAAAGGAAAATGGCGGATTACGTGGAATCTAAAGAAGAAACAAGCCGAATTCGATTAAACAAGAAGAAAAAGATAGAGAGAGAGAGAGAGAGAGAGAGAGAGAGATAAAAAGAAGAATTTTCTATGAAGGATTATATGCGCCTCGATATTCGATTTTTTTCGTCGTATAATTAAAAAAAATAAAAAAACTTGCAACTTCGTACGATCGAGGGAGGGGGAGGGAAAAAAGAAGGGCGGCAGAACAAAATGGTGGAGATCGATTGGATATGAAAATTACGAAGAAAGAGGGAGTGTGAGCAGAGAGAGAGAGAGAGAGAGAGAGAGAGAGAACAATTGTAGGAAAATGTTAATAGTCAACCTCATCGGATAGTTTTTTCGTGTTATCGTTTTTCTCTGCAATTTATATTACATATACATAGGACATACATAAATACGTACATACCTACGATCGGGATAGCCGAACTCAGTTAATGATCTCGATGAAAATATAAATATAAATATATATATATATATATATCCCTCGGAAATATAATGAACGAGGGCCGGTAAAAAATTTCGAATATAATTTAAACGACCTTCCTGCCATTTGTTATTCTTGATATATATATATATATATATATATATATATATATATATATATATATATATTTCTTAATCGGTTTCCTCTTGTTTTCTTATCAAACGCTCGTACGCGTGATATTACTGATAGAACGATGAATAATAATAATAGATAATATTAATAATAATACCAATAATAACAACAATAATAATAATAATTAACAATAATAATAATAATATCTAATATTTAATAATAATTTTAATAATAATAATTCGTTCGTTTTTAGTACGTAGAATGTCGCCACGATTTTCAAAAATACGAAAAGATCGATTCGTCGCGACACATCGAAATTTATTATACGTGGTAAGAGATTTCGTTTTTGAAAAGAGATAGGAAGAAAGAGAGAGAGAGAGAGAGAGAGAGAGAGAGAGAGAGAGAGAGAGAGAGAGAACAATTTCATAACGCGATGTTTCGTTTATATTTGAGCGTACTCCTTTAAAGTAAAAATAAAGAAAAAAGGGGGACGATCGTGGAAGCATTTATGCAAGTAAAAATTATATACAGGGTGTTCGTTAAAACTAGATAAACATTTCGCTTCGACGAAAGCAGAAAATATCGCATATACATACATACATACATACATGCATATATACATGCATATATACATACATATATACATACATGCATATGTATTTGAAAGTGCTTAGTTCATGTGCGCGTGTCTCTGAGTTAAATACCTTTTTTGCGTGTACGTGTTCTATACATGCATATATATTTATACATAGACATACAGATAAATATAATACATACCTATAATATGTGTGTTTATATGTTGTATGTACTTACATACGTAAGTCTCGATTATATTCTTGCTTTCCATGTGTATATCGAACTGTAAATAATATCATTTTGTTTCTACACGATTCGAGAGAAAGAGAGAAAGAGAGAGAGAGAGAGAGAGAGAGAGAGAGAGATTACAGTAAACCATCATCAATTGAAAAAAAAAAAAAACATGAGGCGCATCTCTTTTATTTCTCTCCGACGCTTGCATTTTTCAAAATGTTTGAAAAGTTCATTTATATGAAGAATATTTAGAAATTACAATTATTGTGTTATGAGAATAAGAAAACACGAGGGAGAGAGATAGAGAGATAGATAGATAGATAGATAGAGAGAAAGAGAAAGAGAAAGAGAGAAAATAAAAGCGATAACAGGGCACATCTGCCTTCGTCGGAAAAATGTTGCATACGTTTTTTGATCAGCTTGGGGTGCCATATTATAATATAAAAAATAATAAACAAAATAATTAACAAATGGGAAAGATGTAAGGAGTAAAAGAAAATGATAGAGAAGGAACATACTTACACACATACATAAATACATAAAAATATAAACACATCCATACATATACATCCTTATATACATAAGGCTTAGAAAGAAAATAATTATTTACAGATCTTATGTATACATGTTAATAATAATAATAATAATAATAATATTATTATTATTATTATTATTAATTGTTAATAAGAACGATATAAACGATTTAAATCTATGCGAACAGCAGCAGAGTAGGAGCAAGTACAAGTTCGTCGATTTAAAATATTTAGAAAGATGAATTTGTTGTTTGAAATGCCCCGAAATTAACATCAAACCGTTTCATCCGATAGATGGTATCCTCGATTTATAGATAAAGATGCAAATCGAATAACACGTGCATATACTCACGTGTATATATTATTATAAATTAATGGATACGTTTACGTGATCGATCAATACCGAAATCGTTGAAATCAAAATAGAACGATTTCTTCATGTATCTATTTTCCTTTTTTTTCATATTGTTAATGATCTGACAATGATTATTTCTAATTTTCTTTCTCCCTTTCACTTCTCTTTCGTATTATTGACTATCACTTTACCGAAGCTGATTTAAAAATAATTTTCCTTGCTACTTGAACGAAAAATAATTTATAAAGAATATTTGATTACGACAAGATACCTCTCTCTATCTCTCTCTTTCTCTCTCTCTCTCTCTCTCTCTCTCTCTCTCTCATCTTCTTCTCTCTCCCTCTCTCTCTCTCTCTCTTTCTATTCGTGCATATATATATATATATATATATATATATATGCACACATATATATTTTTACACACGACATCGTGTAAAAAAAGAAAAAATCCAAAAGAATCGTTTCTTTCATCAGCTTCTTGCTCGTAATCGATCTTCCCGTTATAACATATACGATAACAATACCCGAACAAACATATTACGAGCAGATCTGATAGGTTCATTGAACGTGCGGGTGTCATTTTCAATCGACCATTTCATCTTGGTCTCTTTTAAATATATATATATATATATATATATATATATATTTATTTATTTATTTATTTATATTTATTAGTATATATTTACTGATTGAAAGATCGTTTTGACGTCGATGGGAATGTCGTTTTACAAAAAGAAAAATAAAGGAATTGGTCTTACGTTAAGAAAAAAAAAAAATTAGAAAAAGCCATAAATTCATAATATATATATATTTCTTTTTTTTTCTAATATACATAGAATGTCCGTTTATAGACGTCCGATGAAATTATCTTCCCATTGGTTGAAGTTACAAGAAAATTTAAAAAAAAAAAACTTTGCATGATTCTGGGCAAGCTTTTACCCGTAACATTTCCTAGTAATGAAGATTTTAGTATAGTTTTTTTTCTCTTTTTTAATGAACACCTATACATTATTTTCGCATATTTATATACTTGATAGCAATCATTTGCAATCAAGCTCATATTTTATAAAACAATTTTTACTATCCATCATTTACGAGATAATCGATATGATGATTATTGAAGTAGTTGATTTTCTATATCACAATTTGAAAAAGGATCGTTAGACTGTGTAATATTTTGTAATCAGTGTTACATCGAATCGGATCATCAAAATATACGTATGACTGTTTCATTTGTATAATAAGCATTTGCATAATATGCATTTGTATAATATGTATGTATTTGTATATTATTGAATATGAATTATAGTTGAGTATGAATTTATTAGTCAATCGTTAAGATGACGATTATATCGTAAATGATCCATAATACGTAGCAATTTTTTACTAAATGTTATTTTGATTACAAATGACCACTAACGTTGTATATAAATATGCAAAAAAAAAAAGTATTCATTCGAACAGGATCTATACTGACATCCATAAACTCGAAAAGATCACAGGAAAAATATTTAAATGCACTTTGTAAATGAATCAGAGCCGTAGAAATTTGTCTTAATAAATTTTCATGTAACTTCGATCATTCGCAAGATATTTACTCGTACATCTATGATCAGACACGGATATATATATATATATATATATATATATATATATATATATATATATATATATATATATTATATACGCTTATAAAAAGGTATAGTGTTGATGTCGCGTGAAAAGAAATTTCATTTCGTTCTTTTTATTCTTTTTTTTTTTTTTGTTTTTTAATAAGAACGAAATCGCAGCAACAAAAGATTATCGAGACGAATGTAAAAAGGAAAAAAAAAAGTATATGATCCTCAACGATTGCATATGGAGGATCAGGGTGTGGGACCACAAATTGTTAAACGTGAAAAAAAACGAAGTAATAAAAATACCATTTGAAAAGAAAACGAAAAATAAATAAATTTGCAAATTATTCGAGAAAGTTCATTACGCAGGAATCGATCGATGCCGATCGACGCAAACGATCTTTATTTAATTTCTCTTTTCTTTCTTCCCGAAATCGTATAACAAAATGGCACCCGCGCTCACGAGCCTATATAATATGGATACATTTTAGCGTTTAAACGAGGTCTTCGATATGTTTTCGAAAAAAAAAAAAAAAAAAAAAGCAAAACTATAAACATACACATAATTATATGTCGTGCGGCGTATTTATCGTCGCATAATTATTAACTAATAACGTTTATGATCTAACGAATAAACTGCTTTCAACATTGTACAGTATCGAATAAAAGTTACAGTGGGTAGTTAAAAATGACTATGGAGCTGAAGAGTATGAGTCGGAATGTGATCTTTTTGGGATTTTATAATCATTCTTTTCTTTTTTTTTTTTTTTTCTTCTTTTTTCTTTTCGCAAACAAAAATTTATTACACCTAATTTTGATCATGAATTCATAATAAGTTAAGAAGTTTATTTCATGTATAAGGAGAAAATTTTAATGAACGAACAAAAAAAAAAAGAAAAAAGAAATACACTCGTTGCATCGGAATTATTTTTATGAAATGATATATAGTTGATTGAATCGAACGTATAAAAAAAAAAAAAAAAAAACTAGATAAAGTTGAAATTTTTTATCTACGAGGATTCATTATTTTGTAAATATTTGGCGTATATATATATATATATACATATATACCTTCATCTTGGAATTCTATTGAAATTATTTACAATTGGTATATTTATTAGTACAGTACGTCTACAAAGAAGAGGAGAGATCATTCTAAAGTTTATCATACATATATGCATATATATATATATATATAGACATATATATATATATATAGACATATATACAAATATATCTCTCGAATATAGGAGGTAAGAGTACCGTTTTCGCTCTTATATTGGCAATGTGCATGCAGCATCATTATCATAAATATTGTAAAAAGAATATTTATGTTTTTTCTTTTTCCTTTTTATTTCTCGTTTTTTCTTAATTAATTAATTAATTAATCAATTGACGCGACTTTGGAATACATTATCAATGTTATCTAATTAAACAAATATCATATTTTTAATAGATCGTATCAATTCATTGATATACGAGATATTATTACGATATTTTATGGAGAATAACAATGAAAAGAATACAACGTTCAATCGTTTTTTCAAATAGAAGTCGATTATCTCTTTCTCCCCTTTTTTATATTTGATTTGCGTGTGTGCTTTCCTTGTTAATTGTGTATCTATTTGAATCTCTTACCGCAACATATACATATATATATACACACACACACACACATACATACATATATACATACATATGTATATCTTTTTTTTTTCTTTAAAGTTTCATCATTTCGTTTGAAAAACAAATAACTAGCTTTCGATGTAGTCCCTTTAGTGTTAGACTTTAAGTTCGAATAAAGTGTAAAAGACTGAAAATGAAAATTTTTGAGAAATAAATCACAGTATAAGTAACATTTTGAGAGAAAAAGAAAAAAAAAAAAAAGAAAGAAAGATAAAGAAAAGAAAGTAATATCATCGAACGCGTTAAACGAAGAAATTCTTTCATTTTCATTGGTGCGTGTTGTGTGCGTTCCCTTTTGTTATCTATGTAATAATGTATATGAAGTTACTATTACCTTCGAAAAACAAAACATACACATACATAACTTCACGATATACACGAAATCGATGATAACCCGTTCCACCTATGTGTCGCATATATTATATATTATATGTGTAAATAAGTACAATATATTAACGTCCCAATTGTTATCTATTCTATCCTCGAATGCAAATTCATGTTGTGTAGAAAAAAAAATCTAGAATAGTGTTATACAATATATATATATATATATACATATATATATATATATATATATATATATATATATATATATATATATAATAGATATAGATATAGACATTAAAATCGCATTAACAAATTTTTTATAAATTTGCAGCAAAATTCATGCCCGAGTCAACGCCGCCACCACCACCTATGTATTATCCACCACCAGGAGTACCTCCCCAAGGTGCACCAAATGCAGCTGCTCCTGCCCCAGCAGCAGGAGGTGCAGCTGCCCCAGGGGGTGGTTCGCAACCCCAAACCGCTGGTGCTGCCTTCGTTGGCTCCTTTAATGGTATACCCAGTACGATCTAAAGAAAAGCTGCTCCCTCCTTTACGACCTTTAAATTAAATTTAAATTAAATTGAATCACAATAAAAAAAAAAAAAAAAAGAAAAATGAAAAAAAAAAAAGGAAAAAAAAATTAAATTAAAAGAAAAACAACCAAACAAAAACGATCCTCTAGATTGAGATCGATCAATCGATCTGAACGATAAGGAAGGTAGAATTAAACGAAAGCATGCAATGAGAGAAACGAATAACCAAAGATTATTCTTCTCGACTTTCTCCTCGATTTTATTTCGTTTTCAACCTGCAAAAGATTCGTTACTATTCACTTTTGCGAAACGAAGAAAATTAAAAAGAATAGAATAACGAAGAGATAAGGGAAGAAAAGAAGAGAAAAAAGAATAGAAAAAGAAAAAAGGAAAACAATTTCTACTTGAAATTGAAAACATCGTCGTTTGCCCTTGAATTGCTCGATAGTCTTATTATGTTAGCAGAAAAGTTATATCCAATATATAATTATTTATACATATATATATATATATATATATATATATATATATATATAAATAATCTTATGTATGATGTTAAGAGAGACGAGTACTATATAAAAATAATACGAAAGCTCGAGACTTGCTCTCTACGTATATAGTTATTCCTATCCATATGCATACATTCGATATCGAGGAATCCGAGACGAAACAGTACCTATACACATAATATTTTCCATTACTTACGAGTAATCGTGAGATTGCGTATATTTCAATAATATATGTACATAAATGATTACTATTATTATTATTACAAATTTGTCAGTGTAAGAATAAACGAATATAAGTATATTAATTTAATGAAATATTAAACGAAAGACACGTGTGTTAACGAAAGACGCGTGTATAACGAGAAAAATAATAAGCGAAGAGTGTTATTAGTGTTAAATTTATTATATCCTCCATTATATATGTATGTTTATATATATGTATGTATATATATATATATATATATATATATATATATATATATATATATATATTTATTTATATACATATATACATACATACATATATACATATATATATATATATATAGCTATTATTATAAACAAAGTACCTATACTCGTTGTACCGTCATTATCATCAGAGTTCGACATTTTTGAACGTTTAAGAAAAAAAAAAAATAAACCACGACAGTTTAGTAAAATAGTCATTGTCCGACGCACGTTTTACACGATTATATTTTCTTTTTAATTCTTGAAATTTTTTTATTATCACAAGCCTAACGAATATATATATATATATATATATATATATATATATATATATAAAATCTTGGTTTTTCTTTTTGTGCTCTATAATTTATGATAATCACATTGTGCGATCATAAAAAATTCACCTTGAGTATTACTACCTTGCACAGATCGAAAAAGAAGTATTATCAATTGCTTTCGCAAATCGAATATCGGTTGAACAACTTTGAAATAATACATATAGCTCGAACACATGCTATGACAGATAATCGTACAGGATCGCAATAGATTTCTATCGATAGATAGATTCATTATATTTATTTGATCGATAAAAAATATTATTATTAGTTACGTCAACACATTTCTACCTGTATGATTCGCGCAAATGGAGATCTTGAAGCTCGAATAATTCAACGATCCTTAAATCCAGTTTCATATTGGCCTAATTAAGCAGGTGCTTCAACGTACATAAAAAAGAAAAAAAAAAGAAAGAAAAAAAAATAAAAAAAAAAAAAGGAAAGAAAGACAACAACGCTGTTGATAAAATATCAAAGCGTCATGAATATGGAGTTGCGATTATGACTACACCATTAAATGATGTTACGATTTCAATGTCCTCTCAATATTGTATGGTTGTACACACACACACCACACACATACACATACCATATACGCGTATACATGTACAGAAAGCCTATTTATTGTTAGATGGTATTGCAAGGACGATCGTTTGATTCCTACATTTTCAGAATAAAAAAATTAAAAAAAAAAAAAGAAAAGATTCGTAGGATATAATAATAATAATAATAATAATAATAATAATAATAATAATAATAATAACAATAATAATTATAATAATAATAATAATAATAATAAGAATAAGAATAAGAATAATAAGACACTCTGAGACACATTGTGTTACAGTTATGCCAAATTTTCGAAAATTTATGTCGAGTGACAGCGAATCGATAGGCGGATAAAATCTTTCGAATTTATTTATTCGCAACGTGTATCCATAGTTAAAACAAATTTTTTATCGAGATCTTTTTTTCGCTGACACGTACGATTATTCTTCTTCTAACAAATAACTTTTTCATTCTGTTTCATTCTGTGGAAGAGTTTGAAAAATACCAAAAATTATGATAATTAATATTTTCGAAAATTCTGGCTGAAAAAATATTTGCTTATTATACTACATTTACAAGATAATAACATCGCGTTTGCACCCTCTTACATACACAAACACACACCATATCACATTGCATTATTTTATCATGTTATCTTATTTTTATTCTAATCTTCTTATGGTTTAAACACACGGTGTGTATGATCACACACACGCGTATAACGATAACAAGAAAAAAAAAAAAAGATAAGGTAAAAGAAACCAATAAAATAACAGATTTGTAAGTATAGTTAGAATAATTACGTAAGACGAACTCCAAGAAAACTTAGGCAGATTAACGGATTATTGTGTATAATTAATAGAATTATCATCGCAATATCTATTGAGTTACATGCAACACAAATCTACGTTGATCTAGCCATATTTTGACGTAGATGTTACTGTACCTTAGGCTTTAATAAAGTTATGGGTAAGATTAATGTACAAATGATAAAATCTAAATCTTTCCATTTATCCTCTGTCATGTTTGTGAATGTATAATAATTGATAATTCTACAACGATTAATTGAGTATTTGTTGATTAACAAGTTAAACAAAAAATTGTTTATTAAATTCTTTATTGTTTAAAACTCTATCATTTAAAACAAATTTTATTTTACACTACACTTTCTATTTAACAACTTGTTACATCAAATTCAAAGGTGATGATATTTAATAAAGGTTGAAGAAACTTGATAACAAGAAAAAAGAAAGAAATAAAAAAAATATCTTAAATTATGTTGATGAAAAAACACAAAATTTTTCATATCAACTTAGTTTATTTCTACAACGTCAACTTATACTTATTTCTTACTAGCAGAAATATTTTATTTTTTGTATCGTAAATTCTACAAACCAAAAATAGCAATTATTTAAAAAATTTTGTCAAAAGATGTCATTGAGAAAAAGTTAATTTTTATTTAAATCGAAGTCATTAATCATTAAATTTTGTAGGAATTTATTGAAAAATGAAATCATTAATAAATATTAAGATTTATCTGTTTTTGTTATCAACACTTATTATAAATGAGTAAAATTTTTTGAGTTACTGATAACCATTATGAATAACAGAAATTGTTTTTAGTTCCGAATAATTATTATTGACAATGGAAATTATTTATAGTTATGAATAATCATTATCATTGACGAAATTTATTGTCTTGAATAATTAATATTTGTTATCAATAACCATTATCGGTGACAGGAGTTTCATTTTAATTATGAATAATCAATATTGATGACTGGACTATTTCTTTGTTTACCGGTAACCAATATAGATAATTGGAGTTCTGTTTCGATTACATTCGATTATCACCAATTTGTTTTTATTAATATTATTAACAATTAGTATAAAAAAAAAAATTCTCGTCAGTAATTCGAGTGATTAACAGTAGTGAAAAAAGTTTTAGTCATTTATAATGATTATTCATAGCCAACATCATTTAAAGAAAAATATTAATTTTTATATCGTAACTTTTAAAATTGAAATTATAACTGTTATGATCTCTGGTATATTCGAAGCATTGTTTTCCAAGTTTTCCGAATATCTGACTAACATGAACCATCGTATTTCCCGGTATGTCGCCTAGAATATATATCTACCAACTATTTATCATTAAAAATATCTGTTTACAATGCTAGTAACTAAATAAATATTAACAACCAGATGTCGCTTCGGGAATTGGTAACACTGACTATTACACACTGAACGGTGTCGCCACGGAGCGGACAATTCTTTCGGTTTTCTATAAGTCGTAAACATGGCTCTGGTAAGTTCCGTCTTGTAGAAAATAATAAATATAAAGAGGAAATATGCTAGCTTGTGATAAAACTATAATTACAAGTTGAAAGCTTTAATTACGCTTTCACGTGATATAATAATGAATGTTGATTTTTTAGAAAGATGGTCTAGATAAAAATAGATTATAATGTTTGGCCGCAAAAACTTTTTGACGGTTTTGTCACATGTTTCAGAACTAGGATGATTTTACGTTACAAATGAATTATTTTTTTATTTAATTTATCTCTTGCAGACCGTAACAAAGAAAGCCAAAGGCTCAAGCAACAAAAAGCAAGCCCTTCGTGGTAAGGGCCAAAAGAAGAAAGTTTCCCTCAAGTTTACAATCGACTGTACGCATCCTGTGGAGGATAATATTATGGATGTAGCTAATTTTGTAAGTTTTTATAACATTTTGATTGTGGGTAACTTCAACTACAACAGTTCTAACCTTTCATAGCTTTATAGAATCATCTATCATGATTTCACAATATTGTTTTAGTATTGTTTTAGTATATATACGTCAATACGTATATACTGTTGTTATCTTAATATTGTGATTATAATATGCATACTATTTGTTCCATCTGTACATCGGTAGTCTTACATTCGTATATAACATTTTTCCTTTGATACCGCTCAAAGTTTTAATCTATGTATTTGACGAAGAAAATTTTAATACATTACAAGTTCTTGATTTGCAGGAAAAATACCTTCAAGAAAGAATAAAAGTTAACGGAAAAACAAACAATTTTGGAAACAATGTTACCATCGAACGTAACAAGATGAAACTTTCAGTGAACAGCGATGTCGATTTTTCTAAACGGTATGTATTATATACGAATAATATAATCTATAATATATAGATAATTACATTGACCGAAAAAATATTTGTATTCTCGCAGATATCTCAAATACTTGACAAAGAAATATTTGAAGAAGAACAAATTACGTGATTGGTTGCGCGTAGTGTCACAAGATAAAGAGACCTACGAGTTAAGATACTTCCAGATTAACAGCCAGGAAGACGACGACGAGGAGGACGCGGAGTAAAATTTTATTCTACGAACTATTGCAGACAAATCTGTACATATTTCTAAAAATAAAATCATACAAAAATATTAATAGTTTTAAAATAAATCGAAATACGCTTACACGTTAATCGTTGATCGACTGAAATATTTAGAAAGGTTCGTAAAATTATATTGGATAAATTTTATTTTTAAATTTGTAAACAAAAAGTTGTCGGAAACGTACATAGTATACATGCGTTTATTACGTTGGAACATTTTCAAGGATATAAGGGAAAAACAAATACTTTAAACTGTATACGTATGTGAGTAGAAAGTGACATTTATGAGAACCGTTTATGTCACGTGATACTTGCCGACAAATGAAAACCCTCCGTTCGGTGTTTACAACGAACAGGGACGACTTAATATAAGGTAATATAGTGCCCGAATGACACCACGATCAAAGATATTATACAACGAAGTATATTATATTTACGCGCCTGTCTGTGTTGTTTCTGTTGTGTGTATGTGTGTCTATGTGTGTGTGCGCGCGCGCGCATGCGTGTGTCGCGTATATTCACATTTACATACAAAACGAATTGAAGAAAAATGTGCAACGACAAATGAAAAATCATCTTTAACAATGATCACGATAAATCATATATATATTTATAATATTACGCTAACATAAAAAGAAAAAAAAAAAAAATCCCAAAAAATATGTTGTAGGTAGAGGCGAAGTGGATATCTATGTTCGGCCCTGGTTTATCAGCTTATTCATCTACGATCTTCCTATCGTCGATTCGTATTCGGTAACACGTAAAACGTGACTCTGCCAATTGGAAAAATATCGTTCGGAGACGTGGTCGTACGTTAAAACCCATTGTAAGATTGTTTTTTCGCATTAAATTGTCGAGTATTATTAACGCAGTAAAGAGTCGCGCGTTAATACATAGTTTAAGTGACGCACGGCGATTGTTGTGACAGAAGCGTTGAGAAAGTTGTTCGTTTCGTCGTCTTTCTCTCTCTCTCTCTCTCTCTCTCCTTCTCTCCCCTTCTATCTCTCTCTCTCTCTATCCATCCTTCTCTAACAGTCTCCTTTTTTCAGTCGATCGAAAAGTCAACAAAAAAGAATTGATATTTCGCGTATTGACGTGTAAGAAGGAAGTATTAGACGGAAAAGTATATACATCATACATACGTGCAACATACGTATATACATATCCATAGACGAAAGAGGGAGGAGGAACGACAGAGGAGAAAGAAGGAAGAAGAAAGTCGCTGTGTCAGAGGGTTTGCGTCTCGTGCCACTCGCACGAGAGTAACGATGAAGTTTATGTACAAGGAAGGGCATCCTTTCGAAAAGAGAAAGGCCGAGGGTAAAAAGATACGACGAAAGTATCCGGAAAGGGTGCCTGTAAGTATACACACACACACACACACACATATATATATACATGTCTGAATCAATTCGTCGAAAAAAATTACGTTTCACTGCCAATTTAAAGGGAAACAGACAAACAGATAGATAGATAAATAGATAGATAGAGGGAGAGAGAGAGAGAGAGAGCTTGTCGAACGTATGCGAAGAGATAAACGAGCTCACATGATAATTCTGTCTTCGTTTTTCCCAATTTTATTTCATTGTTTTCTATCTTTATCTCTTTCTCTCTCTCTCTCTCTCTCTCTCTCTCTCTCTCTCTCTCTCTTTCTCTCTCTCTTATTCTCTTTGTCCTCAAACGTTTCAAAATTAGCGACGTTTAAAGTACCTTGAATCTCTCTTTTCTTTTTCGAGTCGATTTCTCGTCTTTTTTCAAGGTCGTTCTATTGCGTCGTAAAAATATTTTTTCTCTTTTCTTATCTCAAAAAACTTTTCCCTTTTGTTTCTCTCTCTCCCCCCCCCCCCAACTTTTTCTTTCTTTTGCTTTTACCTTCCATTTCCTTGTCAATTAATATCTGGACGGTTGAATTAAGAATTATTCAAATTCTATCGATCCTATGTTACGCCTAATGCCGCGAACTTGTCGATTAGTGATGGGGAATGATTAAGAAATGTTTGTTTGTTTGTTTCACTTGATTTCAACAAAAATTCTTCTTTTTATTTTTTATTTATTTATTTATTTATTTACTCCGAAAAAAAGATTTGTTTTCTTTCAATTGATTTCGACAAAAATTCTTGTTTTAATTCTCTGTATTTATTTTTTATTTAAAAAAATTTTTGTTATTGCAAATGTATGAGGAAACGCTTAAAAGTTCCTTATCCGAGGGCCGTTAATTATATTTCTCGACATATAATTGTTGAATTATTCTATTCTTGGCAACTTGCCAAGAATAGAAATGAATTAGAACAAAGAAAAAAATAATGATACCTTGAGTTTTGTTGACCAATAAGTTAACATAGTAAATATGATAATAGGTGATCGTTGAAAAGGCACCTAAAGCCAAAATTAGTGATCTGGATAAACAAAAATATCTTGTACCATCTGACCTGACTGTAGGACAATTTTACTTTCTAATCCGTAAGAGGATTCACCTTCGCCCAGAGGATGCTTTGTTCTTCTTTGTCAACAATATCATTCCTCCTACAAGCGCAACCATGGGATCTCTTTATGCGGTAAACAATAATAATAGTTTAAATAATTTTGAAACAAATCACTTAAGAATTTAATTTATTTCTTATCGAAATAATGACATAGAATAAGTATGGTAATTTAATGAAATAAGTTTAATAGTTATTTTAAAATTGTTTATTAGGAACATCACGAGGAGGACTTCTTCCTATACATAGCTTACAGCGATGAAAATGTGTATGGGCACTAAATAATTTGGATGTCAATAAATGCCAAAAATAAAAAAGAAAAAGAAGAAGTCAACAGCAAAAATTCTATCATCTATGATGTAGTCTTCATAGACGCTTTTGAAAGTGTAACCAAATTGACAGCCCTCAGTAATCTGATGATGTTTAAAATTTTAGCGCTGCACTCTGATCTTGCTTCTTTGAGAAATATAATGTGATCGTCTAATAAAAATGGAAGTGTTTCACTTTTTAATTTCAATATTTACCATTGACATCGATTACAGAATTATACAACTAAAATACCAAAAAATATATCAGCGTTAATCATTTGATCGTTTGTATTATGTCATGCAATATTTAAAAAATTAGAAAGTAATCATGGAAATGAAATATTCTTTGTTTCAATTGTTTTTGATTCTTTTTATAATTATTGATGTTTTTAGTGTACTTTAACAATCATGTAAAAATTGAATTTAACAAGATAGAAATGATCTTGTATGATGTATTTTGAAAATCTTCTCAAAACAAAATATTTAAACTTGCTATGTGATATAATTTTCTTGTATTTAGGCTAGTATTATTATATTTACATAATTTGATGTTATTTCAGTTAATAATGAAGAAATAGAAATTGCTATCTATGTGGTAAGATGGAAAATTTTATGTAACGGCTGGATGTGGGCCAATAAAAAAAGATTAAAAAAGATTGGTTTGAAAACTCATTAAGTTATATGACCATGCTCTTTGAATGCATTTATCTCATTTCCTGTTTCCATTTTAGTTCAAACATGCAACTACTTAGGGACATCTCATTAATATTTAACTTGTTTGTCCATACCTATTGAATATTTAACTTGTTTTTCCCGAAGGCATTCTACTTTGTTATTTCTTCAGAAGTGGAAAGAAGTCTTTCTCCTTGTGCATTGAAATAAACCTTTTTAACATATGGAGGAAGATAATTATGAACGCAATATTACTAACACTACTATTTATGAATATACAAATTCTATTTACAATCTTACTCAAGAAGATAGTAATTGGATAATTACCAGTTCTTTTATCATTTTCACTATGCAAACAGGTAAATCATTATTGCATTTTAAAGTTATCGTATAGAGCTAATATAAAATAGAAGCATTTATAATAAAAAAAAATAAATTGATGTAGGTTTTGGTATGCTAGAGTCAGGATGTGTTTCTTTAAAAAATGAAGTCAATATAATGATGAAAAATGTGGTAGACATAGTTCTTGGTGGACTAACTTATTGGATATTTGGATTTGGCATGAGTTTTGGTATAAATAAACCTACTAATTCTTTTGTTGGTAGCGGAGGATTTTTAATTGATCCACCTGTAGGCAGTGAACTTATGGGTCCCATTTGTGCCGCATTTTTATTTCAATTAAGCTTTGCTACAACATCTACAACTATCGTTAGCGGTGCAATGGCTGAACGGTATTTCTACACTATGATTTAATACACATTACGGTACAAAAATAATTATGTACTTATTTGCAGATGTAATTTTAAAGCTTATTGCCTTTTCTCATTTTTAAATACAATTGTATATTGTATACCAGCAGGGTGGGTATGGGGTGATCATGGATTTTTAAAATCTTTAGGTGTAGTTGATATAGCTGGATCAGGGCCAGTACATCTCGTTGGTGGAGTTTCAGGTAAAGTATATTATATAATTGAAGAAATATAAAGGATTATTAATAAATGCTATCGCATTATATAAATATAGCTCTTGCGTGTGCCATAATGCTTGGACCAAGACTAGGCAGATATGACTCTGGAACAGATTCTTTACCTTTGGGCTGTCCTGTAAATGCTATAATGGGGTTGTTCGTACTATGGTAATAATAAGGATCAATCTACGCCTATAATTTTCAAATTGCTTTGTACAAAACATTGTGCATAATACTTGCCATAACAGGTGGGGATGGTTAGCATTTAACAGCGGCAGTACATACGGCGTAAGCGGTCAGCGTTGGCAATATGCTGCGAGAGCAGCTGTTTCTACAATGATGGGAAGTATAGGTGGTGGTTTAGTTGGCCTTGGATTTAGTTTGACTAATCCAAATGGGATTGATATTTTGAGTCAGATAAATGGAATTCTTGGAGCATTGGTTGCCATTACAGGTTGAAAAAAAAAACAATATATCAATATAAAATTATTTAGTTTAAAGTAACAAATTCTTAACTTTTGTGTCTTGTTAATAGGTGGATGTTTTTTGTATTGTGCTTGGGAATCAATAATAGTAGGAATGATAGGTGGATTTATTACATGTTTTGCAATGCCGATGTTAGATAAAATGCACATTGATGATCCTGTTGGAGCATCTGCTACACACGGTATATTTATGTTAATGACAAAAATTACATTATAAAATTAAACCGTAACGCTACACTTTACCTACTTTATATTATTAAGATATTTGTATTAGGAGCAAGTGGAATATGGGGCGTTTTAGCTATTGGTTTGTTTGCTGACAATCCATATCCTCTAGACACTACCAGTGGTAGAAGTGGTTTATTCAAGGGTTTGCACAGCTTATATATTTGTTATGAAATTTTTATAAATATTAAGAAAGAAAAAGAAATAAGCAAATTAACAAATTTTTATTTAGGCGGAGGTTGGTACCTGTTAGGTGTACAAAGTTTATCCGTATTATGTTTGGTTAGTTGGAGTTTTATTACTTCCATAACACTACTGTGGGTAAGATATAAAAAAAATGAACGATTTAGATTCAGTTAGCTACTTTTATTCAGATTAGATTTAGATAAAATGTATATTTCAGTTAATTGATCAAATCTTACCGATAAGAATGAAAGAGGATGAAGAATTACTTGGTGCTGATTTAGTTGAACATAGAATACGACACGTACAGGTTTGCTTCTATTAGATAAATAATTAGCACATAATATTTAAAGTTATTAATACCTTATATTACATGTGCATATTTTTAGATCGGAGTGAGCAGAGCAATGTCTGCTTTTGATTCTACTACATTAATTGATACTTTAAATAAGGTGCATCCCGTGGGAATAAATCCAGGTAAATAAAAGATACAAAGTGAAAACAAGTATATATAATTGATCATATACATATTTTATATTTATTTCTCTTATGTATGTTATTATTTACAATAGGTCATAACTCATACATCTCAAAAAACAAACGTAAAAGGTATAAAAATTTGATAAATATTAATAATTTACATACTAAAAAAAAATCTTTGAATTCACCAATACACGCAATAACAAGTTCTGCGACATCTGTAAAAAATATACCACAATTGGCATGGATTGATTAGAAAATAGTTAAAATAGATCTTTCTCGTGAGAATATAAATTTATTAAAAATGTATAAACATTTTTGATGTGTATCTCATACATGCTTCAAGGCAACATACACAACCAGTACACATTATTTAATAAATATTCAAATTTTTGTCACATTCTTTCCTACAATATAATTATCAATTACACATATTAATAAATAGGAAGAACAAAGTTCGCGTAGTATTTAGTCTATGTGATTTTGCTTGATTATTTTTTGTGAAATATGTAAAAATAAATTAATTATAACAATTGTTTATACTAACAATTAAAATATTTTTTTCCCGTTTCAAAATTTATCGATTTACATATAATTTAACTATCACGTTCGATTGTAATGGACGTTTTATATTGAATTTTGTGGCAAGAATTATTATATATATAAGGTAAATTACAACAATTATATATTTCATAAGACTTTGATAGAATTCTTATTGTTAGACAAAAAGATAAGCATAAATTATATTTACAATTTTTAGATATGATAATACTTGATATGTGTTATGAGAAAAAATTGATCTCTAAAAAACAAACAAGTTGAAATATGATATTAGTTATTTAAAGTCATTATGAAATATAAAACAAGAATGTACATTGATAAAATACGTTAATACGAATGATACATTAATATATCACAAATACCATCTTAATTTCCTTTGTGAAGAAATTATTTTTACATGATACAAATTTACTAAAGGAAACAACATGTAAGGTACATAAAAATACAATGGAATTACAGATTGGAAAGTCTTAGTATATGTGAAATTTTTTTAAATGTCACATTTTCATTATAGACTGCTTAATGCCCATTGGGAGACTTCTGTAGGAAGTCCTGGATAATTTTTGACAGCATCCATTACTTGTTGAGATGTCAAAGAAAATTTATACCTTTGATATTCTTTCTCGATTCTTGTATTTGTATTACTTACAGGTACTATAAACTCTAGATTCTAGAAAGTGTATGCATGTCGTATTGCAATGTAATCGTTATAATAATTGTATTTAATATAATATCTTACCTTAATATGTTCAAATGCTTTCATAATTACTGGTCTTTGAACGGAGTGAATAAAAGAATTTTGATTTGTAAATTTAACATATCGATTGTAGATACTTTCAAAAGTTAATGGTTCACCATCATATATTTCTGTTTCATGTTTCATGGCTATGATCTGCAAGGGTTGTATCTTAAAATCATTTATTCTATGTTGATATATTTAATCTGTAATTCCTAGAATATTGCTACTTACTAAACACATTTCTAGTACAGATAAACCTTCAAGCATTAATATTTTGTCGTCTTGAGCAAATATTTTACTCGCTTCTACAAAATCATTTACTTCTAATCTTTGATGCTTCTCGGATAATGTTGAAACAGCAACCGCTAAAAAATTTCTAAAACTTCTCTCACTAATATCTATCTGATACATTCTTTTTAACAAATTTACCATTGTAACATTACTAGTTAAACTTTTAATATATTCATTCCACATTGAACCAAAATGTGGATCTATCGTACAGTCATCATATTGTTGCTCTATTCTATTTACATTTTCGTCATCTGGTAAACTAAGAAGATGTTGAAAAAGTTCTAAACGATCATCGAAAGCAGATGCTGGTTGTTCAACGGATGACGTGTCACCAGGAAAAAGAAATATTTGCCTATGTGAAAATCTTGATTTAACTCTTTTTTCTAAAAGTTCTATAACATCCAATCTGCATGTTATACCCAATACACAGATAGGAGCCTACAAAATTATTTATAAATATTTTTAAAAATTCTTTTCTTTACAGTAAACATTCGTGTAAAATTTTTATTTATACTCACTTGTGCAGACTGAGCAACGTCAAAAAGATTATATAATAGAGTCTGATTATGATGCGCACAGAATAAGTCAAACTCGTCTAATATGAAAATTACTGGCTTAGTGTGTTTTTTGTCTCCAGACTTTAAGCATTCTAATAGGAAACATAAATTTTCTGCAAATGTGCCAAAGACTTTATCACCTACTACATTTTCTAATTGCATTTGACGCGTAGCATCTTTTAATGCTATACGATCATCGGTATGTACTAAACCATGCAGATTTACTATTAGTGCATTGTCTTTAAAAAACTTCAAAGTGGACAATTCTACTAAGACACTGTTGATGAGCTAAAAAAATGCATAGATATCCATAAAAAAACTATAGGAGACACTATCACTCACATAAATATATTAAGAATGTACATATGAAAATACATACTGTAGTTTTTCCACTGCCTCTCGGACCGATTAGTAATGCGGAATTACTTTCACCCATTTCAACCGTTCGTTTCAATAAATCCAACACGTGTAAACGTTCTTTAATGTGATGTCTAAATTTTGTTTCAGGACACATTATTTTGCGTTTTAAATATTTCCTTGTTAACAATATCATGTTATCTTGGAAATCAATTGCCATACTCTTCTTCTTACTCATGACTTTAAAAAATCTACAAATATTAAATAAAGACTTAAGTATATTCAATTATAGTGTTTATAACTGTCATTATAAAGTATATATAGATAAACATAACATAACATAACCTAGTAAGAGTACCGCATACATAGAATAAATTACAAAAAATATATTGAAATTATGAATAAGTTAATCCTTCGCTTATGATTGACATTATCATTATATGTAGAATATTGGAAATGCATACCTTAAGTTCTTTTGAAGATATTAACTAAATAATATAAGTGGCGTCCGGGTTAGAAAGACGTATGACCAAAGTTGTTTACAAAACAAATATGGAAGACGTGCAGCAAGAGACAGATAAAAAGAACTGTACTTTTTTATTTAAAAAAAGGAAAGTGCGAAACAAAGTATCAAGAAAGCGTAAAGGACTTGACGACAGTGGTAAGTGTATATATAAAAGACTGAGCATTAGTTTCAGATCACTTTAAGAATTTTTTAATTTTATTACGTAAATTCGATTAACTGCCTTATAGGTTATGTGCGTTCTATCGTTCTAATTTCAAATTTTTATCTTGTAGAAAGCAGCGAAGATGAAACTACGGTCGTTAAAAAAGAAAAAAAGCACGATGAGCGTAATCCTATGAGACAAAGTGTAAGTTAACGCCAAAAAGATAAAGGTCCTTAATCTCAATCGAATATCGCGACGTAATAACATTACACATGTAAAACTTTTTTAAAAATTATTCTTCTATTAAACAGTTTTTCTAATAAGAAGTAGGAAATTGTATAATAATAGTGATTTACAGACAAACACAAAGCGATATCATCACAAATCTGCCAATGATGACAGTAGCGAGGATGATAGTGTGACTGTTTCTTATAAAAGCAACAGGACACCTATGCCAGCAGGGCCAAGCGATCAGGGAGCAACTGCAGTTCTGGAAACAGAAACTGAAAAGGACAAGGATGCTCAAGCTTTATTTGAGAAAGCTCAGAAGATTAATGAAGTAATTTTTAAGTTCAATTGAATTATAGACTCTATTATAATTGTCAACATATTGTAAATAAATTGGTGTGATATCTTTTAGGAGCTCGAAGGAAAAGAAGATGATAAAATTTACAGAGGTCTTAATAATTATGCACAGTATTATAAAAAAAGAGATACCGCAGCAGGAAATGCATCCAGTGGTATGGTTCGTAAAGGACCAATCCGTGCTCCAGCAAATCTCAGGGCAACTGTTAGATGGGACTATCAACCGGACATCTGCAAGGATTATAAAGAAACCGGATTTTGTGGTTTTGGAGGTTTGCATGAATTGCTATTAATTGAAATTAATAGTCCGATCAATTGCTATATATAAAATTGTATTATTATTTGCAGACAGTTGTAAATTTCTTCACGATCGTTCGGATTATAAACTTGGATGGCAATTGGAAAGAGAGGCAGCTACTGGAGAATACAACAATAGTGGAGACGAAGATGACAAGAAATATGAAATAGATAGCGATGAAGAATCTTTGCCATTTAAATGTTTCATTTGTAGAAACAGTTTCACCGATCCAATTGTTACAAAGTATGCACGCTAAAATTTTATGATGAATTAATAATTACATATCTCAAATTAATAACGAGGTAACGATATATGATTATATGTTTTATAGATGTAAACACTATTTCTGTGAGAAGTGTGCTTTAGAACATTACAAGAAGACAACAAGGTGTTATATTTGCAATGTACAGACAAATGGTGTTTTTAATCCAGCTAAAGAGTTAATTGCTCGAACTAAATTAGAGGAAAAGGAAAAAATGGTGGAGGAGGATAGTATGTCTGATGATTAATGGGAATATATATATATACATACAAACACACACACACACACATACATACATACGTGTATGCTTTTAATAAGGATTTTTATGCATAGTTATATTGTCTATCCTCATAAACAAAGTTTAATAGTCTTTGAAAGAATCTATAAAAGAAGTATACGTCTCTCTGACATAAAGTTTCTAACAATGAATTAGCATTCCACGGTAAGAAACTTTTATCCAAATAAAAACTTCAAAAAAAAAGTTTTATTACTCGAAGAGGGATGCTTTTTATTTATCGTTGATGCATATTAAAACATGCGTGAATATAAAGTATTCGTTACTTTAACGATTATTTGAGCGAATATATATATATATATATATATATATATATATATATATATATATATATATATATATATATATATATATGTGTATATATATTCATGAATAACCATCCAGTTGAAAGAATAATTTTCTACGAAATATACGTATCGTATTTTGGCAGAAGGGCGAAAGCGAGTTTCGGTTAAGTCGAAATTAAACCTTCAGCGAAGAGCCAAAGACGATGATTCATCCGTCTTCTATGAATTCAGGATACCACTTGGCTATCAACTAAAAACGAGAAATGCGGTGAAAACGTCCGGTATTATTATTCTTTGGGAAAATGGGAGAAGGAAGGAAAACGGATTTGTTAATTGATCAAGTATAAATTCGAATAAAATTGTTTTTGTTAATATGAAATGAAAATTGTCGATATGCGATTGGGATTATTTCGATAAACTTTCGATCTTTTCGTAAATCGTTGCTTGAAGATCGAACGGTGAGCCGTGGAGAGGGGGAAGCGTCGAGGTGGTACTGGTGGGGATAACGGGAGGGCGCCAGAGTTCTCTCTCTCTCTCTCTCTCTCACTCACTCACTCACTCACTCACTCTCTGTCTCTTTCTTACACACTCACTCTTTCCCCCTTGGACGGGCAGGAAGGTGATCTCTCGTCGGTTCTCGTAGGCGTAGCGTCAAATCGATACGCACGTAGTGTGTGTTGTTTCCTTCGTACCGCGAAAATGTCAGCGAGTCGATCGCTTTTCACGGGCAAACGAAGAATAAGCGAAAGTATGCCGACATCGTTGTACCCGCGCGTTACGATATAAAAACTTGCAAGTTTTTCGCTCGTAGTTGTTAACGAAGGGAGAAAAGGGCCTCTTTTTTTTTCTCTCTCTCTCTCTCTCTCTTTCCCTTTCTCTCTCCCTCTCTCTCTCTCTATCTCTCTGTCTCCCCATTACTCGTATTCTTATATATCATCCGTAAATTATCGCCATCCAATCTACCCTTTCGTTAATTAATTCCCGAAAGAGAGAAGGTGTAAGAAGATAAAGAAGAAGTGGAAGAAGGACAAAGCGTCGAGACAAGTGTTCAAACGAGAAAAGATCGTAGAAAACGACGACGACTAAAAGACGACGACGACGACGACGACGTAAAGAAGAAGGAGAAAAAAAACACAAGCGTGCGCGCACGCACACGGAGAGAAAAGAAAAGAAAAATTGTCTTGACCGTAAGAAGGGGGGAAAAAAAAGAGAGATTAAAAATTGAAAAGAGAAGAATGCGAGAGAATCTTTGGTTCGATTGATAGAGAAAAAGTTTTTGTATCCTTGGGACTACGGGGATGCCTTGAGGTAGGACAATGATCGGACGGAGAACGACCTTCGAAATATCAGTAAGGGACTTTCTTTCGCGTAACAATGTAACGTAATTCGTCGATATATATATATTAAAATATAATATTTGTGTTACTTTTTTCGTGATCGGACTATCGTTTCGTATTACTTTTCTTTCTCTTACTTTTTTCTTTCCCTTTTTCTTCCTCCTCCTCCTCTTCGTCTTCTTTCTTCTTCATTTTTTTTTTTTTTTTTTTTTCGTTACAATCGAATTCGAGGAAGATGTGTATATATATATATATATACATATGAGTGCAAGTGTTAATTATACAAGAGTCACGATGAGCGATCTCGTTGAATTGTAGTTAGAAATAAGGGTGGGTTATCGTGTTCGGTCCATTAGGTGATTAGAAGGAAGAGCGTTCGTGTTGGAGTTAAAGTTTTATTATCGATCGATAAAAAGGATTTTGTGTGTGTATCTGTCTGTGCGTGCGTGTGTGTGTGTGTGTTCGTTCGTGTGTGCGAAAGATCGAAGTGTGTTATTCGAAAAGACAGTGAAATTGATCAACGATAGAGTCGTACACGCTTCTGTTTTGTGAGAGAGGCAGTGACCAAAAGGAAGAAGACAAAATAGATAAAGAAACAGAGAGAGAGAAAGAGAGAGAGAGAGAAAGAGAAAGAGAAGAAAATTGTTACGCGTCGGTGCCGGTTTTCGCGAAGACGAGTTTTTATTAACCAGGTAAGAATAACTCGAATCAAAAATTCTCTTAATATATTTTATTTTATTCAATTATTATCATTTTTATATTATTAAACGCTAAGTCGAATAATCTAGAGTAACTTTTTCTAATACTTTCAATCTTGTTTTTACAAATATTTATTCCTACAAATGTATATTGCGTGTGTGTGTGTATGTGCGCGCGCATATATATGTATATTTTTTTTTTTTCATTGATACGTCTAATCAGGAAGCAAGTAACAAGTGTGCGTTAATACAGTAAAATAAATGAATGTATCGAGTGACATGACGTATGAACGATTAGGGAATTAGTACGATACGCCTTTATTATCTTTTTTTTTTTCTTTTCTCTCTCTCTCTCTCTCTTTTTTTTTTTTTTTTTCTTTTAACGAGATCAATCGAGTAAAGTAGAAAGCAATTTTCTTTTCCCTTTCTTTTTCCTTTTTATAGTTTGACAGTTAATGACACTTCAATGACAATTCGATTTAATTACATTCACATTAATAATTTATCGTATCCGTTATACGCGGATCGTCGAAGCAAAAATTAAATTTCTCTCTTTCGTAGATGTTGTAATTTAAAAAACAAGAAAAAGAAGGGAAAAAAAAACAAATAAAAAAGCAGAAGCATGATCTACGTGTGTAATAGTGATAAAATGATAGAGACACGTTAAGAAAAGTGTGATCGGTGTATGTCGTGATAAAAGGAAAGAGAACGTATATATGTCATATACACAAGTGACAACTGCTAATGTCATTGTTTGAGTCAAAGTTTATCGCGGTGTCGTAATTGCACAGGTGGAAACGTGAGTTTTTGTTTAGAAAGAAGATTGAGTTAATGTTGTACGTGAGCGCGCGCGCGCACGGTACGTGTGTGTGTGGGTGGGTGGGTGGGTGGGTGGAAGAGAGAGAGAGACACTCGTATAATATTTGAAGTAGAACGATCTTTGTAATAAATCGATATTTGTACTAGCAAGTATACATATATGCAATACGCATATATATATATGTATAATATAGACATCTAACGTAAGGAAGAAGAGATAAATGGTTCTATACGATGCGTATCGTTGAACGTAGGAACGTAGGCCGGCATATTTGATAACGTTGCTAGCAAATGAGGGGGAGCTTGCTTTAAAACAAGGAGGTTATCGGATTATTACGCGCAAAGCATCGCGTGTAATGTCGCGTCGCGTTTTCCAATGTTACACGCGGTGTTTCGTCCTCTGCCATTTAATCTTCTCTCTCTCTCTCTCTCGTATTCGTTTTTTCCGTATTTATATTCATTTTCTTTTTGTTAAAAATCGATCGATCATAAAAATTCTTAAGAAACTTACTCGGACATTAATTACCACTTCAAAATGGATACTATTCGATTCTTATTTCTTATTGTTCTTTCTCTTTCTATTATGACATTGAACAAGATAAAAGATATAATTGGCCAACGACACCCTTTTATCGCTCTTGCGTCTCTTTAAATATTTGCGTCTACAATGATATCTCGCAAAAAGATACGGAGTCTTCGATGCTATTATTGTTAATGATCGATATACATCAAAGTAAAGAGAGTTGAGAGTTTAGAAAATTTTATAGAGGGCGTGCATGGTGTAACTATATATATGTATATATACAGTTATATATACATATATACATACATACATACATACATACATACATACATACATACATACATACATATATATATATATATATATATATATATATATATATATATATATGTACGTTTCGTCATCGATTTTTATCGGACCACCGTGATAGGGGGATATGTAAATACGTCGATTGTAAAATATATTCAATTTATAAAGGAGCAATACTTTTTATATGTATGTATGCGCATACGTGTCCGTGTACGTTTGAATGCGTATTGTAAATGAAGTTAAAAAAGAGATTGAAGTGGTGAAGTCGCAGAAAGAAATTAATGTCAATGAAGAAGTTGAAGATTAAAATTAAGGAGAAATTAAAGTTTGGAGAGGAGAGTAAATTCAAAGAAGACATTTTTTTTTTGCGGTTAAAAGAGGAGTCGGCGAAGTCGTAGTTAAAGCAAAATATTGTAATTGAAGTGGAAGTTGACGTTGACATTGCTGTCGACGTTAATGTTGAAATTAAAGAAGAAATTGAGATTAAAGTTGTTCCCACTTCACTTCAGCATATTATTGTTATCATCATTATCTTATCATCGGTTATCAACGTTACCATCGTTATATTATATTCGATTATTTTTTTCTTTTTATTTTTTTTTTGTTATTTTATTATTTTCCTTAATCCTAATTTTATTTTCAATTTTTTCTTTAAGATGCTAATTTTATAAAAATAATAACGTTAGGATAATAATAAGGGGAAGGAAAAATAAAAAAAAAACTAACGTCATACAAACAATAATAGTAATAGTAAGATGATGATAATAATAATCGATATTAATATATAAATTATTTTCTTATGTACATATATAATTTTATAAATGTTTTCGTCAATTTTCTACTTTTTCTTTGTACGTACAATTATATAGAAATAAAAAGAAAATGTTTATATCAGATAAGATTAAATCATGATAGATAGATTTTGATTTACATCTAATATCTAACGTCTAAACTAGGGATTCCCAAATTTTTTTCGTTTTGAAACCCTCGGAAAATTTTCCGAAGATCATGAAACCCTCTGTAACAGTGTTTCTCAACCTACAGGCCGCGTTAAATTTTTAATCTCTCAACAAAGGAATTTATTTTTATTCGTGTTAAAATAATTCATTTCACAGTGGGAAGCTCTTTCTTCGCAAAGGCATTTTATTATACCGAATATAAAGTATGAAAAGGGAAGAGAACGATTTTTTTTTTTTTTTTAATGGAAAATATTTTAATAAAATATATTAAAGCAAAAAATTTTCTTTTCAAATATAAAAAATTAATAAAACGAACTTATATGAAATTATTTTGTTTTGTGGTATTCCGTGAAACATTGAAGCTTGCACAAAGCCACGTTACAGTGGAAACAGCAGAATCTCGATTCTTTCCTCAATTTTTTCGAATACCACAAAATGAATCTTTTAATTACATTGGCAAAATATTTTTTTATTGACAAACGGTTGATGATAGGTATAACAAAAATGACGTATAAAGATCAATTTTTACAGTACCATGACGAAAAATGTAAGCATGCCCATTGAAGTTGTATTTTTGGTTAAGAGGTTAATGAGCCATGAAATGATCGCTGCTACCTTACACCAAAAAAAAAAAAAGAAACTAAAAATACATAAAAAAAGTGATCAGGTAATTTATAAGAGAGTTTCACAAAGTTCTTATGGAAGTTGTAGTAACGGTCGAATTTTTAAAATAACATATAGTTACTCTAGTCTACCAGATTCTTAAAAATTGCATATAATAAGCATTTGAACGGCGGCACCATTGCAACCAAATGTGATTAAGCCGCACGGCAACAAAGTTGCGAAACGTTGCTCTATAATAAAGATGCTTGTCGATTCATGCGTACTGTCCATAACACGAATAATAAAAAAATTATTACTGTTCAAATTATTCGGTCTCAAGGTTGTGCGGAACCTAATATATATTTTTTTTTTTATGGAACCCCAGGTTTTCGCGAAACATGTTTTGAGAATCGCCAAATCCAAACATAAGTTAACCATCTCAAAATGATAATTCTACTAAAAATAAAATTAAACGAAGTTCCCCTTCTTTGCAATAAATCTTAAATATTCTTTTTTTTTTTTTTTTTTTTAAATCATTTATTACTTTTTTTTTGTCCTCTACTCGGTACACTTTTATTGTATGTATGTATTCATATGTGTATATGTATACATTACTCTTTATCGATCGCAGAAGGTATTACTATTGCCAGTAACAAGCAAACCGACGAGATAGTCTTTACGCTTGAAACTTTTCCGACGATGGAAACTTAAATGTATGAGTAACGAACTAGAATTCGACTTCCGTATATAGGGGATTAGATAGCCTCGTACTCTATACGTCGTACCACCTATTTTTGTCATCTCTACATGATCTCTGCATGCTATCTCTCTCTCTCTCTCTCTCTCTATCTCTCTCTCCTTCTCTCGAATAGTTTGATTCTGTCGATCTTAAAACTCAACGACAGCACTGTGTCTAGAATCTTTCCACATGTTTTAGATTATCTCTTTATTCCTATCCTGTAATATGTAATCGACAACACGTATACATTGTTATTATTCGATGTTCAAAAATATTTTTAAAATATATTTTTTTAACATCAAATTTGAGAACGTACACACACACACACACACACACTTATGTATACATATTTCATACTATCTCAATGATATCTATAGCGCAACCCATCGATAAATAAGATATGCGAACAAAGTATCGTTCCTTTTTCTTTTTTTTTCCCCTTGAATTATCTATTTCTATCGCACTCACTTCGGCCATGTCAAACAACCTTGTACTTCCATCTATACGGACTTGAAGAGTTTCTTCGTTACTGAAAAGACATTCACCGTGGAGGGAGAGACGTGCACGTTTGTCGGGTCATTACTAGCTTTAAGAAAAGAGGGTAAGACTCCTGCGCGACATTCAAAAATAACTTCTTCGTCGCGTTCTGATATTCTTCGTTATAAATTAATGTCGTCAATTTACACACACGCGCACGCACACATTGCATACGTTGTTTCCTTTAATCCGCTAGCTGTGTATAACGAGTATATTCGTCATGAAGAAATGATAATTCTTTTTATGTTATGACGAATATATTCGTAATGCGAAAAAAAAAAATAAGTAGGTAATCACCATTTGCTATTTAAGTAATTATTAAATGGCATGAAATAGAATAATTTTAATAATTATTACTTCTATTATTATTATTTCTACGTGACGAGTATAATACTTATACGTAATATACAATTAACAAATTTAAAGTCTCTCAAACTTGTTATTAATTTTCCAATATAAAAAATGTTTAGCTATTATCAACTATATCTCGCGATTATAATATACGGCGGCGTATATAATTAGCATCTCGAGCATGCGCCATTTGTTAAATTCTTTTCTCTATTCCTTTTATGCCATAGGTCAATTCAATTATATCGTTCGTGTAACCTTTATTCGTCTCGGAAGAGAGGATCTAAATTGTATATATACATAACATACATCCGATAAAAATATCGATAAAGCGAGCAGCTACGTTTTACGTCAATTCGGTCTTTCCTTTTTTGGTTTACACCACAAATTTCTACTAACTCAAAGGGACAAAGAGAAAGAGAGAGAGAGGAGAGAGGAGAGAGGAGTTATACTTGTTTGACACAAAGAGTATGTCGAGTACATGGAGTGTCTAGAACGATTTAAACATTACAATGGAACTTTACCGTAGAAGGTAAAATATGTAAAGTTTCTATATAGAAAATTTTGTCCGTAAGTTTTATCCTACATATATTTGATAATACAATTCGGAGAACAATGACTCAGACATTTTATATTCATATATATATATATATGTATATATATATATTTTTTTTTTTTACATATATGATACCTACACTTTCGTCGTTAATCGATTGGTACCAAAATAATAAGATATCATTGAAAAATATTACTATGTGACAAGATTCCCGTATGATCGAGCAAAGAGAGAGTATAGATTTTAAAACTAGACATCGACAGACATCTCTCCCCTTCCGCTCCTTTACCCTTTTGTCTTCCTGTCTGTTTACCTGCTTGCTTATTTTCTTGCTTGCTTGCTTACTTGCTTTCTTGCTTGCTTGCTTGCTCGCTCGTCTACTCGGCATTGACGCAAGGTTGACACGTGTCTTTCGTGCACGTAGTTATGTATAACATACATACCATTACGAGATAAACGCGTCACGCTTTCGCGTGCGCAAGGAACGTAAATACGCGCGACATTTACGTGCAAGGGATATTATCGAGAAAGAGAGAGAGAGAGAGAGAGAAAGAAAAGATTCGCATACGTAAGCTAATGCTAATCGATGTAGAGAAGCACACGATAGGGTTGACTGGCGTATTAAATACGTAACATGTATTAAGTCGTAATATACATACGTAAGCATAGTATCGATACAGGGAAATATGAGTGACGTAACATCGAATTAATTTAATACTTTCACCAATTTTATCTATTTATTACTTCGCTATTGCCGTATATTATCGTACCGATTTTACGAATTCATATTTTGTGCCGTTTGTTCTTAGTCTCGATTTTCTATCGTTACGCGATTAATCTCGCTAACGGACTTTTCCGTATTATCGTAATCGAATAAAAAAGAATCGAGAGAGAGAGAGAGAGAGAGGGAGAGAGAAAGGATAGAGAATACATTGCATCTTTATTTTTTCTTCTTTATAAATCGTCTTTTTTTTTTTTTTTTTAATATAAGAATGAAGGCAAAATGGTTGGATGATAAACTTTTTAGATGAGTTGTGGCAGTAATGCCCCCATCGGAGGAGGAAAGCCAGTGGCTCGTTGGCAGCGGGGGTGGTGTAACGTCCTCCAGTGGTGGTGCGACGATAACCGGAATAACTGGAGATCGTTCCTTAAATATTAGGGGTGGACTTTACACCGAAGAAATGACGACACAAACAGCCAATTCGGCCAATGCCAACGCGAACGCCCCCTCGGCCGATTCCGCCGAGCATGATTTGATCGACTCAACAGCGGATGCCACGCTCCTCGCCCAATTTCATGAGGACGCGATAAAGCAGGTAAAAAAAAAAAATGAATAACATCTCGTAATTCTCTTGTTCTACACCACCTATTGTTTTTCTCTTCACTTTGTCCTCGACTTTTTTGTTTCTTCTTATTCAAAAATACCAATGGAACAGTGTCGATTGATTGTCAACCAATAACGAGTCAACAAACTCTATCACTCTTCTTTCATTGGCTATTCGAGAATAGCACAAAGAGCTACGAATGAATACGAACAGAAACGAATAAATACGAACAGTGCAGCGGGATGCTGCGTGTTTTCTTTTTTTCTTTTTTCTTTTTCTTTTCTTTTTTTTTTTTTCTTCTCGGGTGAACGAACTAAGGATGAACACAATCAAAGCGAAATAATGGACTAACAAAACTGATGTCTAAGATTGAACGTCGTCGCCTTTTGCCGATTCGTTTTGGTTTATCTATAGAAAAAGTATATAGAATTTTGACTTTGTTAGACGTCAAATTTGTGATTACGAGATGGACGAAGTTTTAGATGAGTCAATCGTTAAAACAAAATATACATCACGAAGGATCGATAGTTATCTACAAGATATTCCAGTAAATATCTTTACGCGAATTACAAGGATATCGTACAATTATATAATTATATATATATATAATAAATATGAAGAGAAATTTTGTTGACATTGTTTTTACTTATTCTATCGTTATGTAACTTATTTTTAAAAAATGTTTACATTTAAAAGAATTGCATAAGTGAATGTTCTCATATTAATATTAAAAGCGAACATTGCATAAGTTCTTCTTTCCCTTTTGTTTTTGTTTCTTCTTTTTTTTTTTTTTTTTTTTCTAAAATATTATCATTTCATTTTAGGCTGGTGTTGGTTACTTCCAATTATTAGCAACATTGTGTACAGGTCTAAGTTTAGCCGCTGATACTGTTGAATTTTTTGTTGTCCCATATATTTTACCAAGCGCTGAAGTAGAACTATGTATCGAAGATAATGAAAAAGGATGGCTTGGTTAGTAAAGTTTATATTCCATATTGTTTTATCGTTACTGTTCATAATTTAATTAAAATACTTATATATCACAGGCAATATTACTCTCATGGGTCTTGCACTGGGAGGATTATTTTGGGGGGGTCTTGGAGACAGAATCGGAAGGCATAGATCATTATTATCAGCCATGTCTGTACATGCTTTATTTAGTAGTGTAGCTACATTTATGCCAACGTACGGTACTTTTATGACGGCAAGATTCTGTTCAGCAATTGGGTGAGCATGAATATATTTTTGATATTACATTTTCATTTAATTTCTGCGATAGATTTTTTAATATATTTTGTTTACGTTGAAAAATACATTTAAATCTTATTATAGAGTGGGAGGATCTGTTCCCTTAGCATTTGCATACCTCTCAGAGTGTTGTCCAAGATTGAGCAGAGGTCCGTGGACCGGAATACTCGTAGCAGCAGGAGCATTAGGTGGCGTGTATGCGGCCCTCTTGGCATGGACAATTGTACCAACAACTGGAGAGATGGTTGTTCTTGAAAACAAGGAACACTTTAGTGCCTGGCATCGTTTTCTGTTGTTATGTTGTTTACCTGCTTTATGTTCCACTATTGGACTCATTTTTCTGCCAGAAAGTCCAAGATATCTAATCGAGGCAGGAAGAGATGTTGAAGCTATGATGGTTTATCAGGTAGACATATAATTATTATAGTATATTTCTTTGGCTTTTTATATATACTTCACTCTTATATTTTTAATATAGAGAATATATAAAAAGAATAATGCAAGAAAAGGAACTGCAGGTGCACAATACCAACTTTCTGAACTAGAACTTCCAACTAAACGACCGCGCGGTTTGGCACCTCCATCACCTAGTACTCATACTAGCGTTTTGGCAGATATAAATTATTCGATCGAAATGGTAAATAAATTTGCATATTCGTTAATTAATCTTAAATATAAAAAGAACTATCTGCAGTGATTATTATACCTTTAATACAAAATATAATATTTTTTACATCCTTAGTTTTGGAGTTCCTTTCTGGAATTATTTGCAACACCACATTTACGTGTAACTTTAGTGCTTTTACTTATTTGGTCAACTGCATCATTTGGGTAAGATTTTGTTCCTTTAATCTGCGTTTTTCTGAAAATTTTTAATTAGTATTATTTTTGTTTAAGTTTATATGGTCTTATGGTATGGTGTCCAGAATATCTTAAACTTATAAGAGCCACAGAGTATGAAGCCCATACCGTACAAGTTGTCGGGAAAGATTATAATAATGAAATATTTAGTGGTTCTATGGAAAATTGCCAATATAAAGATTCAACATTTTCAAACTGCAAGTAAGCTGGTGTTTTAAAATGTACGGTGAATTAGATATTTAAATAGTTTATATTATATATACAAGTTTTTTTTTTATATTTTAGGTTTACAAAAATGGTACTCAGTCATGTTGATTTTGACAATTGTACTTTCCAGTTTGTAGAATTTAGCAGCATAAAATCTAGTAAAACACATTTTACAGACAGTATTATTGTGCATTCAAAGTATGTTTGCTATATGAAAATGTTTGATGGTATATCATAAAATTTAAATATTTTAACATATATATGTGCTTTTCAAAGATTTGTAGATACAGATCTGTCATCCCAAGCTTTCACAAGATGTGAATTACGTAACAACACAAAGCTGAGTCTTAGTGGTCCGTGTCCAACTCTTGATCTTGATTATAATATTTACATTGAAGAAGCATTACATGGTCATCTGGTTGCTCAACTGGCTTTTATACCTGCAGCTACATTAGCAGGACTTGCACTTACGGTTTTACAACGACCAAAAATGATAGGTTTGTTTTATGTTTAATTTACACCATTTCACGCAAATAATGTGATATATTTAAAAATAATATTAATGATTTATTTTTCCTATGTACACAGGGATCTCTTTATTTTTTTCTTCTGTCGCGGCACTTTGCCTAATATTAGTCGGTACAAATAGTTCTGCAGTTTTAGGATTTGAAGGAGGATTTATAGCAATTTTTGCAATTGCCTGGACATCGCTTACTTTGGTTACAGTTGAGAGCTTTCCTACGCATTTAAGGTAATTCCTTCCGATTATTTTTTTTTCTCTTTCATAATTAACTTGATCAAAAGTAAGATTAAAAGAAAGTAATTTAAATTAATGCAAAATTATTTATTTAAATCAATAAAACGAAATACTCGTAGATCTGTTGAATGATAATATTCTGATATATAATTAAACATATTATAAAAATTTATTAATTATTTGTACAGATGCACTGGCTTTGGCTTTATTGCAGCCGTCATAAGAATATCAGGTCTCATAGGGACTATAACTTATCAAACATTAATCGGTGCACCTTTAGTCGCACCAGCATTGCTTACTGCTTCGACATTGCTCATAGCTAGTATTACAACTTTGGATTTGCCTCACACTCATTCGGTATTTTTATAAATACCACACAGTCAACTACAACACGAAAGATAAAATGGTACATAGAAATAGAATATATAAACAGGAGTTATAAGTGCAATGCATTGGTACTTTTGATTATTAGTATCAACACTTGGCATTAAAGTAAAAGCAATTAAAGTAAAAACAATTTTTGAGATGTACCATGATGATGTAATATTTATATTATTGAAATTTAAAGATATAGCAATGAAAACATGGAGAAAATGATTTAAACGTAGTGTGGAACATTGAAAAACGCTTTGTAAACAAAAAAAAAAATTGGTTCTTACAAAGTCGATTATATGGCAAGAAAAAGATATTTCTTTCTTTGTAATCCAGATTTCGTACAAAGTGACATATCTTAAAGCTATAACGAAGTGTGTGAATGTTGTATATGGAAATGTTTGAAGAACCAAAGCGCACAGAGAATTAATGGAAATTTTTGAACGCTAGTGAAGAGACTTTCTGTGGGGTTAAGTGTGTGTGTACCGTATGTATGTGCATTCAAGAGATCAATGAAACTTTCTATGTTGGAAAGTGTAAAGAAGATAGAAGTTTAAATACAGAAAAGTTACAAAATCCAAGTGACATAAGGAAATTATCATAAAGAGTTGGAAGTTAATAACAGTCCTTAAGAAAATATTAAGGTAAAGTTTTAATAGCTCAATGATGTATAAAATTATACTATTTACAGGCATGCATCGACAAAAGTGTTCTACTAAGGCATTCTTTGCAAAAATATGTCAATTCTAATGAATACAATTAATCGAGCATTAAAAGATAACACTTCACTGAGATAGAAGAGAAAAAGGGAGAAATAATGAATCACTAAATACTGAATACTATGATATATTACGGAATATGTTTAAATGCAAATAAGATACATGGGTAATGTTTAATTTCACTAGTCAAACAAACAAAATTGTACAATATTGGAAATTCTGCAGTGCTTTATTGGTGCGAAGTATACAAATGAAAAGACAAAACTCTGATATTTGCATGAAATTTTTTCATATTTGTCATATGAAAAATGGATAGATATAATGATATTTCTTTTTTTGGAAAATTGTTATTTCTAATATGCCAAAAGAGTTGTATGATGGAAGATTATTATTGAACAGAAATCTACATACAGCAAAGTTCTCCATGAAGAAAAGAAAGTGTATATCCAGTACTTCCGCTTCATACCGATTACTAGTTCATAGTAGCTATGTAAGAAAAAGATTAATAAAAAGTAATCAAGAGGCATTATCAATATAATATAAACGCTGCCGCATAAATCTTAAATTTTTAGCTACAGATTTCAGTAATCAGCATTATTAGTATAAATCCAAGAGATTATTGCCTCTAGTCAATTTAATCATTATTGAAAGCAATGATGTGTTAAATAATGAAATGTCTCCAATTGTCCAGTACGTAGCACATGTAGTAGAATGTTCTTTTTTTCGGAATATATAAAAATTATATATCGACAAATACTCTATAATAGTCATGATAATTACTTTCATAGTTATTTGTTTTTTGCAATTTCCATAATCAATTGGCAGGAAATATAACAAAGACAAACAAAAGAAAATAAGGTTCCTTGGAAGCAGTACACATTATTTCTAGGCTATAAGATAATCTGCCCGTCGAGAACAAAATAATACTCTATTAGGTGTGAGGACTTTAAATATTTCATCGAGTACTCGGAGAAATTTTATTGAGACAAAGAATACTAGACATTTACGTCCCATCATGGTTAGTGAATTTTATCATATCAAATTGTTGTCTTGTAATTTATGCGAGATTATTATACTGGGCCAGGTTTTTCAAATGGTATTGTCATGACATGGAAATGAATATTTAGTAGGATAAATATTTAAACATTCCATTTTACTGTTGGAATATCATTTTCAAAATCACATTATTCTTTTAATCGAGAAATTCATTTCTATTTACATATATTACTATTCTGAACCTGGTCGTGAAGCTTGTGCTGTGTATATGAATATAATTATAACATTTAATATTAGCACAAGTATAGAATATAAAAATAAAATGTAAAATTCCTTTTAATTGGCACGTACAGTTTCACACAATTAAATCGATGCTATATCATTGAAGTTTATCATTGCCTATAGAATAATATACTTTGATTGACATATCATACTTATGTGCTAGCTCTATAAATGAGTAGATATTCAATTAATCTGCAAATCAGAATGCATAGAAGTACATACCAGTAATGACACGGCATCAATTTTTGGAATTTATAACAATCTTCAAACAAATTTACTGGTATGATATTTCTTAAATTTACATTTTAGATATTTTTTTTTTTTTAGTAAGATGGATTAGTAATACGTATATATTCTTTTTTTTTTTTTTTACACAGTCAGATTATCAACCGGTCGATAAGTTGTATCAATTAATATTTATTAAATGTTTTTATTTGTTAAAAGGGTTAAATAATTTGTTAATGTTAACAGCAATTATATAAGAGCCATAAATTGTACAAATCATAGCAAATAACATATTATTTACAATTGCTGTATGCAATAATAGGTTTATGTTGAAAATATCCATACTCTGTTATTCTAATCGTAATAACTCATATAAATGCATTTACGTCAATAATTGTCATGTACCTATTTAAAATAGACTGAAAAATCAGGATCAGTTGATAATCACTGTGAGTTGCGAAGAGACTGTACTTTAAAGTTTATAATAGTTAATAAATATAAATTAAGACTTTGCGTACATACCTAGGTAATAATAGCAGTGTAAGTAGACCAAAAATGCTGTTTTTAAAAATTTGATCCTGCTTGCATTATCTGTTGAATAATATTTAGACAAGTATTTTAAGATATTCATTTATTGCATAAGATTTATCATATTTAATTGCAATACATTAATCAAATGATAGAATTCATAACATTTGTTCTATTGCAACGAGGTTAATAGATTATTGATAAAAAATTTTCCAATGTTAATGAAAAATTTTGTAAATAACAACGCAATCAAATTTTTTAATTCTATAAATTAAAGATGCATTGTAATAGAAGATGCAAGTATATTCGGCGGATCATGCAATCAGTATTTAATCAAATTATGAATTTATTTGTTTGATAATTATTAATTATCTATTATTTTAAAAATACATAATTAATTTTATATGATTTTAATGAAAATAGTAATATGTGTTGTTAATTGACGTTTTATACACGTTGCTTCTACGAAAGTGTAACTTTCGATATTGTAATCTTTTGGTCATATTTATAACGAGCTCTCAAATTATACTCATGTATTTCTTTTAACAATTAAAGCGTCGTCGATTAAATTTTCAAATAATTATATTCTTGCGAAAAATGTAGAATTTACATACCTATATAAACGTAAATAGTCAGCTTGTATTTCTACAACCAAGTAATTTCTCTCAATTGAAAAAAAAAAAAAACGTAGCAATAAGATCAACCTTTTTGCAGAAATCAACGTAAATTATCAAAAAAAAAAAAAAAAAATTGAACATAATGGAGGTAAAAAGAAGTGAAATTGATCGTCTTGCTATTTGTTTTTCTTACACAATCGCACAATTGTTATTTCTGCATTGATTTTATATATATATATATATATATATATATATATATATATAAATAATATTTTGAAATAAGACAATTTAATTACAACAGATAGATCGCTTTTAAAAGAGTAATGAATATGGCAACTAATTGGTTTATAATATTGTTAATGTTTACCACCATTGTGTATATATGGGGTTTTACAAATGGAGTGACATTAATTATCTTTAAACATTTATTTTATCAAAACAAAAAAAAATAAAAAAAAAGACAAAATTGCATATTTAAAATACTTTTATATAGTTAATTATTTGTAATATTTACCGTCTTTATCATCGATAAAATTCAATTACACCTTATCAAATTGTATGCTTGTTTTGATTTTCCAATCTTTTTTAATTACAAAATAAATAATAATTCTCATGCAATGAGAATGCCAAGTCGATAAGTTAGAGAATTTCTTTATCTCATCGTCGGTAATATAAATATCTACGTTGAACACTTAACAATATAAATGTTTTATAGAGAGCGCCACTTACATCAAACACTATCTCAATACTTTCATACAAACGATAATCGCACGTACGACGATTGTATCAAATTCTTGTCATGGTTTTATTACTTCCGTAAATTAAAATTCATCAGTTGAATTCATTTTGATTTATGCAAGCTAGAGAAACTTATGATTATAATAGATATTTAAATCGATCAGAGTAAATTATATGATTCATCGTTGTATAATTATAAAATTAATGTTCAGTTATAGCAAATATTCGTGAGAGTATAAAAAAAAAAAAAAAAAAAAAAAAAAGAAAGAAAAGAAGAAACGTTGTGTACGCCTGCGCGTACATATCACAACACCTTATTTAATGTTTTGTGGATTAGTTGTCGACGATTGTGCATTGACCTTGAGCTTGTCCTTGACCTTGGGCGTGTCTTCAACGTACGAAGCGAAGATGACCGTGTCGAACGAGCCCTGACCTAACCTATTCTAGGCTATGTCTCTGTCCTTCGCATACAGACAAAGCCTAGGAGAGGCTAAATCAAATTACTCGGTGCTTTTTTTGTTCACTCCATTAGTATATTTTGCAAATTAGCTTTAGGTATATATTCGTCTGATTTATGTACAGACATCCGTTGAATCTCTCTCCTACATATACGAAGAGTGTAAAAAGGATGTACTATGTAGCAATTTACGGAACGACTTTTTCTTTATATATATATATACATATATCTTTCGAATACGTAATCTTCGATTAGCTTTGTTTAATGCATTAACAAAATACATTTGCCGAAGCTTTAAGAAACGTTTTTTAAAATAAAATAATATGCAGAATTGATAAATTAAAGAA
>OU426993.1:19334977-19382477 GCA_911387935.1 Dolichovespula saxonica | reverse complement strand
CGGCAACCTACGATAATTTATTAACTAGTCCAGCGAGTCAAACCTGTTGCTCTTCGACCAGCTCGTTTCGTTCTCCGTCACACAGCACGCTCAAAGAAACTGTGTCCTTTAATATCTTTCCGTGTACGAGTGTCGATAAGTTCGTTCTTTTCCTTATATTTTTCCCCCTCCCTCCCCCCCTTTTTTTTCCTTCTTTCAATTATTTCGTGAATTTCGAAATATACAAGTTCGGGTTTGAAAGGTGTTCTCGAGAAAAAAATGATGACCTTTGACGGATACCGAGTCGAGCGTAGTCGAGAATATGAAACCGCTATGTAAGATCGCATCATTTTCAAGAGTAATGTACGGACGATCATCGTTCACTTAATTATGGTTATACGGGCATATAACTCAGTAACATCCACAGACATTTCGTGGTACATATTCTTGTATGTTCGTAAGTCATTGTCGTATGAGGAATTAATGATTACATGGACCTCGTTAATGAGTATGCTTGCTTATAACATGTACGCTTGCTCGTTAATTTCCAAAGGCCCACTTGCTTCCTTTTATTTTAAGCCTACCTTTATTTATCTTCTACGTAAGCAAATGAATTCTCTTTCTTATGAAAATGATTGTGCATTCGTGGGACCGTAAATATCAAATTTTGTCGTCGATAGATACGTCTATATAAATACACGTAACGCGTTCGTTCCTTCAAAAGATATCAAATGAGACTTTTAACCGTGAACGCAAAATTATTCGCTATATTCGACAATGCGAGTAAATTTATTTCTATCGAGAGAGAGAGAGAGAGAGAGAGAGAGAAAAAGAAAGTTAGTATCTTTGACCTCCTCCTTGATGAAAGGACATTTTACTCGTTAACCGTTGACACAAAATCCGACCAATACCACTCGAAAATGAAAAGTTATCCAGTCCATGAGACCCATTATTAATTTTTAATGTTTAATATCTCCTAGTTTGACATCGTTATTTATTAAGAAAATCTTCATGTAACGGACCTTATCATATTGGATAGGTGTTAAAGATCATTTAAGAAGCATCTCAAATTTTATCCTTACGTTAAAACACACGTAGGAACGTTCGATGTCATGTTACGATATTTACTCGTACTCCTCGTACAAAACTTGCATACTTACCGGTTTAACGTACAAATATTGAACCGCTAATAGTTCAGTAATCATAGCTCGAAAATTATTTTTGTAATTGCAAATGACTGCAGGGAAGATTCTTATTCTTTTATATTTATATTTACCTACACAATTTCAATGCATTTCCAATTCAAAAAGAGAGAAGTGGTCCAATCGATAGGTCGAAGAAGTGGCCATTTATAATGGCAGACGCGCCAAGAGTAGGTACCACCGTACCGTTGAACGTGTTTCAAGCAAACGAGGTCTTCTTTAGAATACGCTCTTACAAGTGTGTCCTGCCCTGAGGCCTTCGTAATTTTCTTACCAAGATAAGATCGCCCTGGCTAAAAATACTTTCGAGTGTCCGCTCTCAACCAAGTAGGTACGCGCCATTGCACGGTACCAAAAGTTTACGATGTATCTTGCGATACCAGAATTTTATTAAGATTACTTGTCACCCGAGAGACATGCGCGTTTAACGGATCCTTTACATACAATTAGACCTACGCGCTTTTCTTTTTTTTTTTTTTTTAAATCAAAAATTGAATTCACCCTTGCAAGATGTATAACATATATACATCGACATCGTACGAATCGAAATTAAAATTAGCGAATTATTCCGATCGAAGAAAATTAAATCTTTAGAACGGACGAATTGAAATTCATCGTCGTCGATCAATGAAATTAAATAATCGTGATAGCTGTCCGTAAAATCATAACCGATATAATTTAACGATTATAATTTTCTATATAGAATTGAAACGACGCGAAATAAATCCGTAATTGTCATTTACTTCCGGTTTTCCATTTGCAAGACGTACTTGAGATTGCTCTTGCTAGTAGCTATCGACGCGTCCCCCTTGCAAACGTGGCGAACGTGGGCGTGAATTTTTTTCATAAAGCAAGTTTCATGGATGCTTGAACGCGTATTGGGATCAATGACACGCCCGCAGATATCCTCGTGGTATCCTCTACGACCTACGTAGAGGAGGCATCATGTAGAATTCCAACCACCTTCCTCGAGTTCGCAGCAGGACCTACTGGTTTCTATTTATATACCGTGCAAGACCTTGCAACGGCGTTCGTGCTTACAAACCTTCTCTCCTTCTTCTTCCTTCCCCTCTCTCATGCTCTCTTTCTCTCTCTCTCTCTCTCTCTCTCTCTCTTTCTCTCTCTCTCTCTCTCTCTCTCTCTCTTTCTCTCTCTCTCTGTCTCTTACAGACACACACGTTTCGCAGAGTCAAGAGTAGGAAGGTCAGCAACGTTTGCAAGATTGTAGATGCATCCAAACGCGCGAATAGCAACGTTCGCGCCTTTTCTATCTCTTGTGAAAAATCAATGTTACTTTTCTTTTTTTTTTTTTTTTTTTTTTTTTTTTTTTTTTTTTTTTTTTTTTTTTTTTTTTATCTAGGATCGTTAAGATAATAACATCACTCTCGTCTTATCAATTTGTTTTTTTCTCTCTGTTACGATTGTGTACCATCGGTATTAAAAAGGAATGTAAGATTCGAAAGATCACTATTAATATTTAATGAAATAATAAAGACAACGAATGATTTACCTTTTATTTATTTTTATTTTTTTTTAAATAAACCATTGTTCATGCATAAAAATATTATATGTAAAGTTATTTTCCATAAGTATAAGGCAAATAAATAAGGAAAATACCATTGTTTACGCGCCTCTTTTAAACTTGCTATACCTATCTGCGTGTGTTAACTAATATTTAATATAAATTTTCATTTATAAAATCTTTACGTACAGCCCTTTTTTTTATTTATTTATTTATGTATTAAATATGAAAAATAATATAAATGATTAAAAGTGATAAGTTGGAAAAATGAGAACGTAGTAAGTGAATAGTTACGCCATCTCTGAGAATCATTCTTTACTAACGATCGATACAAAGCGTAATAAAACAAATTTTTCTATTAAAGATTTTAGCCTGCTACTGGTATTTCATATCTTTTGATTATTTCCCTTATTTTTATTTAAAACGTATTGACAAAAAAATGGCAGACGGGGTATCACAAATTTTTAATGCGTTTCAAGATTATTTAAATAACGAACAAGAATTACGTGAGGTTTGTATTAATTACATATTTATCCCAATTTTTTAGGTTATGTGTAAAAGTATAGGCTTTTATCCTTAATTTATAAACATTTTTGTGGGAAACAAATATTTATGAACGTTCAAAAATGATTCCAAGTTAATAGAATAACTTTTATATATTCTCTCTTTTTTTTTTTTTTTTTAAATAACTACCTTTTTATGAATAGTATACATTATAAATTATTTCATGTTGACATACATAAAGCATCATTGACCTCCTCAATTTTATTACCTTGATGTGAATATTTATTCACGTATGAAATTGTAACTTTGTTAATGGAAATAAAAATCATTAGTCAAATTAATTAATTCGAAATTTTTAATCAATATACAGATTTATAATAATTAGATTAATAATTCTTTTACGAAAGGAAATCCGTGTTATTATAAAGGAAATTGAGAAGAGTGCCAGGGATATTCTGATGATACTACAAAATATTCATAATGAAAATACTATGGAAGAAAATATAAGTATGTTTTTTGTATGATATACTTTATGTCTAACGACAAATATATTACATGTTCAGAGTTGATATAAGTTAATTAATTATAATAGTCGATCATAATTGTTAATGATTGAATATTAAACACTAATAATAATTTAAAATTAAACTATTGTTTTCTTTTCAGTTATTTCACAGTATTGTGCAAAATCTAGGGAATTATTTGAAGATGTACGTATTCAATATGCAAAACTTGCTAAAGTTGTCCCAAAGGATCAGTATTATCGATTTAATGACCAATGGCGTTTTGTCACTCAACGATTATGCTTCCTAGCTTCATTAACAGTATATTTAGAAGTTAAGGTTTTGGTGACTAAAGAAACTGTTGCTGAAATATTAGGAAGTATGTGTCACAAATTTCAATTATACTTTAAAATTCATATTTACAGAATTTTAATTTCTTTACACTTTTAGTTAAAAATAATCGAGAAGAAGGTTTTCATTTAGATTTAGAAGACTTTTTGATGGGTTTACTTCAATTATCCGCAGAATTGGTATCTTTATAATTATATACCTATGTCTTAGTTTATAGATAATAAATTTTAATCTTTTAATTCTATTTTTGTAGAGTCGCTTTGCTGTAAATAGTGTCACAAATGGCGATTATAACCGGCCAATAGAAATAGCCAAATTTGTAAATGAACTGAATGCAGGTTTTAGGCTTTTAAATTTAAAGAATGACGCTCTAAGAAAACGTTTTGATGCTTTGAAGTATGATGTGAAGAAAATTGAAGAAGTAGTTTATGATCTTAGCATTCGTGGTTTAAAACCTACCTCATCACCGACTCCTCAAGAAACTGAGTAAGTGGTATGCTAAATCTGGAATATTTTGCTCTAAGTTATTTTGACATAAATATGAAAAAAGAAAAAAAAAGAGTAAACATAGTTATGTAATTTTTATATAAATAGTGGAGTATATAATGATACAGAAAATTGTCATGTACAGTAGTATATTCAGTCAACGATTTTTAATATACCGCAACTACATATTTTTTTTATATCCTGCGGTATTTAAGCTAAACCTCTTAAGAAATGACTGCGCTCTAAAATAAGTTATGTAAGAAAAAAGAAATTTATTTCTTATTTATTTTTATTGTATCCATTTTCAATGCATTTGTAGCTTTGTAACCACATTTAATATACAGAAAACTATTAAACAAATACAGGGCCAATGCAGAGATAATTTATAAATTATTTTAGTGTAGGATAGCTATATTATTTGCTATAATATATTTATACATTAATATATCACAATTTTTTATTTAATTTTCTCTAAAAAATTTTATATAAAAGTAAGTATATATTTTATATAATCACTTTGTTGTTTTTATAATGAATATAAAAAGTAGTTGATTATTTAAAATGTACTGCAAGAAAGATTACCAAACATGATCAATGATATCAGCAATTTTTGGTCATTATCATGTTTACTTTATCTGCTAATGATGAATATTTTTTTTATCTAATATTGTTTTATATACATAAGTTTTATAATAAATTTATAAATAATTAAAAAATTATATATATATATTTAATATAATAAATTTTAAATATATAAAATTGTCAAGTGTATAATATATAATTTATGTTCTTGAGTATATATAATATATTTGTAGATTACAAATTCACGATATGAGTCTTTTTTATTACAAATGTACATAACAATTAATTGAAAATAATTAATAACCTGTTTGATAATTAAAACTGTTTGGTATAGATTCGCCATTTTTATATTTTGTATAGTTTTCTGCAAATTGACTAGCAACATCTTGCGGACGTGTCACCCCAGAGATATGTGGTGAAATAGTTACCTATATAAATCAAATAATAATAATATTTATGAAAGCATCGATGTTTCATAAAGTAAAGCATTTATGTAAATTATTCTAACATTTGATAAATTCCACAATTTACTGTGTTTTGGTAATGGTTCTTCTTGAAAAACATCTAAAATTGCAGCACTTATCCATTTGTGCTCCAAAGCATTTAAAAGATCTGCTTCTTTGATAATCGTTCCACGACCAATATTAATAAAAACAGCATTATGATCTTTACAATGTTCCAAAATTCTCCCATTTAAAAGTCCAATAGTATTTTTGGTAGAGGGTAATACATTAATAATATAATCACAGTTTTTTAATATATCTGGTAATAAATCTGTAGTTCTATGTTCATCCACGTAGTCCAACTGTTCTTTTAAAGGAGTGCGTGTCATTCCCCAAATTGTAGCCCCAAATATTTTTAAATGTTGTGCAACTGTAGAAAGTATAAATTACTGTCTGTTTCAAAATCCTCTTTATTTTTTTCAACATCAAGTAGAAAATAGGAAAAGCAATAGTATATTTTCTTACTGAATTTTCCAATATTTCCCAATCCTAAAATGCCTATATTTAAGTCACGAATTAATCTATGATTTTTTATTTTACCATCTGTTATCCAATCTGAATTGTTTTGATTTTTATACTGTTGTTTCTGATCTCGTTCAAAGTTTACAATTTGTGTTATCACGTATTCTGACATTGCTAAACCAAAACTTTTATCAGAAAAACGTGAAAGAATAAAGTCTGGTTGTTTATCTTGAATAAATGGATTTAAATTATCCAATCCTGCCCACGTTGATTGTACCCACCGTAGTTTTGGTAATTTTCCCAAATATGGTATTAATAAATCACAATCGGCCACCATTATTTCTGCTTTGTCGAGTTTTGATAACGCGTTGTCTTTTTCTAAATAAATCCAATTGATTTTTATCAAAATATAATAACACGTAAAGTTTTATTTACGTATATAATGCTGACGGATATAGAATATAAAGAAAAAAAAAAAAAAGAAATTAGTGTAAATAAAGTTATCGGAGAATTTGAAATGTTAACAAGCGATAATATACTTGAATTTAATGCAAATGGGATTCCCGCCATGCGTAAATTAAGAGTGGGGGAATGTGCAATTTCATGTTGTGGTGGATTGGTGGATTACTGTGTTTCGTAGATTTTGACACGTGCTCGGAAGAGCTGTCGTCGCACGCACAACGTAACAAGGTGCAAAGGTACGTTGTTATAGCGATCATGATCTAGTTTAAATACCTGACAAAACATCGTAGATAATTAAATTTGGAAGGTGTGCACGAAGATGATGTGATAACTTCGGAATCGTGGATAAAACTGCGATAACCTGCGCCATGTCATATGCACGAATGCGTGTTCCACCTTCCTGAAAAAACTACGCGAGTCAAATGTGATATTTAATGAATGATTTAAAACTTTCATAAACTACGTTTCCGTTGACACGAAAGTATACAATAGCAATTTTAATGGAATTTACAAACTTTTCCATCTTATTTACAATTTATCGAAAAGTATTCATAAAAGTTCAGGACATCCACGTACTCCTTGAGACATGCGCACCACCTAAGAACAACGAATTTAAATTTATTCATAGAATCTTACAAAATACATTGCTTTTATTTGTGATATCTTTGTACAATTGGCCAGAAAACATCTTTCATAAGTATAACCTTCAAAATTATTTAGATCGAAAATAGAATTTTAAAGGCGATTGAAAATTTTTTTGGGGGGAAAAAAGTAGGATGCCACGTTTTTTTTTTTCCATAACGTTAATAATTACGGAATAACGATAAGACAAGGAAAATAAATTATATGATATTTCGTTAATTATTTGAAATACTAACGAAGTAATAACGGAAATTGATACTTGGATAATTTTGGCAGACATTTCTGATGAAACAAAAACAGAAAGAAAGAAAGAAAGAAAGAAAGAAAAAACTTAACGTAAGAATGTTATATCGTTACAGATTGAAAAGGTGAATCGTACGAAGAGGGAAGCTGGTCGAATTTTTTGTAAAGTAAGAAGTTACAGTGATACGGACACAGTGAAAGTAAAGAGAGAGAGAGAGAGAGAGAGAGAGAGAGAGAGAGAGAGAGAAAAAAATAAAGCACTGAACGACGTACATACATAAAACATGTATTATACGTATGTATCTCATTCTTTTGTATTCAAAGTTAAGCGCAGGCGGCCATGATGCGGATGTAAAGTTACGATCGCGCGCAGCCAGAGCGACGATCCATTTGCGACCGTTGTGAATGCGAATCCGGCTTGTGACTGAGCGCACCTCCAATAGACGCGTAGATTTCGACGGGCCGATTCCCGCGCGACTCACGTCGAATCGCGGAACTGTTTGGGCTGAACGTGTTAAATGGCTGTGCGTCGGCCATGATGGCTTTGAGCAGGGACCGTGTCACGCAAACATGTTTTCAAAGTGATATATTTCGTTTGGTGACTGAGTGACCGTGTTCCAGCGCGATGGCCGGAGAACGATGAGGCCCTGAGCGCTCTCTGTGCCGGGTAATACGGCCTCTGGGCCCCTAAACAGGCCCAATTAAATTCACGTTCCGTAAGCCCGAGGCCCGAGCCGACCCGACTGGCCTCACGGTTCGAGCAGCCAATTTGGTTGTCAACACGCGAGAGTCACTCGCCTCAAGATGAGCAAGCTGTCGTTCAGGGCTCGCGCCCTGGACGTCTCTAAGCCAATGCCGATCTATATGGCTGAAGAATTGCCAGATTTGCCAGATTATTCGGCCATTAATCGCGCAGTGCCCCAAATGCCCAGCGGCATGGAAAAGGAGGAGGAATGCGTAAGTTGACCGTCCAGCCCTCGTTCCAGTATGTTTTCCACGACGGCCATCTTACATTCGATGTTGTTTTCATAAACAACCGCCAGATGGCATTTGAGAACGTTCTTCTCTTCTTTCATTAGAAATTTCAACTTTTTACCTTTTATTCGTTATTGTTTATCTATTTTTCAAAGCTTTTTATGTACTAAGAACATCTACGTTTCTACCTTTCTATGATTTGACAGTTGTCACACAATACTTTCTATGAAATAACATCATCAATATAGATGATTCCGATACGAATACTTGTTTTCACTATAATTTAAATACTTCTTTAATTTATTATTTTCAAATAGTTCATATAGAAATTCTTCATATTTTCCTTGTTATTTTATTATCTTACATAATATTAAAATGTAGAAACAATTTGTACATAGGTCTGTTTATTTAATCAACAAAATACTCATTCCTTCCATTATCATTTCTTTAGCTTAAACATTAAATTTTATTTATATGATAGTTTAATAAGATGTCAAAGACAATAAAGATAAATTCTATACTAAAGTTTTATAATACAAATGAATCAGTTTTTATGCAATGAACTATTTTATATAAAAGATAGTATCATAAATTAAGAAGTTATATATAAAGATTGGTACATGTAACAAATAAAGTTCCGTTATATATTTTTGATGTCAACTAGTATTGATGTTTAGTATGGTTGTTTAGCATGATTCATAAAAGTACAGTTAGATAAATTATGTGAAAAAAATATTCCAGTTTTGACATGGAATGTATCTGTCATATGCAAACTTTAAGTTCCTTTAATTTTAATTGATTACATTTGTATTATTGAACATTACAGTTTTTGATTGCTGTAGTATTTTCAAGTAATGTACATTAAATATATAACAGAATGTATACACATTTATATACCTTCATACATGCATAATAATAATACATAAGATGATAAATTCATTTAAATTAAACGTTTTTATTTAATCTTTTTTAGAGAAAAGTTAATATTTGTATATACCATAATTTTTTCTGTATTATAGAAACTTTTCTACTTCTTACAAATAATGTAAATAATATGTAAACAAATACATATTATTTGTAAACAACATATTACTCTTAACACATTATCGTAACATATTGAAAACAACATATTAAACATTTTATATACAAATAATATGTTTCAAATATAATATCTATATATTTGTGCATACATATTATTTACATTTTTTATTTGAAGGAACATCATCTTCAAAGGGCAATATGCACGGGTTTAATCATTCCTACCCCTGAAGTAACTGACTTGGCAGATGTTGAAGCTTATGACAAAATATATCCTGCTGATTATAAGTTGCCTCGTCAACTTATACATATGCAGCGTAAGTATGCATGAATTTATATATATGCATATATGTGCGTATTTATAAGCTTGTATATATAAATCATATTTTATTTTTTTACAATTTATCATAATAGTTATAAAGTAAGATATAATCAAACTTGCTAAAAGTTATCATTTTTATTCATAGCCTTTGCAATGGAGCAAGATATACCAGACTATGATATGGATTCAGAAGATGAAAAATGGGTTGCTGTTCAAAGTCGCAAAATGGATCTAACTCCACTTCAATTTGAAGAGATGATGGATCGTTTAGAAAAGAGTTCAGGCCAAACTGTAGTTACCCTTAATGAAGCTAAAGCACTCTTAAAAGAGGATGATGATCTTATTATTGCAGTTTTTGATTATTGGTTAAACAAACGACTTAAGACGGTAAGCTTTTACAATACTTTTATGAGAGTGAAAATAATTATATTTTGCAGCTTGAAATATAACGTTAGAAATAATAATATTACTAAGAAAAATATGTAATAAAATATAATGTATTCTTTTCAGCAACATCCTTTATTATTAACTGTAAAAACGGAACATCGTCTTGGTTCGGCTGCTAACAATCCTTATTTAGCATTTAGACGCAGAACAGAAAAAATGCAAACCCGTAAGATCCGTAAGAACGATGAAACAAGTTATGAAAAAATGCTTAAATTACGTAGAGATCTTAGCAGGGCAGTTACTCTTCTCGAAATGGTTAAACGTCGGGAAAAAACGAAACGAGAACATTTGCATCTTACAATAGAAGTTTATGAAAAGAGGTCTGTTCTTATATCATTGACATATTTATTATTTTTTTTTTTTTATGTCTAATGTTCAAATAAATAAATTTTTAAATATATAGGTATCAAGCGCAGGATTTCAATGGTCAGATTTTAGCGGAAGTGTCTGCATTAAAAACTCCAAGACCAGCGTTCACTCCACTTTTCACCAATCAATTTGGAGTCCATCAAAATTGGGCAAATAAAGTTAGTAATAAAGTGAGTAGTTAAATAATAGAAATATATACTTTTCATTCCTTGAAACTGATTATTGAATGTTCCTGTATCGTTTCATTAGGATGAAGTTGTAGCTAGAAAAGAAAAGAGGCAATACAAGAAACGAAAACATAAAACGGACAGTAGAGGAGGTAGCCTTGATGAAACTGGTATACGTGGTGGAACAGGTAGCGGAGGAGGTCGAGGAAATCGGACAGGAGTACTTGGAAGTGGGCTGGACCCTCTACTAAGTTCGGATGAAGACAGTCCCCTTCCATCACATTCTCATTCTCAACCTTCTCTTTCTTCAGATAGAGATGACGAGGATACTGCTGATGAAGGCCAATTTGCCTTTCGACGAAATAGAAATAGCACTTATCTACCTGTAAGTTTAATATATTATCTTTAATATTATAATTTTCACGAATATTCGAACTTTCACGTTATGTATTTTACATCAATTTACATGTTAATCACAATTATTAATTTACGAATTTATTTAAAAATTAGTTTCCCCTTGCGACGTTCTTGCAAGGGTGGTAATGAAAACCAGAAATTCTTTTATGAAGTATGGAAACAGTTTTAATGTTCATTTTTTCAGGATTGTAGATATAGAGCTTTTCTCTTTGCAGCCCGTATTAGGTGGATTTGGAAATTGGCCTTGGTGTGACAAACATGAAGGAGGTTTGGCTGATAAGAAGTATAGGTTTGCCCTCACCAGCATTAGTAAACCAGTACCTAAATGTATTGGTCTTGCTAGAAGAAGACTCGGTCGGGGTGGCAGGTACTGGATTTAGTGATACACTCGAGGAAATAACCATTTTGTTTCTTTTTTTTTTTGTTTTTTTGATATTTATTCATACGATACATTTCAGAGTTATACTAGACCGCTGCACTTCAGATTTGGACGACATGTGGTCTTCTTTAGATTTTACGATACACGAACCAAAACGTGAGGCTTCAAATTCAAATACAACTGCCACAAATAGTACACCTGTCAAGAAAGAATGGTACGAGCCTGCCAATTATCAATTCACATAATAACTATAGTAAAAAATTCTGTTTGTGTTGCAACTATATGTGTTAATTAATATCTATTAAAAATTGTTCAAATTAGGCTACACTTTCGACCAAAGACTCCACCTGAGTCAGTGCACAGTCCAAGTGAGGAAAGTAGTGATACGGACTCGGATGTAGAACCAGTGTTGTCTCCATCGAAACCACTTCCATATCCATTCCCACCTGAAGCAACGTCGATATGCGTGGAAGTGGAACCCGAACGTGTAGGTGACGAGCCACCGTTCACTTCGGAATTTAACATTGCAGATTACTTCTCAGTGGATGCTCTATCGGACTTTGATCTTGCGGTAGCAAGTGTCAACGGTAGTGCGTGCGTTAGTGGGTTGTCGGACAATAGCTCCAGCGATTTGCGGACAGACGAGCTGGGCAGCTCACATTTTGTAGTGACACCATTATGCAGCAATCTGTTTGCACAGCCTGTGACACAACAGAGCCGGCCTCAGTGCAGTGGTGGTGGTTCTAGTGTTGTAAATACTTCAAGTTCTTCAATCCCGTCGTCCTCTTCGTGTGTGACCAATCAAGCGACGACACTGAGTACCGTATCAACGCAATGTACGAGTGTTGCGATAGAAACACAGTCGAATTACCAGTCCAGACAACACAGACAATTACCTTATAACAGTAACGCTGCTTCTATATTATCTAAATCTCTGACTAGTCCAACAAATAATAGAAATGGCGGTAATTGTGGCAGTGGTGGAAGTGCAGGAGTTAGAGTGTTTAGTGCAGCCACCGCACCTAGTGGTACCATTACAAACTTTGGTAATGGCCATCAAAATGGGCCTTTATCACATATAAGCAACTCAAATAATCTGCCAAACAGTACTCATGTTGTGAACAATCAGCCGACAATAGTTCTACCACAGAAACATCCGCCGTCCAATTTGTTGCCTGGCCTTATCACGCAAAGTAAATTAGCAAGTATTGCAAGACAACAACAGCAACAAACACAGAGTCAGGCACAACAAATCCCAACGTCCGGGGAAATTACGCTTAATAGTAATAGGTAAGCGTTTATCTATCTTATTAAATAATTTAATCTTTCTCTTTTTTTTTCTTTTTTCTAATATAATTTTTATTATAATACATTTTTTAGCCATAATGAAATTCTTTTCGATCAGCTAAATTAGATTGATTATAAATTGAAATATGTTGATTCATTTATCTATTTATATATGATAATAATTATTATTATCTTTGAAGAAAAATTCAATCTATATAAAGTATTCAATATATATGCTAGATTACTCCTACTATGTTTTATAGTGAAAGTTTGAATCTGGAGGTGGATGGAGTGGAAAATTCACCCTGTGAGACCAAATCACAACAGCAACAACTTGTCCGGGCAAATAAAACTAATTCATTGGCAATGGAAGTGACATGATGCCTACTATTGGCACCCCTGTTGCTACCAACGCGTTATCGGGGGCTTTGCTAACTTTATCTAACCCATGTCTGCCTGACTATGGGAAGTGGATATTGACGTATTGTTTTGATGCAAACGGTGGTACGGCTGAGTACAATTGCAAAATTGTTTTGATCAGTTCTCTTCTGTGGCGAAACTATGATTATCAGAATAGTATAAATGTTATAGAAAATATTGCCTTTAGCTCTGGCCTGAAAAAAAAAAGAAAAAAAAAAAACATTTTAATTAATTTATTTTTTTTTCTTTTCTTACTGAATCAACAAACAGTCAGTCTGTAATATGCAAATCATGGATTAATAATCATATCATAATATACATGTTATTTTCGGAAAAAAAAAAATGAAATTATATTTCAGAAATTTAGTTCCCTAAAATTAATGAAAATTTCTGTGGTAATTTTCTATGCTTTTTACATAAAGAAAGAATATTTAATAAATTACGATATACCGTTTCTTTTTCTTTGTACATAAATATGTATTTATTGAATGTACAAAGAATGACACATTCTTCTTCATATATTATAATTAAAATTTGTAAAACAAATGCAGTCAGAATGAATTAAGTTAAATTCGTAAGTTAATTAGTGCTACGAAATTGAAACAGTACCAGTATAACAAATTACAAACATAATTTATTTATTTATACATATGTTTCCAAAGGATCATAACATTGTTATTGATTATTATTATTATTATTATTATTTCTTTCTTTTTTATTTGGGAGTTCAATGCTCTAAGATTATATGCAGTGCAAAATAAAATTGTCATGTATTAAAGCTAATAGAAACTAATAGAATCCTGCAATCCGATTAACTCTATTTGTGTACAAAAGCAGTACTAAAAATGTATCTCATAATCACTGCTTATGTCACAAGCTTTCTCAAACACAGCATTCATTAAAAACAGATGTGAGGAGCAGTAATATATAACTCCACAGAAGTAAGAACAATCAGTAGTTTATAATATGTTTCATAAATAATTTGCATATATGACAAATTCTTGACATAAAATCTTGTACAAATTCATTGGAAAGTATGTTTTCCTTAGATTGTATAATATATATAATCTCTTCGGGATTTCTGCTGCAAGTTCGTCATTAATAAAAAAAAAAAAAAGTTTGTAATTACTTGTACAATTATAAATCCAAAAATAATAATTTTATTCTACTTAATGCAATTTAAAAAAAAACCATTTAGAAGCAGAGAAAGGAATAATGTATTTTTTTATTACATTACATAATTACTTCATTGCTGTACATAGATTTGTTTTGAGTACCATGTTTTAAAGAAGCTGTTTCTTTATATATCTCATAATATATTAAAACGCTTGAAGGCTGTGAAATATTAAAGCTATTACTGTCAGGTAATTTCAAAGAACATTAAATATCTTTGTATGCAAGATGCATGATTGGTGAATATATTATATATGTATGAGTTTTTGTATTACTAGATGACAACAGATTATATTGAAAAATAAGTAGAGTCTAATTTTATTCAAATGTTGCGTTTGAGGAGCTTGTATTACACAAAACTGTGAAAGAATGCTATCTTTAGAATACCTATATAAGGACTTGTAAGTCTTTCATGTTAGTAATTGCAAACGTATATATTGAATTAGACCCACAAAAAAAAAAGAAGGTATTCGTCTGTTAGCAAGGTGTGAGAAATTACAAAAGAAAAATTTATTTCCAAATAATATATTTGCAAAGAATAGAAGTTTTTCTTTCAATCATTTATATGTATCTCTTCTATGTAATAACTGTACACTCTTGTTAAGAAAAATTGTTACCTATGAATATCAATGCATAGGTAAAAAGTCTTGAATTTCCATGTATCACACATTTGTGATGCTCCCTCTTCCTCTTAGCATCTTTTTATGACTGTCTCCCTTTATGTACAATTTTATTGGTGTACCAAGATAAAATGTTAAGGGCAAATATTTTTTATAAAGGACAAGAATATAATTAAACATGTTTTATTTTGGATGTAACTATTTAAAAAAAAAAAAAAAAAAAAAAAATAAAAAAAAAAGGAACAATAATTGTGACAGTGACAGAGAATCAGTTAATTTCTATGTTCTCTTTCATTTCTAATTTAACAATATAATTTACTTCCCATGTGATTATTCTTCAAAATTCATTTTTATATGTTTATAGCTTTACTCTTTCATTATGTTCAGAAAAAACAATATAATATATTGAAAACATAATGAAATTCAAAGTAAGCTATTATATTTCTCAACTCATAATTGTAACAATGTTCACTATGTAATCTTGTGTAAAGTCAAATAACACTGTATTTTATGATATCGTGAAAAAATATTGTGATAATTCAAATTCAAAGCAATTTATGCAAAATATAGGCCATTGCTCAATTAATAATTTATCGTTATTAAAAATATAAAAATATATGTCAAATAATCTCATAAACTTTTCACATGTTTAAATATTGTTTTTTCTCAATGGACAATGAAAATGCTTAGTGCCAGCCGTAACGCAAGACAGGAAGTATGATTATGGTGCAAATGTTTCAAATTGTAGGGAGACTTCTTAAAATCATAATAAGAAACAAACAAAAAAAGATATATTGTACATATAAAAATAATTACGCTTACTGTATCTCTTACTTTTAGGTAATTAACTAAATAATTGTAATTAATGTTGTTGTGGTAGGCACACAGCGATGTGTATGAAAAATTTATGAATTCAAAACAATTTTAGAGAAGGAGTAATAAAGAAATTTTATCCTGGATAGAACTTATTATTTTGTAAAAGAACACTTGCCTATAATAATATCTAACATTTTCTAAAATTTAATTTCTGCTCCATATTTGTACATACATTTTAGAAACATGATTATTTCTCTCGTTTTTCTCAAATTTATCATTAAGCATGAAGGTTCTATTCTTTTTTACATCCTCATCTTTACATGGTATATTAGTAATACCATTAATTCCTTGTCAATTTTTGGCATTTACTTATACATTTAAATTTATCATTATATATTGGGAATCTTCTGCTAAATGAATTTATGAGAAGAACAAGTGATGTTTGGAGAATTATCCAAAAAGATTCTTGTAAAAAATAATTTGTTTATTTAGTTGAAACGCTTTAAACGAAATATAGTGGTACATGGATTTTTATATAAAATTTATTAATGTTACATTTACCCAATAGTATCTTTGAATAATAAAACATCAAGAATTATCGAAGTTTGATCGCTCAAACCAAAGACTGAGTTTGCTTTATATTTCTGGTTTGGTAAACACGAAATTTCACTAATCCAAGGCTAACAAAATTGTTTAATTGAATAAAAATTAAACAACTATTCATTAAATTCATAAATACATACAATACGCATAAGCTACTTTTTCGTTTCATTAAAAAAAGTAATCTATTTTATAAAAATTGTTTTAAGGGTTGGTCATATAAAATCGTGAAATATCGTGTTCCCAATTCGCTGCATTGACAAAATACATAATAGTAATATTATTACTTAGATATAAGCCCAAATCAATGCAACTTTACGGAGCGATCGGATGAAGTTATTAATCAATTCATATAAACACAATTATATGAATAAAAGGAACTTATAGTTAAACTACCTGAGGAGAAGTTCCAAAAATTTTACGCATTAACTTCTATAATAATGCAGACAGGCGTCAAAGTGCAGTGTATCCACTATATATATATATATATACACACACATATATATACATATATATATGCATATATATATATGATGTATGCTGCATGTATATATATATATATATGTGTGTATATATATATATATGTAAAATTTTATTCTGTGAATACAGTAGAACTTCTATGTCGCTGTGCGACAGGAAGATTTTATTGGAAAGTCTCTCCTACCAAAGCTCTGCTTTGAACAAAAGTTTGTCAAGTGTATAAAGAATTCTTCTCAAAAATGTATGGTTGGAGGATGTAAAAGAAAAATCTATGTATTTAGAAAATTTATTCCAGACAACTTTCAACTTATTCTTCAACATAAACATTTGTGCTCATACTATCTGTTAACACCTCTTTCTATATATGTACATATACGAAGTAATCTTGATAAGTTCAAACATAGTACAATTATAAATTTAATACAAAAAAAAAAAAAAACACCGAGCATGATAACATTATATTTTTAAATTTTCAGTAATACAAAATCTTTATAATATTCTTTAAGACAAATCAGTGCTAATCGTAAGTTTCTAGAGGTAACTAAGTTAAGTGACATTATCGTACATAGAGTTAAATTAATAATTTTATTATTTTTCAATTTTTACTTCGTATAATATCATTAAGATTGAGATGTTATAAGATAGCTGAGTTATATTTCCTACGAAGTATGTATAGAGATTGAAACTTAACTATTGTTTAGTATTAATATGCATAAGTATTGTGATTAACACTTGACTCTAGTAGGCAATGTAACTAATTGAATGTATATAAGTCAATTTACGGGTTGCATTTTGACTATTAAATATACTATAATTGTGTAACTCTTAAAAATTGGCATAACCATAACATACCAATTCTTGTACATATTCACATATACATATGTACATGTATACATACGTATAATTATGAGCTAGCATAAAGATACAAACATTAATATATTTATATATGTGAATATATTAATGTACATTGTATTTGTATGTACAGATTTGTGGTTATATATATGTATATGTACACATTATACAACTGCAGACAGAAAAACGGAGGAAGAGAATGAATGAATGAGAGAGTGAATGGGAGAAAGAGAGAAAGTGAGAGTGAGAGAGAGAGAGAGAGAGAGAGAGAGAGAGAGAGAGAGAGAGAAAGAATGGGATATACTAGGATGAATTTTGCTATAGATTAAATTTTTTGCATATCCACGTCAATAGGTCTTACGCCTGTTTCCTTTGCCTATTCTATTTATACTGCATTATGTACGCTTTCTATGCTGTACAATGTCAAAATGTTATTTCAAAGTAAACGATCTTTTTTTTTTTCTTAATATTGCAAAATGCAAAGCTTCTCCTCTTAAAGGGAAAGTATATCGTTATGTTTCAACTATAATGATAGTGGAAAAACAGTGAACTGGTATATATTGCAAAATAAAAATTGGTAAAGCAGACATTACTGCAAAATAAATTCTGATTATATCAGGTTTACAATTTTTTTTTTTTTTTTAACCAATCCACCTAGGTTCAAAATATAATAATTCTTTTCTTTTTCTTTTTTAATTTTTATCTTAAACGAAGGTAAACAGAGGTAAGTTTATGTAGAATTAATAATCACCATCATGATTGTTAACATATTAAGAAATTAATGCTAAATCCTGTAGAGTATTTTAATTACGTCTTTTATCTGTTTACCATAATTGTGTGTTTAAAATGATAAATGCATCAATATATACGAAACTGACAAAGGCATGAATTTCAAAAATTTTTAACACACTATTATGGAATAAATAAAACTATGTAAATATTATTTAACTATTATGTAAAAGTTCTTTTTTGTTTTTCCGTTAATAATAAAATAATTTGATGCGAAAAAAGAGCGGTAAAATTTTCCCTGCATAAAATATTACAACGTGTCGGGAGAGAAAGAGAGAGAAAACGAGAAAATATTTAAATATAAAATATTAAATGTTTTTTTTTTTTTTTTTTTTTTTACTATGTTACATATCTTACACAAGTTTTATTTATATAATTTTTATTAATATTTTATACATTATGCGCACGTTATATTACAATTATTTAATCTGTTCAAACTGATATGACATTATTAAAAAGCAATAATATAAACTACGTGAAATTTTTAAACTTCAAGAATAAATCATTGCTGCCAACTATATATTCGTATGAACAACACTAGTTCAGCAATTAGTTTCATAAGAGAATTATAATTATTTTGATATTTCGTTTCATAGATTTCAATAACATCTCATATTCTTGGAAATGTAAACTTCTGTTTTATTTAAAAGTGAAAAAAATTTATATAAAGCAAAAGGGCATTATGATCTGTATGATTAATTAGGTTGGTATCTCTGATAAAATTTCAGATTGCTACGATTTATTAATTTATTTCACGTTGTGATAAACTTGATGTAATGTTTATTATATTTTCAATTATGTACCTTTCCTCGATTTAGAAATGTGACATAGTAAATATAGATAATAATGCAAAAGATAAGAACAGTGGTTTATACAACCACGTCTAACCACACACATTTTAAACGGTTGTTTTTATGTATATAGTCAGTGTTATCAATTAAATGACTAATAACAAAGATTAGATGAGTAATAAAAGATTTTACAATATTATTCAAAATGTCTGCTCAAACGAGTCTTGATCAATATTTTAAAATAAAATTAAAAAATAATCGGACAGTTAAATCGCAAAATCTTGTTGGTGTGAAAGAACTTAAAAGATTGAAAAAGGTAAATATATATAAAACGCTTTATCTTATATAGATAGATAGATAGATAGATTAGAATAAAATATCTATTCTTCCCCTCAGGGTTTGAAGGCTCTTTTCCAGAGGAGCGTACCCAAACCTCTTACAGATCTCGCTTTATTTTATTTTATTCTATATAAAAACGTTCTATTCTACGACATTTTATTTTACATTCAATTTCGAATTCTTTTAGCAATCTAAGAACAAAGAATCACGAACAAGATTTGAACAAAGTAATCAAAGAAAGCATTTTTCATCAATTAATACGTCGTCATCTCATAATAATGAATCAATAGATAATGCACAAATAGCAGATACGGGTACTCATTTTATGGTAGGTATAAATACAACTTATGTATCAGATGACCTACTAGATAATGAAACTGATGCATTATCAGATTGCTCTATAATATATGAAAAAATATGTACATCAAATAATAAAATATCAACTGATAAAGAAACAGCAATGGAGTATAAAAATCAAGTAATGAAAGATTCCGAAGAAACTTGTATCAACAGTCAATTACAAAGTTTTGAGGAACAAGTATCGTCTAGTCACAATGATGATGAATATATGATGCCATTTAACTTACTTGAAAAAGGAAATAATAGCAGGTTTTCTATAGAAAAAGATTTAAAGATATCGGATATTGAAGATAAAGGCACGAATAAAAGAAAATACGACAATGCTTCTGTAAATAGTAGTCCTGTAAAAAGTGTATTAAACTCTCCTTCTAAGCAAAAATATCTAATTCTCAGTCCAAAGAAAAATTCGACCAAAGAAGTTTTGCCACATAATTCTAAAACCTCGAAGAACTTGAATCTTTATTTTCGACAAACAGTAAATATAGAACTTACACATACTGCAATAGAAAATATGAATTTTGTAAAAGAAGGTGCAATTCTGATAAATAATTTTGATCTACAAAAGATATATGCCCATAGTTCATTTACATTTAAATACAATCGTGTTGATACTAAAGCATCTGAAAAATATGAATATGATGATGTGATTATACCAACAGAAACATACGCAGCGCTTTTATTTATGATAGTAGTGAATGTTTTTTCAAATCCTATAAATTGCGGATATTTTGATAAGGATGAAATGGATTTTATTTTTTCTATGTTTACACTTTCTATAAATGCTCAAATGTTATTTGCACGTATCTTAAGAAGGAAATATTCATGGCACAGAGTAGAACATTTAAAGTACAACTATATAGCTGATGATTTGATACCATTTTACGACGAACTTGTGTCAAAGTCATTTCTTATATCTGATATCAAAAATGAAGAATTATCTACTTCCTTTACGATGCTTCAAGCTGATGAAATTCGTACAATTTGTAAAGACTTTAAATTAAATTATAATAATAAAGAAACAGCGATAAAGAAACTATTACAAATAGCAGCTAAAAAACCTCTGTTTCCTGGCATGAAAACCTCTGGTGATAAATTAAAGTCATTGATATCAAATAAGTTGGGATATTGTATACGTTTAAATCAAAAGACAAAAAATATTTTTGATAAGATATTTACATTATTAATACCTAATCAAGATCCTGAAGAAACTTTATCAGATACATATAATAAGTTGATGCAGATCGAACTTAAAAAGATGTTTTTTCCTAAATTTTCTGATAAAAGATATCCTATTTTTAGCAACAGAAATCAATTAATTCGGTAAGTGTCAAAAAATAAATAGTTTATTATAAATATTTTCATTATTACACATTTTTACTATTATACATTTTTTTATATAAATCTAAAAATTTTTGTTTCATTCTGATTGTATATTTTTTAAATACTTTGTATATAAATTATGTTTAATTAATTATCTATATTTGCATATAGATATATTGAAGCAAAACATGAACTGACTAATATATTAAATGCCATTACAAAAAAACAATGGGAAACTGTAAAAGACATTGGAAAGTTAGCTTATGATCAATGGCTAATTATTTTGAAAACTGAATACACAAGGTAATCATAAATATTAAATAAAATGCTTTATTTAAAATGTTTCATATATATATATATATATATATATATATATATATATATATATATATATATATATATATGTATGTATGTATGTATGTATGTATGTATGTATGTATGTATGTATGTATGTATGTATGTATGTATGTATGTATGTATGTATGTATGTATGTATGTATGTATGTATGTATGTATGTATGTATGTATTTGTATTGATAAAGTTTATGTATATAGTATATGGGATATAATTTAATTTTGTTTCATTTTACAGTTTAAAAAATTGTGTGCTTCCTTTGCATATATCTCGTTTTATGCCAGGTTATTTATGGTTGAAAATATTATCTAAAAGTATAGATGCTTTTAAGAAAGAAAAAGAGTCATTACCATTTGTTGTTGAAATTTTAAATAAATTAATAAATCAAAATTTTTACATGCAAAATAAAAAAGAAACTTGGTATGCTGAATTAGCAATGATTGAAATGTATCATAATAAAAATTTAGAGGCTAGTGCAAAAATAACACTACAGTCATTGAAAATTGAGACTTTATCCGAAGTTGGTATTGCAGAACTTTTAGAAAGAGCACAAAAACTTTGTAAAAGAAAAACTGGCATAAGTAGCACTACATTGACAAATGTTAAGACCATATTAAAATGCATGAATAGCAAGCTCAAAAGTCCAATATTAAATACAAGAATAGTGACAGCTACTTTAATAAAAGGGTAAGTTATAGTCAATTTAAATGGATATATGGAGCACGAATATATTGAAGAGACTATAAATTTATATTATAGAAAACTATATATTTATTTATAGAAATTCTAAAGCTAGTAAGAGCAAATGGTGTATTGATAATATCACGGATAATGAATCTTATATTTCGGTTGAAAAGGTTGCATTAAACTTTTATTATGATCAAGGTTTTAATGGTGGAATACATTGCGAAGGTGCTCTACCAGTTACTCTATTTTTTGCATTATTTTGGGAAGAACTGTTTAATATTGATATTCCTGGAACTTTTGTGACATTATACCAAACAGCTCCCTTAGATTTATTTACTAAGGATTTTTATAAAAACAGAAAAAAAACAATTGATATGAAACTTAACTTATTACGCAGTTTGGATCCAGAATCTTTTAGCAATATAGTAGAAAATAATTTTATATCGTACAGTCATTTTGAATCCATGATGCATGTAAATATGTTTACAAGTAATAATATTAAAGTAAGTAATAAAACGTTATGTATATCATAGTTAATAAATTAAATTATTGAAGTAGATTAAATGAGATAATATAATTTCATGGTTACAGGAAATCGTATGTTGTTTAGGAACTGAAAATGTTATAAAAATTTGCGAACGACTTATTCATGATTATACCTTATGGAAAGCTGGCTTTCCTGATTTGATCGTATGGAATTCCAATCATAAAAGTGTAATTTGCCATCATGCTTGTATATTTTAAATAGTAACATGATCAATGGATAATTTGTATTATGTTTCATGAAATAATTTTTGTTTCTTTATTAGTGTAAAATCATTGAAGTCAAAGGACCTGGTGATAAGCTTTCAGTGAAGCAAACGTTATGGTTACAGTACTTACATCAAATGGGAGTAAATGTGGAAGTTTGTTTAGTAAAAGGTAAATCATATTCATATAATTTCTTTATTTTCTTCTATTTGTAAACTTGAGATAAATTATGTTGTAAAATTTATGGCTCTAATGCTTCTGTTACGGTGATTGTACAAGGACCTTCAAAATGATATCTTTAAAAAAGAAAAATTATTTTGTAATAATTTCTATTTTGCATTACAATAATTTTAATTCTATTCTCTATAGATAATGGACATGGCAAAACTTACTGAAATTGCCTTGTCGCCGGAGTAATTTCAATATTAAATTCTGCAACTGGTACTCCACGATTAGCTACTTGTGGTGCAAACATTGCAGCTGGATATACAATAGAAGATGTACCAATTACCAAACATACATCGCATGTTTCAACAATCTCATCTGTAAATAATTTTAATAGACATCAAATGATTTTATTTCATTAATTATTACTTATTTTATATGCTTAATTAACCGTTGAATATCACATTGAATAAACATTGACATTGGGTCATTGAAAAAACAATGTCGAAAAGTACTAAATAGCGCGATCGCGTTGCTAAAGTTACATTTTTATATCGAATGATTTAGTATGTAATATTTTTATTTATATCATATATATATTACTATATATTATTATATATTACTATATATTACTATATATTACTTACAAGCTTTACTAAGTACAGATTCATCAAGACTTTCACCAAACCATACAATATCAGGCCTGAGCAAACCATTGCAATTTACATTCTCGCATTTAGGAAGTTCTTCTATTGGAATGTTAGCAGATGTAATATTTGGATCTGGTGCTCTATTATGTACAATGATGTTATAAAATATGTAAAATGTAAATTATAATTTTTACGCTGATATACATATATAGAAAATATCTTTACCCTTTTCCATCTAATGCAGCGCAAATTGGAATATTTTCATTAACGCTTATGTTGTGACATTTTGTACAACGCGTTCTATAAAGCGAACCATGAAGCTCCAATATATTTTCAGTTCCTGCTTTTTGATGTAAGCCATCAATATTTTGAGTTATCACTGTTACCTTTTTACCATCTTTTATAAAACGTTTTTGAAATGCTGCTATTGCTTCATGGGCCTGTCAATTTAAATTAAAATCAAAAACGTAGAATGAAAAGGTTCAAATCGATCATATCACCTAAATGAAAAGCATATAAAACTAATTATAAGCATGAATACCTTATTAGGCTTGACTTTGCTCACTAATGTTCTTCGATATTCATAAAATTCCCAAACTAATGATGGATTTGCGGCAAAAGCTTCTGGTGTTGCCAGGCTTTGTGCCTGATATTTTCTCCAATATCCACCTGCTCCCCTAAATGTCGGTACACCAGATTCGGCTGAAATACCACTTCCGGTTAAAATCAAAACATTTTTACTATTCGAGAGAATTTCACGAAACGATTTCATCACGTTCATCGTACACACTTATTGAAAATTCTACGAGCTTTTTTGTCCATTCACGATCAGCTGATCGTGACGTAAGTTACAATTAAAGCTCACCCCTGATTTTATAATGTTATACGTCAACAATGAGTACAGGCGTAATTCGTAAACGATTTTGATCAAACAAAGTCACATTTTAAAAGTGAAGGTTTAATTAAAAACATGGCGCTTTTCCGAATTTGTTTTATTTTCTTTGAAAAACTGTATCAAAAAATGGTGTTCTATTGAGAATAGTTTGTTTATAAAAATAAAGCTTTTTCAAAAATTCGAACAAGTTATGTTCTCGCTTAAATTTTCATCTTCAAAATGATACCTTGTTTATAAAAATTGTTCAAGACTTACATTTCCATTTGTTGTTGACGTGAAAGTTGTTTTCAACGTGTTTCGTGAAAAAAAGTGGCGCCCTCGAACTTTGCGGCAAAACAGAAGAAGCTCGTACCAATACTGCTTATTATCATATAATCATTACAATAGTGTGTGATTTGTTTCTGTAAAATAGACGATGCTTCTTCCTTGTTTGGTGACATACATAAACTGATGCTCGAATTTTTTAATGCGTTAAAACGCACGAAGAAGTCCCACTAACTTTATTCAGACATCTTAAATCGTTTTCGACTGTTAATTCTACGATAAAAATAAACAAATACGTGTTCAATCGTTCACTCTAATGAGCCTTAGGAATTTCATAATTATTTAAACGATGTATAATGTACACGGAGTGCAATAAACTAATATTTAAACAATAGTGTAAATTACACGGCTCGTAACACGCGTTAAATATAAAATAATTTTAATTCAATATTTCAATATAGTTAAATATCGAACGCTAAGTCGTTGTCTTCGTTTAATATCAACAAAAACGGACTTTTGAATGGTTTTGACTGAGCGAAAAATTATTCTTTTGCATTTCGACGAGTAAACATCGAAGCTCTCTCTCTTTTTACAGATAACTACTAATTCGATTGTTAAGTTACGGACTACTTAATTATTTTTTTATATTACCTTTACAAGCTTATATATCGATACAATAGGCACATAGCGCGGGCAGTACTCCTCTACTCTGCTTCTGTTTACTTTTTGTCTATATTTATTGTCGGAGTTTTATATGCTACGGACGAAAAGCATAACCTCTTGCATATGAAAATCGTATATTTTTAGATCTTGAATTATACAATATACCATGAATAGTCATAAATAATTTTTAAATATATATATTTTTATTTTACAATTTATCAAAATACAAAGAATTAATATGAATATTAAAAAATATTTATTTAAAAGTTTTGTCAAGAATTTCTTCCGATTCAAATCTCACGTACGTATACCAAATTAATTATCCTTTTATAAATTAAACGTATTGATTCAACTATTAATTATTTTTGAAAGGAAAAAGAATTAAGGCCAAAAATTGTAAATAACTCATTTGGTAAATATGAAGTTGTAGAACCGTGGCATGTTTCTGAAACGTGCCAAAGACACGTGCCATCATATGTTCCTAAACCATCTTACAGTTTAACTAAAATCCCAGAACCAGGTCCAATAAGACCAGAGATTAAAGATAAAAATCAAATAGAATGTATGAGAGAAAGTTGTGAACTTGCACAATATGTTCTTACTCAAGCAGGAGAATATATCAAGGCAAGAGTAAAAGATTATATATTTTATATATGATATATCAATATATATAATAATATGACTTTATCAATATTGAGAGTAATCATAATTCTTAGCCTGGTGTTACTACAGATCAATTAGATGAAATTATTCATGAAATGATAATAAATAATGGAGCATACCCCAGTCCACTTAATTATCGAGGATTTCCAAAATCTATATGTACTAGTATTAATAATGTTGCATGTCATGGTATCCCAGATAATCGTCCATTAAAATACGGAGACATAATTAACGTAGATGTGACCGTATGTATTATCATATTATTTAAATTTAACTTTTGTTATACGATTCTTCATAATTTTTTCTTGTTAAACGTTATGAATTTAGGTCTATTTAAATGGCTATCATGGCGATTGTTCAAAAACATTTGAAGTAGGAGAAAGTGATGCCGAGGGTAAAAGATTAATACAGGTAACTGAAATTTGCCTCAATAATGCAATACAAATTTGTAAACCAAATGAGAAATTTTGTAGTATAGGTATGTATTAATATTTTTCTTTTTTATAGTTATATAAAAATATTATAGTAAAGTATTTTAGGTAATATTGTGGAAGAGATAGCAAATAAGCATGGATATAATGTAATTCCTGCATTTGCTGGGCATGGCATCGGAACTTATTTTCATGGGCCACCTGACATCTTACATTTTGGTATATTCGTACAAATAATTTAATATTTATGTGCATAGATATTGGAATGAAATATTTTTTATTACATTTAGCACATGAGTCCAGTGAAAGAATGCAGCCAGGTATGACATTCACTATAGAGCCAATTCTAAGTCAAGGTGGAAAAGAGGTGGAAATTTTAGAGGATGGTTGGACAGCCGTGACAGTAGATGATGCTAGAACTGCACAAGTAGAACATACCATTTTGATAACTGATAATGGTTGTGAAATAATGACAAAGTAGTTACTGATATTTATGAAGTTGATATAAAGTAAAACTTTATATAATTCAGAACAAGCTGTGCTGTAGAATAAATTGTCTTTGATTATGTAATTAAATTTTATTTAATAAAATTATTTTTAAATATTTTAAATCAAAGAGCAAACATCATGTTTATTTGGTTAGAACAGCTGCTTCCCAGTTACTGTCTAATGTTAATGGACCTTGAATCTCCACACCTTCATCTTTAGTAATTATACCAATGTGATACTAGAAGAGAAAAGGATATCATATATCTTGATAAACAATAGCAGTAGCTACATCCTTTAATTTTCTCAATAAATTACCTTAGGAAAAGAACGTGCGTCTCTGTAAAAAAGAACTTGCATAGCTTTGTAAAGAAGTTCTTTTGCTTCTTCTTTAGTCATTTCATTATTTTCTTCATATGCTTTCCGCAATAAAGGTGTTGCCATATAGGCACCATAACCAGTTGCAATCACTGGATCGATGTAAGCAGTTCCAAGTTTATCTACTGTGCCTAAAAATCTGATAAAATATATACAGGCATATTGCTTATTTATTCATAATACCATATAAAGATTTATAAATTAATAAGACATATTTACGGCTTTCCATTGTCTAAGCCTGCAATTACAAAATTGTTCCAAAATGGATCATAACTTGATCGTCTGTTATACATCACGCGAGTTAACCAACAATAAAGGGCTTTAGGCTTTAAAGAAAATCCATCATCTAAACATTGTTCATCTAGACTAAAAACAATATTAAAATACAATTATATTTTTGAAATAGATATTCTTAGTAATTGTATAACTTACATTTTCTTTTCAATGTTACTTTTGATACACTGAAAATCAGCATAATCACCGCTAGCACCAAGAAGAATATTATCGTTAACTTTCATGATACGTTCACAATTTCTATATCTAGCTAATGAACCATAAGATGCCAGGATATCGGCAGCAATAATAACTCCATCTTTAAATTGTACGCCAACTACTGATGTTCCAGTTGTCATAGGTGCTCTGTACAAATATTTTTAATTTGTACTACAAATTGTTTTACATGATTTCTTTTAAGTTATGATTTATTTTTAAACTACATAGTACTATATTATAAATAACATTCTCATTACTATTATAACGTTAAAAAAAAAAAAAAAACAAGTTGCGAAACAATACTGTATTTTAAATACATAAAATATATAAATTCTACAAAATAACCTAACGTAATTTACAGGTTATACCTTTTATACTTCCTCGAATAGATATTTCTATATGAACGAAATAAAACTCACTGTGATCGTTGGCGCATTCCATGATCGACTGATTGTATGGTACTCCCAGGAAAATCATAAAAACAGCCCGGCGTTGGACCATTTTGCCAAAAAGGTGCGGGAGTAGAATAACCGTTACTACCAAAAAGCGCCATATTTACTACAAGTCACGATACAACTTTGAAATGTCATGTTCTGCAATCTATAGCGTTACAGCGCCATCAAAGACGCCATCTTTCAATACATATATTTTCTTGTTGGTGATTGGTCCGTTCTGAAATAGCTTTATTGGTTGGAAATTCATTTTATTTTGCATAGTAAATTTTTTTATTCTTTTCCTAAACTATTCTTTTCGAAACTAACCGTTTCCTTTTTCAAATATAAATACTCTTTAATATCATTCAAGAAATATGATTAATAAAGAATTTGATGACAAATTTTTACCATAATTGATAAAATAACAATAATTCAACAATTTTACGAATGAACAATAGAAGAAGTTAATACGATTTATTAATTATACGTTTTTCTATGTTTATGACGATGTCTCGTAACACAACAAATTTCATTTGTTACTCATCTTCTACCTGACCTGTCGGTAATCGATCTACTATGTGTTAACACTGCTCTTCTTTTAAAAAGTGTATTCATATTTAAAAATAAGAAATAACGTCGATAAGGAAGATCAACGTATTACTATTGCAGATAAGTAAGTATTTTATCAACGATAAATATAAATTTTTATGAAGTCACGAGGTATCATATAATACGTATATGCAATAAGATTATATTACCAGTCATCGATGAAACAGTTACTTTATCTGTTGTGCGTAAGCGGTTAAATATGAAACTAAATACGATCGTTGTAGCAGACGTAAGAATAGGATAGAATATATTGTCGTAACTTATTAAGAATTGTCGCGCATGTGCATAACGAATCAAATTCTTTTCAAAACGGAGAGAATTATATACGACTCTATATACGAGGTATATATTTTTGTATTAATATTTCATCGACTAAATTATTACTTTAAACATTTTACGGTTTAAATCCATGTTACGAGGAAAATCATTGCAACATTATATTTGCCTTTTTTTTTGCAAATTGTACGTAATAATTTTCATAGAAGTTAAAATAAGAATCATTATTGAACTGGTTAATGAAGTGATTAGTAGCGTTAAAAAATAATGACGTTTCAAATGATTATTCGACGAAATATGAAAGGTGTTCGTGAGGATGATAAAGATTTTTCTTTGGGTCACAAGGAATAAAGAAATAAAATAACGCATCTGTTTATAACGCCGTTCGCATTTGAACAAGTGTAATATCAACATTTTAATCGCATTTCATTGATACACAAGTAAATTTTTAGTTCAATAAACAACTATCGATAAAACTATTACTTACTATAAATATGAATAAGGCGTAAAGCAAATTGAAGAGTTTTCTTATCTTTTTTCTCCCTTTTTTTGTGTTTCCTTTTACCGTTTAATATTTGACAATTATCATATTTATATGTATATATATATATATATACATATAAATATATATATATATACATACTATTTTTTTATATATATATAAATATATAAATATTAACACATTTTAAACTCTTTCGCTTAATGCGAAAGGAAACTCAATGAAAAATAGATTACGCTTTGATTCTTGCATTTTCATTTGCTTTTTATCTTTTTCCTTTTTTCATATATGAGCGTGTATTCCTTTCTTATCGTGCTACGCTGCTCGTTCTCTCTCAAAGAAAATAAAAAAATGTATCATAGAGAGTGAAGGTTGAAAATAAACAAAAGGGATTGTTTATACGATTAATATTTGTACATGTAAAACTCAGTCGATGTATATAACTTTCGCATAAATCGAGACTCACGTTCTTGTCTCGCGCAAAATGGCGGTATCTTGAAAAAAAGAAAAAGAAGAAGAAGAAGAAGAAGTAGAAGAAAATGTTCTCGTTTTTTCATAAAGAATATCTGCGCGAGAAATATATATATAAATATATATATCATGATGCGATTATTCGTACGATTATTATGCGAAAGTTTAACAAAAGTATTTCTATCCTCTTTTCTTACATATCTTTTCTTTTATTTGACGAAAAATGATAGAACGCATTTATTGTTATTTCTTCCTTCTTTTTTGTTGTTGTTGTTGTAAAGTATCTTTGTTGTTGTATATAATGGCATATACTCTATTTTCTTTTCATAATTATAGCACCGCAACTTCTTTTAATATGTATAATATAACGCTTTATTATTTATTTAAAGACGTAAGAGATAAAGTTGACGAAATATAAGGAGGATTAGAGGAAGAATAAAAGACTATGAAACACGAATCAACGACCGACGTTTTTTTTGATCGTTATCAAGGTGTACGGGGACGGGGGATCGTGGGCAGAGGAAAAAGGGACATTGCGACCCGTTGCGTTTCTACGTAATATTATACATACATACATACATATATATATATATATATATATATATATATATATATATATATATATATATATATATATATATATATGCATAAAATAGCCGAGTAAGGAATAATTGTAAAGTTTTAATATAATACATAGGTACAGAGACAGGTGAGAGTATTTTGTAAGTATGCATATCGTTAAAGTTATTTCAGTGAAAGGTTATTTGTAATCATAAAAAGTACACGCACAATTAAAATAAACGTGTAATATAAGTAAGTAAAGTTATGACGTATAATAAAGAAAGTGATAATTCTAGACGAAAGAAGAAGAAAGTCTCGTAGTTATTACATATTCATATATCTTTATGTATATATCGAAGATATTACGTTTGCGTATGTGTATAGGTGTGTTGGATTTCCTTCGTATATGTATGCTACTTATCTACGAGAGATAAATTCAAAGTGATCAACACTTTCTCAATTATACCGGTCGTATTAAAGATTGCATGATACTTTTTCTTTTTTCTTTTTAAATATAAAAACTTAGACGCGCGTAAACGCTTCTTATTTTATTTGTAGAAAACATATTGTAAAATTAGAGGGTATCATTTAGAAAATAACGAGAAATACTTGGGCTAATAAAAAAGTTAAAAATTCTTTTTCGTTATGATTATCTCTCTTGAATTTATCTTTTCATATTGTTTCTGTTAACAAAAGATCCATTAGTACACATATATTAGCAATTGATGCGACTATTTGAAAGTTAATATAAAAATTATAAAAAATAATAAAAGGAAAGAAAAAAACAAACAAACGTCTAAGTCAAACAATTCTTGGACAAAATCCTAGAATTATAATTATTCAGAAAGTGATCCACTTTTAATTCTCTTCTTTGTGACTAGTCGTATTTATCTACATAGAAAATATTGTTGCTAATTCATGCACGCTAGACTTCTATAATTCTCGATCAAAGAATTATTTAATAAGTTTTAACGAGTTATAAGATATTGGTGAGAGTGTATAAATGATGTGCGTTTAAACGTGACGTTGTCACTTTATAAGCACGTTATTTATCAATAAAGAAGATAGAGAATTAAATGGGGACAAATAAATATAGCAATGTATGTAATATGTGTGTGTGTGTGTGTGTGTGTATTCACGATGTAAGTCAATAATTATTAACAAATTAAAAAAAATCTTTACTCATTTATCAGAAAAATAGATCTAAGATACCAATGGTTGTTGACTTACATTGTACGTTATTTAAAAGTGTATATAAAAATAATGAAACATAACTTTGACAAGAAAATAAGACCGGATCAATACAGCGAGGGAGAATAAAAAAAGAAGGAAAGAAAAAATAAAAAAATAGAAAAAAGAGAAAACAATTAAACGAGAAAAGACGGCGTGATCGATGCAGCACTTAAAAATAAGCAACTCTTCTTACAATAACATTTATAATCATTTCGACAATCATTGAAAATAATTAAAATCGGTTAATAATTTATTTCCTTTTTTTTTTGTTTCCGTATATAACTTCGGTAATCCTCGCAAAATATTGGAATTATTAGTATTGATTGAAATTTATATTATTAATTATTTTGTATTGATTGAAATTGCAACGAAGTAAATAGATAAAGCGCTTCGAAATGCAATGCCCTTCTTTCAATTAACGATCTTATAGCTTCGTTTTAAAAGTGGTTATAATATCGATGGTGTTAGGATATAATAGATTTTTATTTTTATTTTTTATTTTTTTTTATTAGAATGAATGGAAGTAGAAGCGGAAGCGCGAGCGGAAGCAGAAGAAGAAGAAGAGGAAGAAGAAAAAAAGCAGAGAAGCTTGAAACGAGCAGATTATTCTACGATGTTGGAAATAGCCGTCGAAAGTAATCAATGTAATCGTAAGATGACAAGACTGCGTAATTTGCTCACCCCGATTAATTTTCTTCCTTATTATTATTATTATTATTATTATGATTATTATTATGATTATTATTATTATTCTTTTCTTTTCTATACGTGTGTATATATTTTTCTTATTTTGTTGCTGTTGTTGTTGCTCCTCATTTTTCTTTCTCAAACGTCAAAGAATAAAATTGATCTACGTGAGTAATTTACACGCTTTCATAGTGTACAACTGTGCGTACATACGTATGTACATATGCACAATGTTGATCATAAATACGATCTATTTTTATCCCTCTCTCTCTCTCTCTCTCTCTCTCTCTCTCTCTCTCTCTCTCTTTCTCTATCCTATCTTTCTTTTTCCTTCTCTCTTTCTATCGCGATTGTACATGAAATGTGACAATTGATTAGAGCACAAAAGTAGATCGTAACAACGAGCAACGTCATGCATGCACAAGTGCAATTTTTGTGATAGATCTCCGATAGATGACAGACTTGTAAAATGTAAATTTAAATAAACTACGAGAGTTTTTGTTCAAACGTCTATTAGATAGATCCTATAGAACGTCTATTCGGAAATCGAGAAAGTCCGGTTTTTATTTCTCTTTGTTTTTTTTGTTGTTCTTTTTTCTTTTTTTTTTTTTTTTCTTTTGTAGGTGTTAACAATCGTGTCTGTAGGTATGTGTATGTATTAATAGATCATAGATGTATATATTTTATGTAGACACATCTATGCCACATTTATGCTTGGAAGAGCGATCGCAAATAATGATTCGACGCACAGTAAAAAAAAAAGCTGAGACATATATATATATATATATATATATATATATATATATATATATATATATATATCTTTTGACATCGATTATCGAAAAAGTCATTAAAAGTCATTAAAGAAAGAAGTTTCTAGATCGAAGTTGAAAATTGTCTTCGGTAATTCGTGTTAGCCATAGGTAGGAATGAAATTGTGTATATAGAAATTTACAGGAATATACATACATCAAACATACATAAATACATACATATATATATATATATATATATATATATATATATATATGTATGTATATATATGTGTGTATGGGTTTTTTTTGAAATTTGCACGGAGGAAATTGTCGGTCATTTTCTTTTCTTCAATGGATTTGCATGTGTGTATGTATATACACACAAACAAACAAACAAACAAACAAACGAACAAACGAACGAACGAACACACACACACACGCGCGCGCATTATACGCAACCTCTTTGCACGATATTACAGCATGTTTTAGAATTGCAGCGAATTCAACATTTTTTGAACCATTAAGATAATAGTTCAGAACCGGATGGATATTCCCAGTTTTCGATGTAAAGGAACGATATTCGATTCGTTGTGCATCGTAAAATTTCCGTTCCTTTACTTTTGGTTTTTTTTCTATTTTTTTTTTTTTTTTTGTAAACCCCTTATAACGCCATATTAATTTCATACTCATTTGTCCGCACTTTTGAAAGTCACATTTAATTTTCTTTTTTTCTCTCACAAAATTAATTATTAATTCATACTCTATCTGTATATACTCGTATAAGTTTCATTTGTATCGTCTTTTTTTCTTTTTCTTTTCTTTTTTGTTTTTTTATTTTTTTTTTTGTATTTTTTTTTAAAGACAAACAGAAAAAGTTATAGAGGGTTAAGAGATTCTCTTTATTATTATTATTATTATTATTATTATTATTATTATTATTATTATTATTATTATTATTATTATTATTTAGTCATTTTCTTCGTCTCTCTCTCTCTCTCTCTCTCTCTCTCATTCTCGGAAACGAAAAATCACGGTGCGTGCTGTGCTGTCCCATTTTGCAAACGCTCGTCGTTATTATAATTATTATTCTTCGTCGAATTCCGTGCGACGTATAATTGTCCTACGTGTAATAAAAACGAAGCTATGTACGTACATCGTGAAATCTATCACAGCCATTTTCACTTAACTAGGGCTCGATAAATAATCTCGCTGTACTCGGTCTTACGATACTTCGATAACTTTACGAAAGAATCATCCAAACATTATCATGGATTTTCTTTTTCTATATGTTTTGGTTCTTTTCTTTTCGTTCCTTTTTTTCTTCTTTTTCTTTTTTTTTTTTTTACTTTTTTTTACTTCCTTTAATTTATGTGAAACCTAACACGAGCACGGTGAGGTTATAGTTACTGCCCTGTTCGGTTGGAACACATCGTTCTGAGCTCATTCCTTTAACAGCCGAATATGTCAAATTCTAATCGTCTTTCTAAACAAAACGAATATGTTAAGGATTTTGACATTACTGTCATTATGACATTACTGACATTACTCTCTTTCTCTCTCTCTTTCTCTTTCTTTTTTCTTTCTCTTTATAAACTCAAAAAAAGAGAAAAAATTAAATACATAAAAAAATAATATGATACTGATCGTCGAAGCGAATTTTCGTCATTGATTTATTGAATCATAAGAAAGAATGTAAATGAGATATTAATTGTCCTCTTTGTTTTACGTCTTGTCGTTGTTAAAGGAATGAATACATATATCGGACGTTACGAAATAGACCTACTTCCTATTTTACGTATCGCAAGGCGATTATTAATCGTGTCAATTGCAACTTTAAATGCGCATTTAACGTTGCGGTAAGCTAGCGTATCGTATCGCGATAATCTAACACAAACCGGTCGGGTATCGAATTGTAAAATTTTCTAATTGTTTATTTTATTTTTTTTTTCTTTCGTTATCCCTTTTTTTCATATACGTGTATGTATATACTTTTTCTCTTTTTTTCCCCATCAATCAAATCGTCGAAGGTGAACATTGATGGTCGCTCAAAATTAAACGATCTTTCTTTGTCACACAAACACGCACACACACACACACACACACAGGCACACACATACACGAATCCACATACGCACACACGTTTAGGATCGTTCCTAATTATTACGAATTTTAATGTTAAAAAAATAATAAGGGAAAAAAGCGATACATACGTGTGTGTAAGTGTCCTATGTGTATATATATATTTATATATACACATGTAAAAGTAAAATGAAAACGTTAAGTTAACTTTCCCGTTGGATTTGTGTTGACGTTTACATATGTTCAAAGCACTTACGAGTAAAATATACTTCATTTTTGTATAACTTCGTTTTACAATTCAACGTTAATTTAAGTATAATACCATATAGAGACTGTTTGGCGCTTCAGTATCGTCATGAAACTTTTAACATTCGCGTGAAGATTTTGTTCTTCGAAAAAATAATCGTATCGTCCGTTCCTACGTATAATTGGATATCCTAATTTAATTGTAACAAAAAGAAAATCATCATTTATCTCGATAATACATTGAAATAGTTTTATAAAAGAGAAAAAGTTTCGAATTACTTTATGTATTTTTTTTCTCTCTTTTCTTTCTTTTTTTTCCTTTTCTTTTCTCTCTCTCTCTCTCTCTCTTTTTTTTTAATAAAGATTATTATATCATAATTATATATTGTGTATTTTTTTTCGAAATATACGAAGAGACAGACGAGTTTGGATTAAAGATGGCCGTCTGCTTTGAAATCGGTTCATCGTAAAAAGTACAGGAAAGGGTTGGAATTTCATGAGAATACTTGCATTTACGTGTGCACACTTTCCTTATCTCTTTCTTCTTCTTCTTCTTCTCTCTCTCTCTCTCTCTCTCTCTCTCACTTATTTGATTCTCTTTCTCTGTTTATTCATGCATGCACTTATACATACAAAACATACATACATACATATGTAGATCGGTGTATATAATTAAACTTCCAACTTATTTAATACTATGCAACATTTACATACTATTCGATTGCGTGACTAGGAAAAATGAAATAAAATAGACGTTTGTTGTTTTCCATATTGACGGTTTAAGTTTTCGTTTTCATTTTTCTTTGTTGTTGTTGTTGCTGTTGTTTTCATCGTCGTCGTCATCGTCGTCGTTGGGTGCGTCTTCAATACATGCGTCTGCTTATGAAATGATCCATTCTCTTCTTACACGTACTTACTACACGAAGAATGTTGTGTTATGTTGTTCTTAATGTTATTTATATTAAATAACAAGATTAACGTGCGCAACGGGAACATATTAATTATATTGAAGTTTCATTGAATTGTTTTTCGTACAATTAACACATATGGAACGATTAGCAATTAACAAGTTCGATGGTTATTCTTTTCTTCATTTCTTTTTCTTTTTTCTTTTGTTTTTTTTTCAAGTTCAACCATTTCAATTTTTATTCGAAGGAAAAAAGAAAAGAGGACAAATTTGACTACAGTAATGATATTAAATTTTTTATGTTCGTCGTCGTGCACTCCCATCGTTGATATATTTTTCTTTTTCTTCTTATTATTATTCCCTTATTTTGTTCTTTTTTATTTTAAATTTATTTTCTTTTATTGTAATTGCACGAGTTAAAACGAAACGATTTCTCATTTTTGTCCTTGAAAAAATATAATTGACAAAAAATTGACGAAAGTTATCTCGTGTCGATCGATCACGGTAATTTTCGTACATTACTTATATATTTCTTGTTTGTTTCTATTATCCGTATAACACGTAAAACACAAATTTTTTGCTGGTTGGAACGGATCGAAAAATATAAAACAAAAATACGTTGAAACAGCGTCATTTTCTTTTCTTTTTTTTCTTTTTTCTTTTCAAGGAAATATTATCATAATGAGTGTATTTATGCAAATAATAGCGATTAAAGTAAAAAGGTTATATATATACACACATATACTACATATATATATATATATATATATATATATATATATATATATATATATGTATGTTTATATATAAATATATCTTTTTTACGTTCTTACCTTTCAATAAATATTGCTTACACTTAATAGATACACAGTTTAAAACAAAATCAAAAATATTGTGCGTTCGAACGAACCTGTCTTTCGAACATTCCGACAAAATAAAAAAAAAAAAATAAAAAAAAAAAATAAAATAAAATAAAGTAAAAGAAAAACTTTCAAGGATTATTTTTTACAATTGGGATCTCATAAAACATTTTGGGTACGTGTGTTAGATCAATGCGCAAAATTGTATCGTTATCCTTTGTTGTTCGATAGATACGAAGGAATATTTTGATAACGGTGCATTCAAACGCGTTTATAGAGTTGCGTATGTATGAGAAATATTCGCGCGCGTGAAAAAGTCATAGCTCCGAATTAATTCTCAAGTAAAATCATTTCTATGGAACAAGCGAGATTTTATACTAGTTAATCAAGATTTTTTGTTTCTTTTTTGTTTTTCGTTTTTTTTTCTTTTTTCCTTTTTTTTTAACGAGCTTCAAATATATCGACGTAAATAAAATTATTGCTTTCGTAAAATTACATTTCATTAAATAAATAAATAAATGAAAAAAGAAAAAAGAATACTATCAGAGTTAATTATGATTTCACGTACATTAAATTTTTTTTTTTTTCTTTCTTTTCTCAACTGAAATTATTTTTACGAAAGCAATAATACGTTGAGAAAATCTCGATTCAATTTTAGTTTCTTTCCTTTCCTTTCTACAAGCTGATTAACTTTCTCCATCTTTAATTAATATTTTCAATAAACAATATACAGAGAACAATTGATCATTAAAAAAAAAAAAGAGATAATAAATTAAAAGCAATTAATACACGAATCGTGATTTCCTTCTTTTTCTTTTTTTTTGGTTTAAACCATCTAATCAAATTTCATCCATCGTAGAACCTTATTATTCCGACAATTGTTGAAATTCAGCATGATTATTATTCGTCGATAATTATACAAGATGATTATTTCATCTTCTTTATACAAGAAAATGATGAAAGTTGAATAGATCTGATCTCTCTTTGAAAACATTCGTTCGCTAAGTCCTAAGTGCTTCTTTTTCATCTTCCTCATTAATTCAATGCTTGGCTTAAGGGAAAATGTATGTATGTATGTATGTATGTATGTACACATCTACACACGTATATATACATACGTACGTACGTACATAAGAATTGTACGTATCGGTGTCGGAAATAGAAAGAAAGAAAAAAAATTAAAAGAAATTAAAAAAAAAAAAAAAAAAGAAAAAAAGAATAAAAAAGAAAGAAAATACATCAAAGAGCTTTAGAAATTTGCTCCCTTGGCATTCTTTTCTCATCACGAATAATACAGATCTTCTGTATAAAAAAAAAGAAAAACTACTCTTTGCGGTCGTTTTGCCTTGACGAAATACTTTGCGCTTGGCACGAGGCCATGCCGCATGATATATGTTTTTTTTCTTTTCGTCTTTTGTTTTCTTTTTTTTTTTTTTCTTTTTGACTCTAAACAGGTCAAAAGTTTAGATCGTTACTCGTACTTTCTTCTTTTTCGCTCGTTACAATTTTTTTCTTCTCTTTCTTTCCCTTTGTTTTTCCTCCATTCGCAAATTCTATCGAGAAAATTGATAATCGAAATCAAATCGTGAAAATTAATTTGAAATAAATTTTAACAAAATTTCGGAGCTAATCCTAATTCTTTTAACGATCCCAAACCCAGGTACAATCGTCGGGAAAACGCATACTCTCATTCGCGACCCAAAAACGTGTTACATGTGTAAATTGGCGAGCTATCGTAATTCATCAAAACATATCTCGCTTTAAAACGCGTAACAATCCGTTTTATGCTCGCTCGATGTTTCTAAACACACACACACACTCTCTCTCTCTCTCTCTCTCTCTCTCTCTCTCTCTCTCTCTCTCTTTCTCTCTTTCTCTCTCTCTAAAATATCTTTCTATCGGTGATACCATTCGATACGAAGTTTTATATTAGAATAGAACTCGTTGAACTATCGATAAACTAAAGCAATCTATTGTAAGAAAAAAGATAAATATATATATATATATATATATATATATATATATATATATATACACATACATATATATACGTATATATATATATATAAATATATGTATATATATATATGACAAAAAAAGGAATCAAAAAAGAAACGCAAACTTTCGAGACTCTTTTACGTATTTAACCTGAGAATGAACATCGTTGGAAGCAGTTTCATCAAATCACGTAATTTTTTTACCGATAAATTAATTAAAAGTCTTTGATAAAGTGAAAAATTAACGATTTGATTCGATTCTAGTTTTTCTTTCTCTTTCCCTCCCCCCCCTCTCTCTCTCTGTCTATCTATCTCATTTTCTTTCATTTTTTTTTTATCTTCCCCTCCAGATTCTGCTCTTTACTACACGTATACTCTACACATTGACAATTCAATACTTTCAAATTCTTTTTAATTCATCGTCTTGGTTGAGAAAGCTTAGTAAAAAATTTCTTTTCGATCTTTGCAATGCTCTTACATACGTCATATACTATTACGAAAAATTAAGGCACTTCTACGTTCAGCAAATTGTCCTCAATCGTCTTTATCTCTTTCTCTCTCTCTCTCTCTCTTTCTTAAACTCACCTCCTCTATCTCTCCCGTTTTCTCCTCTTTTCAATTATCTTCGAAAATCCGAGGGGAAGCCTTTCTATCAGATCTTACGTTAAAGGCGTTTTTAAAGCGATCGAAAATCGGTATTAGGTTCAATCATATGGAATAAATGGGTCTCGCATAAAGCTGGAGGGTACTGATAGAAGACCGAACGAGACGTGTAATAATTTTTTTTTTGAAAGAATAATCGAAGTTTCGAGCGGTTTTACTTCATTCATCTCTCTTTTTGTTCTTTCGATGTCTACGTCCTTCTAAAAAAAAAAAAAAAAAAAACAAAAAAAAAAAAACGGAAAAGAAAAAAAAAAAAACGAGAAAATTTTATTGCCCATACAATCGTCATTTTTCACTTTATTATTTCTCGTCGTTCATATCCAAAACATTGTTTTTTTTTTTTTTTTTTTCGCGTAATTTGATGTAAACTCGCGCGCGTCATTTGATAGGCAAATGCGTAGAAGAGGCAAACACGGATTTTGTTATAACTTAATACTAATTAAGAAAAGAAAGAACCATTTTGATGCGAAGGTTCGAACGAATATTACAATCGGCAATTCTCTTTATGTATGTACATCGAGCGGCACAATTTTTTAGGAAAATTTTATATGAGAAAATACGCGTGAGTCTCTCTCTCTCTCTATCTTTCTCTCTCTCTCTCTCTCTCTCTCTCTCTCTCTCTCTCTCTCTATCACTCTCTCACACTTGCTTTCAATTTTCATTCTTACATCTCTCTCTCTCTTTCTCTCTCTCTATCTCTCTCTCTCTCTCTCTCTCCATTACTTTGTTTATTATTTTTCAAAGAAATCCCCGTTTAAACCGATTAGTTTAGATCGCGAGAGCGACTGAACTAGTCATTACGACTAGTTTGCGGTATGCGCAAGCGCCATGGGCCCAGTGAGCCTGGACCCCTCGTCACTCGGGTACCAGCCCAATTTACAAGAGCCCTACTTGACGTTTGCAAGTTTTCTGGCGCACACACACGACTCAGGCAACATACTATGCTCTCTCTCTCTCTCTCTCTCTCTTATTATTTCTCCAGTCGACAAGAGGCGTTCGCGAACATAGAAGACGATGCGAAGGAGTGAATCTACCAGAACGAACATTGTTGGCTTCAGCCTTGTGAAAATCATTGTGTGCTCTTTATTATTTCACCTCGTATCCTTAATTTCCATTTTGCGGCCCCGCATATGCATGTAATAGTTTAATAAGTCCCTTCTTATGCGGTTTCAAACGTTCGCCGTACGTGTGTGGTAATTTTAATAGCAATAGTGGTTGGTAAAGTGTAGTGTGGTGTAGTGGTGGTGGTGGTGGTGGTGGTGGTGGTGATGGTTGTTTGTGATGGGCTATAACGTTATACACATGTAAACGGTAATAAGGTTTACGACGTAAAGTTTAAATAAACATCTATTTCTTTCTTTCTCTCTTTTTTTTTTTTCATTCATTCATTATTTCGTTCTTTCTTTCCTTCCTTCTTTCTTTCTTTTTCTGTAAGTGTATTGGTGGAGGTGTAAACGAGGGTATTTGTTGTATCTCTGTGTGTTCGTTTTGACAGCTTCCTCTATTTACTATTGATTCCCTTCTATGATTGCATCGCCTCTAACCGGGCTATGATTGGGCCGGGCCCCGAATCGTATTTACAGATGGCATTTGAAACGCACACGGGCCCAGGGTCTCACTGAGCTTGTGCACTAGGATCGCACTGCAACAGTCGCACGATCGAGGGATCACTTTTAGCACCCTCGATAAATTCATCGAGAGATAATTTCCCGTCCTTATTCTTGTCCATCTGACGAAATATTTTGTCTGTTCTCTTCTCCGGGGTGGACTCGTCCTCTGGCATTTTCATCACTGACCCTACCATCTTGTATATTGCCTGGAAGGAGGTGGTAATTCGTATTTGTTTACCTCTCTCTCTCTCTCACACACACACACTCCCTCTCTCTTTCCTTTCTTCTCTCGTGATCGATAAATTTGTCTGTTAGATTTATTTTTTTTTTTTTCGTTTTCCACTTTTCTCGCTCTAATTTCCATATTCCCGTTTTTAATTAACGGCAATAACAGTTAACTTACCTTTCGGTAACTAATAAATATACCTATTTCAAGGTATAAGTATAAATAAAATCTTGCATTATAATTAAATCGATAAATGAAGCGCTTTTGAAAGTTCGTCCTCTCAAGTTGTACAATCGATCCGTTTTTAAATGGATAAATATAAATAGTAGGTAGAGAGGACAACCCGTGTGCGTATATATATATATATATATATATATATATATATATATATATATATATATATATATATATATATATATATATATATGTATATATATCTTTACATTTGCATTCGTGTTATCGATCAACTCGATGAGAGATAATTAGCTTCGGAATTACTTACCGTCACGATCTCAAGCATCTCTTGTCGCGAGATATATCCGTTACCGTCAAGGTCGTACATACTGAAGGCCCACTTTAATTTCTGTTCCAATTTTCCTCGGGACGTCACGCTTAGGGCGCAGAGAAATTCTCGAAAATCGATCGTCCCGTCGCCATTTGCATCGAACGTTCTAAACACGTGCTCCGCGAACTATAACCAAGTAATTTGCATAGTAATTTACTTGAAAATCCCACTACAAGGATATTCAGATAATTTATGCGTTAGATTTTTTTCTTTCTTTTCTCTCCTTTTTTTTTTTTTAACCCTCAACGCCACCCCGTATTATTACACTATTATATTCGTATTATTATCAAAACTCACCTTCGAGGCATCGCCGTAAGGGAAAAAATTGCCATAAATTTTCTTAAATTCTTCGACGCTCAAATGTCCACTAGGACAGTCCTTTAAGAATCCCTTATACCATTCTTGAATTTCGGCATCTGAAAAAGGAGACATCGAATGGATTTCATCGATATAGTATTAAAATTCTTTGCGATTAATTATAATAATTATTTATGGTAAATCTATTTCATACGATACCTGAAAATTCAGTATTTTGTTTGAGATCTTCCAATACTTCGGGCTTTAATTTGCTATTTTGTTTCCCCATTGTAACTCAAAACGTCTGTCGGTACCCAATTACGAACGACAATTATGATCTAACTAAGTCTAATATTCTACGAATGCCTTTAAGCACAAGAAAGTTTGTGCTATGCAGCAGACGTACCTGTAAAAAGAAGATACGATATTATATCACAACGACAAATGTTATATTATTTTTCTTTTCTTTCTCTTTTATTATTATTATTTTTTCTTTTTTATTTTTTCTTATGTAACTTCTCTCTCGTGGTCATTATTATTATTAAAAGGATCAAACGAAAAGAAAAATGCAATAAATGCAGGGGTTGCCGAGTGGGATATTATCGGCGTACACTTCGTGCCATGTTTTACATGAAAAGTACATTTAAACAAAAATCATGCATTACAATTATAATATAAATGACTGTTTAGGTAATATCTAAATACACATTTAATATATACGATATATATATATATATATATATATATATATATATATATGTATGTATATTTTTTACAGTGACAACACATTATTATTTTATCTTATTTTTTTTTTGAATCCCGATGAGCTAAAATATTTCCTGATCGGGAGAAAATAATTTTAGCTTTAAAAATTGACTGATGCTCACAAAAGCGGCCCTCGACATACGACATTATCGTTATTTTTATCCTTGTCTTCTTTACTTGTTTTTTTTTTTTTCATCGATAATAAACTTTCCTTTACGCTACTTACTTTCTCAGCATTACATGCTATTACATTATTATTATTATTATTATTATTATTATTATTATTATTTTCTTTTTTTGTTAACTAAAAAATAATACAAAGCGTCTTGTGCACCCGCTTGCTTAAAAAGAAAATATTTTTTTAAAATATTACAAAATAATTCAGTACATTTATTTATTCATAGAATAATTATTATATCTTATAATCGACGATCTATGTAAGCGTAAAGATCTTTCTAAAAAAAAAAAAAAAAAAAACAAAAAACAAAAAAAAAAAAAGAACGAGATTAATAGACACGAAGTGGAGCCAGTTGGTTGATTATTTACTTCAAAAATCGACAATTTCAAGCAAACCCTCGACCCTTTCCATAAATATTTTTTAATCGATCTTCGTTTTATAAATACCTGATTCGATGATAAAAAAAAAAAAAAAAAAAAAAAAAAAAAAAAAAAAAAAAAAAAAAAAAAAAAAAAAAAAAAAGAAGAAGAACCACACGAAATAGAAGCGAGCTAGAAAAGCACAAAGGAAAATAAAAAGAATCGTTTGGTCGATTATTGGATTTGGAGAATACGAGTGCTATCTGTAATAAAACGTAGAGAAGAAGCAAGAAAAATTGAACGAAATTGATCGGTCACTTCTCGCGATGATAGAAAGCACATTACATACGTGTATATACATGTATATATATACACACACACACACATACACACATATATATACATATATACATTCATACGTATATATACGTACGTATGTATGTATATATATATGTGTGTGTGTGTTATGTACGTATGTAAGTGATCGATCGAACGAAAATTTTCACGATTGGTAGATGTGCATTGACCTATATTGGCCTGCACAGCCGCGTCCGATGTCCTTAAAGAACAAATATCATAAACTGTTGTCTTCGTCGCGTTGATATTATCATAATCGTTCAGTTTCCGTCTCGACGTTCGTACGATCCTTACTGCGTTTAAAATATTAATTCTCCTCTATCGACAACGTATTTGCCATCTAAAACATCCTAATAAACAATAGTTGTTCATATAAATGACACTAATTTGTTTGGTCTGTTATAACAGTTGAATCGCATTATAATAACTATGTAATGTATACGTATACGATTATATGTATATAATCGTGGATCTTAATAATCTTCTCTTTTTTTTTCTATTTTTCTTCTTTTTTTTTTTCTTTTTTCTTTTCTTTTCTTTTTTTTTCTGCGGCAAATGGTATCTACGCGCGCTCGCGCACACATAACACACACACAGAGACAAGTCAGGCACACACGCACACATTCTCCTAACGACACACGCGCAAGTGATAACGTGAAATTGGTTGTATATATGCATGTACCTATGCACGTATGTATGTATATGTATGTTCGTATATATATATATATATATGTATCTATATATATATATATATATATATGTATATGTATATATATGTACATCGTTACAAGTTTTATTCAATCGACCAACAAATATACAATTAATCTAACATTTGTGCGCGTGCGGTTTTTGTCGTACAAAATTAATTGCGAGTCTGTCCCGAGCTAGGCATATTATTTAATTATACGCACGCATATACGTATAATATAAACGCATTACGTATACGTACTCTTTATAACATAAGTTTTGCCGAATATTAAACATAGGATTTTCTTACGCATACTTCCATAACATTACAATCCATTTTTTAATTTATAGAACGACCAATCGTTCTAATTTCTTCCTCTTGGGAGAAGAGAGATTGATTTGTTTTTCTTTCTTTCTCTGCAAGGACAGAGATAGTGACACACGTTACTAACATTTTTCGAAACATTGCTTTTGAAAATTATACATACGAAAATACACACACACACACATATATATATATATATGTATGTATATATGTATATAAAATATTTTATAAATTATATATAATTATCATTTGAAACGAATGATGGTTCATTACAGAATATTAAATAATTAATTATAAGTATAAATATAAAGTTTCATCAAGTGTCCATAATATTTTATAATTAAAACTTTTCACGTTTATTAACTTATACGTATTTCCTTAAATTATTGAACAATTTTATCAGTATGGGAATGATCAGTATGCAGCTTGATTAGATGACAATTCGATTAATTAATATTTAATCAGAAAAAAACAAGGATTATATATGTCCCTTAATTAAAAAATGTGTCACTCCCCTTTTGTCCCATAAGTAGTATTGCTATTTCGAAGATTTAACTATTACATATTTCGCAAGCTTACGCATCTTTTCTTACTGATCATAGAGCGCCCATATTAATGCTTATTCGAGCGGACAAATGTATCAAGATCAAGCCCTTAAGAGGATATCTTGATATCGGTAACTTTGAAAGAGACACGAATAGAGAGAAGTTAAAAGCGATTCGACTTCAGTGTATCAAGTTTTTCATGATACGTATATAGGTTGATGAATGAAAATTAATCATCAAATTTTTTCAGAAATTTAATAGGCAATATCAAAAAATATTTATGCTTCTTTTATTTCTCCTTTTTTTTCTTTCTACTCGACGAATAAGACATTATACCTTATTTGAAGGATCCTTTCTTACTTTCATGCTTAGAAGAGCACATTTTTCTTATTATTTTTTTCTCTCTTTTTTTTTTTTTTTTTTTAACCATTAAAAACGGTTATACTAATGAGAACATATTTTATCTGAAGATCGAAGAAAACAAGAAAAAAAAAAAAAAATAAGAAAAAGAGAACTTTCGTTGTTCCTCCCTGTTGTGTTTAGGATTATTATTATTTATTTATTTATTTATTTATTTTTTTTTTGTTTGTTCTTCTTCTGTTAAAAGGCAGCATGATTTTTCTTAGGCTTATTATACTTAGGTTTAGGCTTTGTACATGGACGTGTATGTTCAGGTTACTGTGTATGTGTGTGTGTGTGTGTTATTCGTCGTTAAAGGACGACGAATTTGTTTAAGATAAAAATAATTTCTTCATCTTCTTCCTCTGTTTTATTTTTTTTTTTCATCATTATCATTATCATTATTTTTTCTTTATTTTTTATTCTTTTTTTTCTACTTTTAGGAAATGGATTTTTATCTTTCGGTTTACGATTGTAACTTTCGTAACTTTTTTTTTTTTGGACGATGAAATTTGACATACGTTAGACGAATCGCTTGAAATAAATAACAGAGAAACGATAAATAGATATATGGATTGACTGATTGATTGACTAATTGATTGATTGATTGATTGATTGATTGATTGATT
>OU426993.1:19317477-19329977 GCA_911387935.1 Dolichovespula saxonica | reverse complement strand
AACAGATAACGACGGATTGTCCGCTTGATTTTCTTCTCTCTCTCTCTCTCTCTTTTTTCTCTCCTTTCTTTTGATTCTTTTTTTTTTTTTCTTTTGGACCAGTTCATCAAATATTTGCCATCTTTGGCAAATATATTTTCATCGTGTTCGCCAATATACAAAATTTCTTTTATTATTTTTTTTTTTTTTTATTTTTTTTTATTTTTTTTTTTGTTTTTTAACACGTTACGCGCCGCGATTAGCTACCAATGACCGACACCGTGTGTATATATATATATGATTTTTTTTTCTTTTTTTGCAGTGTTTCAAGGTCACCGATGATCGGCAGTAACGCAGGAGCACTACGCAATAATATTGTTTTCCGGCGTAGCGGAATAAAATCGTATGAGATTTTTTACGACGCTGAATGTGTTAAATATTTATTTATTTATTTATTTATTTATTTATATATGTATGTATGTATGTACGTATGTATATATATATGTGTAAAGGTGTTTTATATTGAAAACACATTGCGCGTATACCAATGAGAAAAAGTTATTCTACGACAGCCTGACGTAGCTCATTCTAATAAAAACACAGTGTTGGTCGAATTCTATCACTAAACAGAGACCAGCCTGTTTTCTTCTCTCTTCTTCTTTTTATTATTATTATTATTATTATTATTATTATTATTATTATTATTATTATTATTATTATTACTACTAGTTTTTTTTTCTTTTTGTTTTGTTTTGTTTATCTGTTTGTTTTCTTTCCTTTGTATTTTTTTGCTTGTTTGTTTGTTTGTTTCTTTCTTTCTCACGAGGAAATATAGTCGATATATCCGAGATATTAATGAAATATCTTCTAACGGTATCCATTCATTAATAATTTCTTATTCGTTCGCGGTATCATTTTATCCAAGTGAATAAATTTTGCTCGGAAAAAAAAAAAATACAAAATAAAGGAAAAAGGCACGTAATCGTAACGAAGAGAAGTTGGAAGAAATTAAAAGAGAAAAAAAAAAAAAAGAAAAGAAACTATTTCGGGGAGCGCGTAATACGCGCACGCGATATTATTATTATTATTATATATTCATCGATGACTCCTCATCGAGATTTTGACGTATACGTAAGTAATAAAAATGTTATATATTATAATATTGTATTCGTTCGATAATAACAGCCGTTAAAATCGACTCGACGAATTTTCAATTCTTTACCCTTTCATTCCCTTTCGTTGCTCTCTCGCGAATATGAACAAAACGTTTCTCGAATCGTTCGATTTTGAATATTTATCAAATTCATCAATTAATGATAATCGGATTACAATGCGAAGAGCAACACACGTTCTGTTAATTCTAACGGCTTGGCTTATCCTTTACGTTGAAAATATATATATATATATATGTGTGTGTATGTGTGTATATATATATATATAAATATATAAAAAGAAAAGAGGAAAAAGAGAACGAGAATATCCTTTCATTTGCATAAAAGTTGTTGCGAATATTAAACTCGATTATTAAACTCGCAATACCGATCGAGTATTTTCGATGTTCATTTCCCTAATTCTTAAAGATTTGATCGTGCTTTAAAAGCCACTCAAAAATTAAGGGCCAAGCACGCCATTTTATGTATATGCCCGTTATAGAGCGCACTTTCCCGAAGGTACAACTAATAAATCCTCCTTCCTCTGTTAATTTGGACCACATTTGCGCGGTCCCCGCGAAATTGCTTAACAATTTTTTTTGTTTCCTTCAACCCCCCACCCTCTTTCTTTTCTTTTCTTTTTTTTTTGGTTTTCCTTTTTTTTTTTTTTTTTAATCGATCTTTTCGGTCCAGCGAAATTCGTTCAGAGAGTTGGTATTACGACGCGGTATTATCAACGCACGTTTCTTACGCGCGTGTAAAATCGATCGAATCGATACGCAATCGATCGAATCGATACAACCAGAGAATATTCGTAATCGAATTGTAACATATACGCCGTTTCACAGGTTTCGAGTGAAAAATCTTAATACTCAAGGTATTTATTGCGATGCAAGCAAAATCTCGCATTTTGCATTATGCGATCGACTTTCAAAAACGATTTATTTGCGTTATTACGAATTCGAGATATCTTATATATTTTCTTATTTTTCTTCGCGGTTTCTTTCTTCCCCCCCCCCACCCGTTCTCCTTTTTTATGAATCTCCCAACCGTGGATTAGCTTCGAATCTCAAATCTTAAGGTGTTCGTAATAGTGATCGGTCGCTATCGATGATGATGTTTGTCGCGTGGCTTTTCGTGATTTCTTGCTTTCGAGAAATAAAAATCATTGTCGTCGTCGTCATCATCATCATCATCATCATTATCATCATCATCATAATCATCATTTATTTATTCATTATCGTCGTTATCATCATTGTATTTGGACTTATAATCTCACGAAAAGACGAGGGGATGACTGCTGCGAAGCTGGAGGAGAGACGTTGCAGTGGCGATTAGTGATAATAAGACGGTGGCAACTGTGATGATGGTGGTGGTGGTAGTGTTGGTGGTGGTGGTGATGGCGATGGTGGTTTTGTTAATTTAACAATGGTGTTCCATTGGTAGTGGTGGTGGTGGTGGTGGTGGTGGTGATATTGGTGTTAGTATTTGAGGCGACGGCAGCAACAACAGCAGCAACAGCAGCATCAGCAGCATCAGCAGCAGACAGAGAGATCGTAACAGCGGCGACGGTAATAATTCTCTCATTATTTGAAAAATCCGTCTTCTTAAACCGTTCGGGCGCCACCTCAATGAATTATCTATTAAAAGGTTGGTCAGTCAGATTTAAGGAGCCAACATTTTGGATAGCTCCTCGTCTTGTAAGCAACCCTTAAGGAATTCTTCTTGGGTCAATTGCCCGTCGTGATTCTCGTCCATTTTGGCAAATATATTCTTAGTCCTTTCTTCGGCGCTGTCCGCTGGCCTGTTGCTCGAACATGCCCCTAACATATCGTATATCGCCTATAAACACACAAACGTTAAACGTTACATCGATATTTTTCATATTAAATATATTATCCAATATTAATTAAACATTTACGTTACATCACGTTACATCGATATTTTTCATATGAATTATATTATCCAACATTAATAAAACATATATTCGAGGACGAATCAATTCACGAACACGTGATAAATAAATAAATAAATAAATAAATAAATTCCTTACTTGTACGATCTTAGTCATTTCTTGAATATCGATAACGCCATTTCCGTCAACGTCGTACATCCGGAACGCCCACTTTAGCTTTTCTTCCGGTGTACCGCAGGAAGTTACGTCGATGGCTAAGAGAAATTCCTGGAACGAAAGAACGAGGAAGGATAGGCTTTCATCAATCCTTACGTTTCCGTTTTTTATTGCGATCGTTTTTCACTAAAACGCTTCCCGTGACTTTTCCCCTTTCCGACGGAATTTCTTCGCACAAATGATGGAAGCCATAGGGTATTAGGATGTCAGAGCGAAGATCGTGCTTTATATTGCCGATCATGACAAGATATATATATATATATATATATATATATATATATATATATATAGAGAGAGAGAGAGAGAGAGAGAACATTGAAAGGGTCGAATCTTCGCTTGGATATCGAGGTGAAGCGGAAAGGTACGATGGGATACGGGGTTTAGAGAGGTTGCTCGTTTTGGGACATGGTATAAGTACAGTGTATAGGTAAAAGTGGGTCAGCTAACGCTCGAAGGTAGATAGACAACGATGAGAGAAGGGCTTTGTAGGTAGTGTAAGACGTAGGATAGCGATAGAAAGGTATAAGGGGGAGGGGAGGGGAGGGGAGGGGGAGGGAGTGGCTTCGCTCTTTGCTCTTCCTGACCTTCGAAGTGTCTCCACTTCTCATATTGACCCAGCAGACACGTCGACCCCTCTAGTCACCCTTCCTCCACACATCACTGATTTCGGTCTTACATTGGGGACACGCTCCTTTTATAAAAGTCGCAGGAAAGTCGTCGAAAAGTAGCGACTTAAAGAAAGAAAAAGAAAGAGCGAGAGAAAGAGAGAGATAGAGGGAGAGAGAGGGGGGAGAGAGAGAGAAGGTTGGTAAGAGAGATCTAGATTGCCTAACCGAAAATTACAGAGAGGGTGAGCGAGCATTTTCCGCGACTTTTTGTCTCGGAGCATTGACGTCGTCTCCCTTTCTCTGTGTGACCGAAATTCAGACGGCAAAAGGCTCACGATAATACATATGTAATGTGAACGTACACGAAATCGCGCCCTTTCTCGTATATTTCCCTTTCCCCTCCCTCCCTCAGGAAACGAACCTTTGATCACTGATTTCGCTTAAGCAGGCATAAGTTGTTTATATCCTTATGAAGAAAGAATTCGTTTTGATCGGATTACGATTAACGAACGTTTGATCGTTCTTTTGTGAACTTTAACATCTTGTTCAATGATCGCTTTTTGTTCATATTTGTTGACGAATACTACGTGTATATATGTATATGTATACATATAATTTATAACGTAATATATATAATTTTTGTTAGAATCAAATATATCTTATTATTCGATCGATAACTGAGGTAATTAACGACTTCGTTGTATGCGAATGAAGTGCGATACGTTATTATTGAAAAAGAAAAGAAAGAAAAAAAAAAAAGAATTGTTATTTTACACGTAGACGAACACGTATCCTATAAGTTCGTTATAATAGTTCTATAACGACGTGAGTCTATGGTATATATTATCTTGCCTATGCACCATGTATAATAAAAGACGCACGCACACGCGTTCGAGTAAATGAAATTATCGACGTTCTCGTCAATATAAAAATATCCCTTACCTTAAAGTCGATATAACCGTTTTTATCCATGTCGAATGTACGGAATACGTGATCGCAAAATTCTTCCGCATGGCCAGACGGAAAGAAAGTTTTATACATGTCGACAAATTTTGCGGGCGTTAATCTGCCGTTAGGACAGTCTTGCTGTAAACAAAAATTGAAAAAAAAAAAATATATATATATATATACATATATAATTTGAAAAAGAAAAAAAAAGAAATCGAATCAAATGGAATTTATATGATACAGAGGATAGACTTATTATTTTGTTTTCCTATTGTTTACAGAAATAATATTAACGAGGATCAACACCGTAATGCACTTACTTTGAATCCCTTGTACCATTCCTTGATCGTGCTTTCGTCATATCGCGTGCGTGACTTGAGAAACTCCATATCCTCTTTACTCAACTTATCCTTGCTCCCAAAACAACCCATTTTGTAATCTGGAAGAAAACACAGAAACGTTCCACCTTAAATCTTTCCAATATATAATTAAACTCCTCCGATAATGATAATAATCAAGCCCCCGATAAAGTTTTTGCGTTGAATTGTTATCGAACCCTACCAACTGTAAAGAATAATTTATAACAGTAGATAATTATAAATTAATTAACGTATTAACAATACCGTAAGAAGACTTTCATCGACTTTTATGATCTAATTTAAAAATACGATCCAGTTATTTTATTTCAAATCTGCACTCCTCATCTTACGGCAGTAAAAATAATACGATATAAATGAGTGGGAAAGGGGATGGGGGGTGGGGTTGGGGTGGGGAGAAAAAAGAAGGAAAGAGAATTTCGTTGAAATAAAACGGAGGAGAACGGAATAAAACAAAATGAAACGAAACAAAAATCAATAATTTTAGGGCTTCCCGTATTGAGAGAGTTCCCGTTTTATTTTAACGACGTACGTGAAAGCCAATTGTGTATGTCGCAAAGAAGTAACGTACGTGTAAGTACATCATACACATACGTACGTTACGTACGGCAGGAAATTACGAAGACTCGCGTGCTTCGCATAGTAATCAAAGGTACATAAGAGGAAGGTAATGTCGTAATAAAGAATCTGGTGTACGCCGATAAACTTAAGAAAAGCTATGCGACGAATGTTAAAAAAAAAAAAAAAAAAAAAAAAAAACGAAAAGAAAAGAAAAGAAAAAAGAAAGGAGAAGAAAATAGGGGGAGGGAGAGGGGGTAAAAAGAAAGGGATGATGAATCAAGTAACCTTAAAAGTTAAAAATTAAATATGAAAACGATCGATATAGTAACATCGTATTGCGTTATGGCGTACGTCAAATTTCTTCGAGGATTACTGTTAAGCCGCATTCAAAAAAAGAAGAAAAAGAAGAAGAAGAAAGAAGAAAAGAAAAGAAGAAGTTAAAAGTTATAAAGCCTTTAGTTTTCGAGCTTTTCGAAATTGTCACTCGAGGACTAGGTTTCTTTGGCGTTAGTGCAATCCGCTTTCTTCTTCTTGGCTCTATCGCAAACGTAGAAAGTGTCCTCTTAATTATACTCTTCATTCTTTTATTTCGCCCATTACTTTCATCATTCGAGACCCGTTTTAAAGTGTTTGTAAAAATATAAAAAAAAAAAAAAAAAAAAAAAATACAATTTTCGAAAGAATGCCGTCGTACAAGCTTACGTTATCATATAAAAATTGCAAAGTTATTTTAAAGAAAAGTAGAGATAGATGGATAGACCGATAGATAGATAGATAGATAGATAGATAGATAGATAGATAGATAGATAGATAGATAGATAGAGAGAGAGAGAGAGAGAGAGAGAGAGAGAGAGAGAGGAATATTTAACTATAAAGGAAGGGCTACTCGTTTATCGGGGATTTTCTATTAAAATAAAAGAGCAAAGGGAAGAGCGCAGGATTCAGGAGGAAGAGGTGGAGGAAGGGGAGGAAAAGTCGAAGGAGAAGGAAGAAAAGGAAAAGGAAAAGAGAGAGAGAGAGAGAGAGAGAGAGAGAGAGAGAGAGAAGGGGAAAAAGGATGGAAAGGAGGAGAGGTAAGGAGAGTAGAGGAAACTACGTATACGAGAAGAGATGGTGGTGCGCGATCTGCATTGGCCCCGCGCACGCAGAGACGCGCAGAGGCCTGGGAACCGCAATCAATATAGCTACAGTTACTCCCACACGTATATTTGTACACGAGTGGAGTAAAAATTGTTGAAAAAGAGTGTATGTATATGTATATATATTTATATATATATATATATAAATGAAATAAAAAAGTGTTACATATTTCTTTAAATGGCTTCGATCAGCCGATAACAGTCAATATTGTATACGTAAACGTCTCGTAATAACACGAGATTTACGTATTCCTTTTTGCACAATAGATCTAAACGACAAAATCTACAAATCCTATGAGAGTCCAGGGAATAATATCTATATATGTGTGTATAGGCATAAATATGTATCTCTGTGTGTTTTTGTGTGTGGCACGTGTGTAATATATGTATTTATGTATGTATGTATGTATGTATGTATGTATGTATGTATGTATGTATGTATGTATGTATGTATGTATGCATGTATGCATGTATGTATGTATATTTCAAAAACATTATCGTGAGGATTCGACGGATAATCCCCGATTATATAAATCCTCTGAACTGTACATTATCCGATTGAGATATACGAGAGGAGGGCTAACTCTACATATAGGGTGTATCATATGACACTTAACATCCTCTGTTTGTTAACGATTTGTATTCGTGAAATATATCAGAATAACATTAATATTTGAAAACTTATCGAATGTCTCGTGAACGTCGGGGTTGAGGGGAGGGAAAAAAAATAAAAAAAAAATAAAAATAAAAATAATAGAAAAAAAAAAAGAACAAAAGTGATCGAAAGGATCAAGGAACGTTAAGAGAAACTAGAAAGCGTAAGTTACAAAAGAAATCGTCTTATTGATGTCGAACCAATGGCATCGAAGGTGAAACAAAACGGGTTGTACTGTTATGGCAAGATACGTATTACCCAATTAGAAACTTGTCTCGTTTGTGGCCATTATTCCGACTATGCACGTTCGCTCTCTTGTTGGAAACGTTCACAAGTGTTACTACGAGTTCTCTCAATTTCTCTCTATCTCTCTCTCTCTCTCTATCTATCTATCTATCTATCCATCTCTCCCCTACCTATTTCTTATTCCACATGGAATAGCATAAAAATATTATAGTCGTTTCGACAGTATTATCAAAGAGGAATAAGGAACAAACGAGATATTATATTGTTGTTGTACGTCGCTCAATTTGTCTGCCGAATGAAATATGACGTTGGCTGTGAGCCATCGAATGCGTGGTGCTTTTTTTTTCGTGTATCCTTTTCCTCTTGTTTTTATTTTTTTTTTCTTGTTCTTTTTTTTTTTTAATTAATTCGTTTTTCTTTTTATTTGGTTCGAAATATCCCACCCCTCTCCCGAGAAAACAACCAAGCAAGACTTTTTTACACGACGACGAGTCGACTCGACTCATCATTTGCCGAAATGATTACACATCCGTAAAACACGCTCGTTTTTATTTACGTATGCTACGACGATATCGTACAATGAGTAGTGCACGTGTATACGGAATGCAGAGGAAAAGGTTGCTCCAAATATCTCTCGTTTTTTTTTCTCTTCCTCTCTCGTTTTTCTTTCAGATCGATTTCGTCGACCGTATCTTCTTTCATTTTTACCGTCGCTTTTTTAACATCGACCTTATTAAAGAAAGCTCGAGTATACAAGAGATACATAGATAGATAGATAGATAGATAGAGATAGAGAGAGAGAGAGAGAGAGAGAGAGAGACTGACAGACAGACAGAGAAAAAGAAAGAGATAAAGAAAACGAGAGAGAAAGAGATAGAGAGGGGGGAGGGAGGGAGAGGGATGGTCTAAAAAACAAAATTCCTCATTTATCCTTTACACTTTACTGCTTCTGAGAAAAAAAAAAAAAATAAAGGAAAAAAAAAAGAAAAAAAAAGAACCATCCGACGAGTCGCATAAAAGCATGATATTGGCTAATACTAAAAAGAAGGTTACAGAAAAGGAAAAGGTAAAGAAAGAGGATGGAGGGAGGAAAAAAATATATACGAGAAAAAGGGTTCTTTAGAGATACTGCTTCGGGCATATAAACGTATATACGTATACGTAAACGCATACGCCAACGTCGGTGTAGATTTAATGACTGGATTATCTGATAATGCACGTGCACCACGCTCGAGGCGGCCATTACGAACGTTACATGAAGTAAATCATTTTTATAATTCCCGTTTCTTTCTCGTTTTTTTTTTCCTTTTTTTCTTCTTCTTCTTCTTTCTCTTTTCCTAAGGATTCCGTAAAAGAATAAAGGAAGAAGACAAAATATTACGTTTTTACGAAAAAAAAAAAAAAAAATAAAAGAATGAAAGAAAAAACGTCCTTTTATCGTTTAATAAAGTTAACGCGGAGAATGAAAAAGGAATCGCGTTCCTAAGTTCCTGAATTCGTTCTTTCGATTTATCAACGATGAAAATAGAAAGGTTGGACATTAAAATTGCAAATTTCACGTCTATCATTAAGAATATCTACAAACGAGGTCGGACCAAGGATTCAACATTGCGCCAGATTCAATCGTACTTTTACTTTATCCGGCTTCGATTACTAGAATATTTTATCGACGTTCAGAGAAAAAATGCCTTGTAAGATGTAATATGTTCTTATATATACACAACACACACTCACACACACACAGACAGACAGACAGGATAGCCCATAAATCAGTCGACGAAAATGCTTTGTTATTGTAAACAGATTTAATTCGCAAACGTTAATCCATATCAGATAAAATTTAATATCAACTGAGTGCAACAACATGTTACTAAATCTATATTAGACACCGAAAGAGGCCACCACCCTCGTTTTCAATGAAAAAAAAAAAATAAAATAAAATAAATAAATAAATAAATAAAATAATAAATGAGATCTATCAAACGTTATTCGTATCGCTTGAAGTTTGTAAATTAAGTTTGTTTACAATAACAATGCATTTTTGTCAATTGACTTATGGATTACCCTGTATATAAAAAGTGGAAGAGAGACAATAGCGATCTGGTACGATCGAATAATGATCAGAAGAGTAAACGTTTGGTCGTTCTTATTTCTCTTAGTTCTCATTTTCGTATTGTGGCACAATTGCCGTTTCAATTGTCGCAAATATTTTTATAATCAATTTAGATTCCTTTAACTTTGACGAGTTGCTTAGTATACGTAATAAGAGATAAGATTCTTTAACGATGATATAGCTTTTCCTTGTTTCATTTTACGTAAGAAAAAGAAAATTGGTATCTTATTCGTAAAGGAGACAACGGCGAGGAAAATTCAAACACAATTTATGTATGTCGTGAGTGGCGTCGAAAATTTCTTACTCCGGTAAGGAAAATTTATGCGCCTATAAATTATTTCCTAGATGCCAAGAAAGAGGATATTATTGTTGAAGAAAAAGAAGAAGAAGAAGAAGAAGAATGAGAAAATAATAAAACAAGAAAGAGAGGAGTCGAGATGTGCGATATTGGCACGTAGGTACGATTTGTCAAAATGTCTAAAACCAAATAGACAATTCGCGTGCGATGTGTATTATGTGAATCGTTAGAAATTGATTAGATTTTTAATCGAAAAAACTCACAAGAGGTCTATACATAATTGTAATCACTTACATTTGTATTTCATCGTTTCGTTTGATCTCATCAAACGATTAATAACATTTTCTACCTTCTGTTCTATTTTTAAAACGGAATGGAATTAATAATACGAAAACAAGAGTCATTACTGTAATTAATCTTTGGTCATTAAACAATGTATTAATAAACGAGAAAGTACTGTACCTTTAACTTTGAAGAGCGTGACACACTGTCACTACTTTTAATTTACACACATCGCGTGATAATACAATATCACTAATATCCTAATGCCAGACATTTCCACGTTCATTAATAGATCCTCTTTCCGAAATAGATAATCTTATCTTTTTATGTAAATATATGTCTTCGATGAGGAACATTCAATTAAATGTAAAAGGCCATGCATACACATACACCCACGCAACAAGGAGGAAAAAATAATATATATATATATATATATATATATATATATATATATACCATTTAACTATCTATTTACCTATGTAACACGCAAAACATTATTACAGCGATTACATCGATATTTATTTTATTATTTGATATAACGATTCTCACATCATCACGGAATAACGCAAAATAGCTTTAGTATCCTTATCGTTAGATCGTACCATTATGAACAAAGTATAGAAGGGGAACAACGGAGCTGTTGTATGATTGTACTCTCCCAAGGAATACAATAGTGCAATGCATCACATATGACAATAATCTGACAATGAGACACGATTATCGTCGCGTCTTTTTGCCTTTAAGTACGTCCCTACTACCACTATCCAAAGTCAAATAGAAATTCACAGAGAATAACGAGTGAGGTGATTATTCGGACTTGGTTCTAACTCGTGTAACCATTGATATGACGCTCGTATTATAATCGTCCAACGAGGGTAAAATAATACTGGCTTATTATGTTCGTTATCGTAGTCGCTTCAATACAAAGTATAAAACACGATACGTATAATACAAAATGGTATATAACGATGAATTTAAAATAATATTTAACATATCTTGAATTGTCACCTAAATAGATAAATATATAAATGTTCAGATATATCAAATATACAAATAATATAGGGTTATATAGATATATATAAAAATTTTTATATAAATATAGATATGTACACAAATAAATATTAATCTTGTGTGCATGTATATATATATATATATATATATATATATATATATATATATATTTATAAGAGAATAAAAAAGCGAACTTTTAGATATTACACTCGTAATAAGAGAACTTGAAAAACAAGAAAAGAAGGGGAAAAAAAAAGAAAATATAAGATAAATTTGTAAGGATCGTTTATCGATCCTTGAGAATATTTCTAGATCATTCGAAAATTTTTAATTACGATCGATTTGTAAAAAAAAAAGAAAAAAAAATAAAATGTCAGATACACTTACCCGCTCGTTGACTTATCAAATACGGCGTGTCGATGGCGTATATATATATAGATGCGTTTATATATTTTATATATATATATATATATATATATATATATATATATATACACGCGCACACACACGAGGCAATTATTCGATACGAAAAAATTCTCTTCGACGCGTTATTTTACGAATAAACTTGGTATGGCGTGGTGTATCACTCCTAGAGCAGTGAAGTTAAAAACTCGTTACAAGTACACGCGCCGCGCGATTCGATCGATGTACAACACACGCGCACTCCACCGTGCCGTAATGATGAGGAGGACGACGACAATAACAACAACCCAATAAACGACAACTCACACACGCGACACGAAATATATAAAATGGTCTGGTCATTAGGATTCAAAGGCATCACCTCTTTCACAACCAATGAACGACAATATTCCGATTATTATACCACACGATCGTCGCTTTTCACTTTTGAATTCGTCTTGTCCCCCTTCCCTGCGTAAAAATTCAATTCGTATACAATACCGGATGCAATGGAAAGAGAAAAAGAGATAGAGAGACAGAGAGAGAGAGAGAGAGAGAAAAAAAGAGAAAGAGAGAGAAAAAAGCTTTTATTCGATTCT
>OU426993.1:19289977-19312477 GCA_911387935.1 Dolichovespula saxonica | reverse complement strand
AAGATACTTGGTATAAACGAAATTAGATTATTCGATATGGCGGAAACGGAAAGACAAAGGTAAACCTGGCGCAGATCGTGAATCATTGGTCCAAAAATAACGGCTATTCTAAGGTATACACGACGCTGATGAAAAATGGGGAATAAGCGAGAAGAAAAATTCGCGAAGAAAAAAGAAACGAAACGAGAAGGAAAGGAAGAGAGATAAAAAAAAAAAATATAAATTACATATTCAGTTAGAGATGATGAAGAAGAAGATTCGGCTGCTCCTGGAGGACGACTTACCTCTTCTAATGGTATCTGAAAAGATCGTCGTCTTTATTCACAATTACCGTTCATTTTATTTTATTTTTTTTTTCTTTTTATTCTTTCCTTATTCCGTCGAAAAAATCTCCGAGGCGAACCGACAAGAGATAAAATCCAACGTATTATTTCGTGAAAATTCCGGAGGTTTTTTTCTTTTTTTTTTTTTTTTTTTTTTTTTTGTAGACTATTAATACCCATCGGTTGTTTTATTTCACGTAATTTCGAATTAAAAGAATGATCTATTACTTCCGATTGATAAATGTATAGCTATGTCGATAATACTATTATTATAAGCATACTATTATAACCTACAAACAATGAAACATTGTCGAATACTGTGCACGTTCTTTATCAATGACGATCAGAGAACAGTAAACTCAGGGAACAATGCAACCCCACCAACATGTACGACTTTGAATTAGATGCAGGAACACAGGCATAAGCTCCGAGAGTTTTTCGAATGAATGTTTTATTCGAATTCGTTCGTTCGAAAATAAAATAAAAAAAAGAAAAAAAAATACAGGGTTGAGATCTTTTTTTTTTTTTTTTGTTCAGGTTGCATTAGCGAAGTGCAGTTAAATATACCGCATTCGCATTTTAGTCACGTTCGATCGGTACAATCGTAAATCAATGGGATTGCGTTAGATATATTAATATACAATATGAAATATTGGTCAAATATATTGGTTTAGGTTAGATAGAAATATGTTTGCATATTAAGCATTATGTTTTATATATATATATATATATATATATATATATATATATATAAGCGCGCACACACACACACACACACACACACACACACACAAATAGATAAAAATTTTAATAATCTCACCTTATTAATTATCGGCATCGTTCCATGTAACATATTTATTTCCTGAAACAAATATATATAAACTATGTTGGTACTCTTGTTCCAACATATATTGATTTTTATATAAATGAATTTTGCCTTTATTTTTATATAATATAATTGCCAATGCTTTTATTGATTCTCTAAGAAGATAAAGATTGGTAAAGCAAGTGTTTCTTTGAAAGTTAATATTAGCCATAATGAAACTATTGGCAATCATCAGCATCTGGCTATCCATATTACATCTAGCAACTATTTTCAAACATAATGAGTTAGAAATCAAGCTTCCAAGTGATTCTGGCTGTGCCTACGAATAGCATACAAGCAAATAGATTACATTAAAAGATCACAAGGAAATATCTCAATGTTATAAACGTATATAAGAAGGTTGATTTTTAAATTATTTATATTGATTAATATATCATATATTGTACTAAAAATCTTTTAACATTTCTATGGTAGAAAAAAATATCAAAAAGATTACACGCATATATATATATATATATATATATATATATATATATATATATATATATATATATACACAAAATAAAAAAAGATAATAAAATAAAAAGATAGAAAAAAAAGAGAACAATATGATAAAATGAATCATCACTGTGATATTATATTATAGAACTTCCTCGTGAGAATGCGTAAAAAAAATTCCTCTACCTTTTTGATAAGGCTATTCTCGCAACAGGAAATGTTTCACGATTAGGTCTTATCAATTCAAAAAAAGGGACGATAAAAGAGAAAAACCTTATTAAGATTGAATTTAAAAAAAAAAAAAAAAAAAAAAAAAGATTTTTTTTATATGAACTTACAGACAAAATGAGGTCACGTCCAGAGAGAGCTTTTGAATAGGTCGATGTTATTGATACTTCGTAGACCGCATGGCCGGTAAACGTCAAAAGTTTTACGTTACGTTACGTATTACCGCCACCTCCGCTGCCGCCACCACCTCCACCATCGCAGTCGCCACCACCATATCGTTTCCATCACCATCTCCACCTTCTCCGTCATCACCGTAATCGTCGTCGTCGTCGTCGTCGTCGTCGTCATCATCACCACCACCGCCATCTCCTCCGTCATCGTTATTGCGTCGTCGAGCCTTATTTTTTCTCTTCATGTTTAAGTACACGCGCGAGACACTCACTCTCGACCTTCTTCTTCTTCTTCTCCTTCTTCCGAAATAATACCGAAAGAATTCGACGATTCACAGAGTTCGTTTTATTTCTCTTTCGTATACCCAAATTCACCGCAAAAAAGTTCTCACGCAATTTTATCGAAGCACGCCCGTTCTTTTTTTCTTTTTTTTTTTTTATTTTATTTACCGCATATATCGCACATAATGTATATAGGATATTCGTGCATTCTCTCTCTCTCTTTCTCTACATACATATACGTTCACACATAACCAACATACAACACATACATACATACATAGAGATAGATACATACACACATACGCTCGCGTATTCTCTCTCTCTCTCTCTCTCACACACACACACACACACACACATTCATCCCCTATCCCTGCCGCTCCCTTGCTTCCCTTCTCACCTAGCGCATTATCACGCAGCACTATACGCGCGCGCACTCTTCCGCTTATTATGCTTTTCGATGGAATTCTATATATCTTTGGAAATAATATTCGTACCTGTATACCTTCTGTGATTATCAACGCTATAATAAATATCAATGCGCCGACTAACCTCTCTACTCTCGCGTCAGACTGAACGTACGAGCGAATTTTAAAGTTCTTCGACCGAACGATTCTCACGTATAATGATTTTTTGACACTAGATAATTAATCGGATGAAAAATTAAGGATGAAAACAGATCGTAAATAAGTCTTACTGACCTATGCCTCGCACGTCAATCTGTCGTCACAATTACCAAACGAATTCAAAACATTTCCGCGATACTGGCTTCTGCAGACATCACGACGGTAGCCATATTGAAATCCTATTCCGCGGAACATCGACGAAGCGTTTGAACTAGAAATCGAATCGTATTGGCTGATAGGTGCATGGCGCTTGGTATAGTGGCGAACTCTATGAAATTTTCGAGGTATTAAAATTATAACGCCATCTTGTAAGATCATTAAACGGGAATTTATATAATATCAGAACGAACGAACGATCGAAGTAATTGAAGCTTATTGCATAATTAAATTTGCTTTCTACAGTTTTATTGTAACTTTAATAAAAAATAAGTTATAATTTGCATCCAATATTGATGATATATAACGCGTACAAAACGATTTATTATTACATGCAATATAATATACTTGATAGAGAAACAATATATGTATTCATAATAAAAAAAATAGAAAGATAGAAAATCGTGATTGTTTTAAATAAATGATTTCTATGAGTATTTTTTACAAAATAATACTTATAATTCGTATATATGTTGACGATAGAAATATAATCGACATATTCAAGAATTATCATATACCTTGGTTTCTTTTGTTATTTTAATAACGTTCTATATGTTTAATTATTATTATTTTGACATAAATCCGGATTTCATTGACAATTGTTACATATACGATTATTTTTGCGACACAAACACTTTTTATAAGCGGTCTAAAACACGCACAGCTACACGAATTGTGTCTTCAATCGTTGTCATGAATTATATCATATTTTTGTTTTTTATATGATCCTTTAACGAACATTCACTATACACCTGGATTTTCTAAATAAAATCCATTTTTTAAGAGAAAATATCGTTAAATACTTACAATTACGCGTTTGATATTCGAAAGTCAGACACACACCGATTAAATTAGGCTAATAAATTTCATGTTCAAGAGAAGAACTTTCTCTGCGCTCTTATAGGGGCGCAAGTGTTTATCATACGTTCTAGACTCCGTCCTGAAATCATATCTAGCGCACATTCGTAGGAAAAGATTCAACAACTATTGATAACAGAAAACTTAACATTTATACAAGTAAGTAATTTTCTCTCTCCTAGAATAATATCGTGACATTTTGTGTAGTTTAAATGGAAATGAAAGAAATAATGACGTATAGTCTCCCTAGTATCTGCAAGATGTCGCTACTATTGCGTTGCCAATTTTAATCGTTGAACACGTATCTTCTAGCGTACACACATACATAGGAAACTCTCGAACAGTATATGTGTTTACTTTAGGAGAAGGTTGTTTGAAATTAGATTTGTTCTGTTATCCATCGGTTCATATATTGGATATCGTTATACGATATGAAAATGTCATCCGAAGATGAAAATGACGAAATAACAGATTTAGAAAAAATACGCGATAGAATGTTAAGTCAACCGCGTTGTGATCGTATGCAAGTTAGTGCTTGGGAAGACGACGATGACGGAGTAGAAGCCGAGCGTAATGCGAAAGGTTAGAAAATTTGTTTTTTGAAAAAATTTGAAACAAACATTTACTTATAGTTTTATTTGATAATCTTTGGTTATTTTGTTTGATTAATACTTTATTTGCCGAATATAATTCAACGAGATCGTTCATTTATTGATTTTAGAGCCGGATGAAAAAGCGATATTAAGTGCCGCTGAAAATGGTGAAATAGAAAAACTTAGAAAATTATTGATAAAAGATTTTAAGTTATTGGAATGCACAGATAAAGATGGATATACGCCTCTTCATAGAGCATGTTATGGAAATCATGTTGAAATTGTTGAGGTATAATATATATATATAATCTATAAGTCGTATTTTAATTAATTAATTGATCGATTTTTAATTTCATTATATTTAAATGAATGTCATGTTAACTAACAGTTTCTTTACTTTATTTATAACTGTTATTAGTATTTGCTTAAAATGGGAGCGAAAATAGATACAAAGACTATGGACGAATGGCAACCGTTACATTCTGCTTGTTGTTGGAATAACATAGAGTGTGCTGCCATTCTAATTGCTAATGGAGCAGATGTAAATGCAAAAAGTAAAGGAGATCAAACTCCTTTACATTTAGTATCAGCAAGTTCTCATAATTCTCCTGCTTTACAACTTCTTCTTTTAAATCCTGATGTAGATCACTTGATAATAAATTCAAGTGGCGATACACCCGAGCAAGTTGCTAAAAGAACCGGTAAATATTATCCAATGTTTGAAATAATTGAACCTTGTTTAAATGAAATTTAAAATGAATTTATATATGTACTTATATCATTACAAATTTATTAAGCATTTATGTACACATGTATAAAATTCATAACTATAAATATCAATATAAATGTTACAATTTAATATTTATAAATATAAATTATTTTAACAATGAAAAAGAATAGTATATAAATTCTAATTCTTTAACTTCTAATTTGTTATGATTTTTTACTTTTTGTACATACATTATAACTTTGGATAATTACATTATTAATCATCGGTAAAACAATGCGCTAAATGCTAATAGATTAATTATATGATAATATCAACATGAATATTCATTCATAAATGAGAAATTAAAAAGATACATGATTTTGTTTCCTAGTCTTATTATAAATGTATAAAAATATATTTCGCAATTACTTGTTTATCACTAAAATTATTGAGTATCATTTATAAAAACGCTTTTTGGAATAATACTTCAGTATATTGCTCATTCTCTTCGAATGTCTTTGATTATATATAAGATATAACATTATTCAAAATAGATGAATGTTTTAAAGTGCTCGATGTTCTTTCATACTGTAAATAATACACCTGAAATACTTTGCAATATTGAATAATCATTAATTATAGGCACTTGAAATTTTTACTTTAATAATGATTATTCACGATGAAATAACATCAATTACATGTACTATTAAAAGTAAAAAATTTATTCGTAAGATTACATTTATATATATATATGTGTGTGTGTGTGTGTTTTACTTATTTCAAAGTGATGTTAAATTTACAAATTTCGGAGTTCCATTGCTCAAGCGTTTTGAACCTTCCCATATTAAAACTGTACAATCTTCTGTAGCTGCATATAAATGGTGCTGGTCCAAAGCCCAGGCTATAGCAATTATAGCTCCACATCCTTTCGCAGTATTTATGATTTCTCGAACTAATCGTAAGTCCCAACTACTCCATAATCTAAATATATAAACGATTCAACCATTTTTCTATTTATTCAAGCCATTTTTCTAACATATAAGTTAATTATACAATATATATATATATATATATATATATATATATATATATATATATATATTCTAATCGGATTAAAAGTTATATATTTAATTATAAATATAAATATAAATATATATATATATATATATATATATATATATATATATATATATATATATAAATGTGATATACCTTATTACTCCATTATCCAATCCAGTTGCAACGACATTAACAGAAACACCTTCAGGCGCATTACTATAACACAAAGCTGTTATTCGAGATTTCGATAAAACAGAACCCACACTTCTAGCATTAATAGTATAAACTCGTAATTCAGATCGAACTGCCAAGTCCTTTTTATCAGCCTTATTAAATATTTCATATGTTACCGCTATATCTCCAAGCGTTTCACTGATAGTTAACAGATGGATGGAATATTTGTAATCACAGACAATTGATCTTATATACGATAAGCTGTAATTGATAAATAATCGAATTATTCTATCGTTGTTAAATCCTTTTGTTACACGCATTTAATCGGAATAGACATACCTATTTAAATCCCAAATAACAATAACACCATTACCATCTCCAGAAACTGCAATACTAAATGCCCTTGACAAAGAAATAGCGGTTACTCTACTTCTATGAGCTAAAAGTACAGATGCTGGAGTCGAGCTAAATTCTATTTTACCGCTGGTACCAATGTTGTACGTGTGTACCGTTATTTTACCAGATAAATAACCAGTCCACAATTGGCCACAATCGGGAGCAGATTGTAAGATTGTGATCTGAAAGAACATAAATAGACATGAACAAATTAGTTGATATTTAAAAGATTAATCTTAGTTCGATGTACTCACAGGATCTAAACCAGAAGATTTCGTTAACGGTTTAGGTGGTTGTTCTTTCTTACATTTCAGTCTTGCTATTCCATCGTTTCCACCCCATGATGCTAGCGCAGCACCCAAAACAGACATACCGCTAAACATACTGGTACCTACAAATGTAATAAAATTGTTAATATCAAAAATTATTACGTCTTTTAAAAGTTCAAATAATAACGATCGTTATTATCTGACCTTTTTCCTTAGCGTATCCTATAAGAAGCGTTGTATAATTAGGTAATCCAAAAACATCGCCCGTTGCTAAAGGAATAAGATAAGACAATGAAGTTCTGTGTTTATGTTTCCAACAAAGTACAGGCTCATTTCCTGGCGCACCTACGTAATTTCCCCATTTTATACCTACAAAATAAATAAAATAGATCAAGAATAAAGGTTTCATTAACAAAAATATGATCGTTAATATAAATAAAATTACCTTCAACGCCTTCTATGACTTGCGGTATCGAGGCAGATGCCACTACTGTACCAAGATTTTGAATGGGCAATGGATGTGAGTTTCTAAATAATTGTGCTGGCGTTTGTCCATACGTTCTAACCATAGTTTCCCATGCCTGACGTTCCAAAGGATCGGCTATTTGTTCTACATTGAATCCATAATATGTCTGTCCAACGTAAAACGTGATAAAAAATAAATATAATAAAAAATTCGATATTATTTAATTTGTTTTTTTTTTTTTTTTTTTTTTTTTTTTTAACGTAACTCACAGCTGGATGAAAAACGTTAATTGCTTCTACCGCCGGTCGTCCTGTTTGTCTAAAACCGAACACGAGATCAATCCAGTACGGTAAAACTTCTCTTACCAAGTCTGCTTCGAGTGCGGCTCTATGTGCTAATATGAATAATCGAGCATCGCCACCGCACCATTTAGGTAATTCGACATCTCCAACTCTGTTACCATTTTGTCGTACACCGAAATTAAATCCTAAAACATCATAACTTTTCATTGAATACAAATATCAATGCAAGTGATTCGTATGGAATATAAATATAAATATATATATATATATATATTTTTTTTTTCTACCTTCGGAGTTTAATAAAAATTCTGGCAGATAGAAAAACTCTGGTATTAATTCTTTAACATCAGTGGTTGAATCGCAACTGGTTAATCTCCATGTAGTCGCCAATGCGTGAAATGTTCTATCAGGAATGTCAAAGTTATCGTCTACCAAACAAAATAGTTTTAATTATTATTCGAAAAATGTTTTCGATTATTATTCATGCGAGTTATAAAATACCTTGGTAACATAAAAACATGCTGGTAAAGGGCGGTAATCTTACTAAAAAGTGTAAAACTGTGCCCGAGTTACTATAATGAGATCCATAATGGAATGGCTCTTGATTCAAAGCAATTAAATTTAAACCTTCCGACAGAGCTTGTTTTAGATACTAAAAGAAACATTTAATTAATATATTTACGTCTTATTATTATTATTATTATTATTATTATTATTATTATTATTATTATTATTATTATTATTATTATATATCTATTTAATCAAATACTTACATTATAATTATTTATATAATGCTGTTCATTCTTTTTATCTTGCACGGCCATAGGTCGTTTAAAATTTCTATAAAAATATTTATTCATTATCGTATTACTTATTATTATTTTTCGAATCAAGAATGAACTCTATTTACAACTTACCTATAAATTTTTGGATTATTTAGATCAATCTTATCATTAATATAATCCGATAAAACGAACGGAAATACAGGATATTGCATGAGATCATTGTATGAACGTCCAGCAAGTTTATTTAAACAAGTTATGTATTCCCAATTTGTTAACGCGCCGCTTCTCCATAATGCAATAGCTTCTCCCAAATCATCACCAGGAATACGTCTTGGTAAATTGCAAGTAGATAATTCTGTTGCAAACTCATCTCTTTCCTGGAAAATATCGATCCTAGTTCAAAATGTCAACTTAAACGGAATATCTTAATAAATAAATACCTTAGATGAATTGAATGCCAATAAGTAGGTTCTCCCAGTGATAAGAAATATTTCAATAGCCCTCTCTTGCAATTGGTATCTTCTTTTATGCAATTCACGAATGTCCTCTAATCGCCAGGCTGTACCACCAGCCATGGCTAAATCCAAACCCCCTAAGGCTATCTAAAATAAATATTTAAATGACACAAACGATAATGCGTCCTTATTTATATAGAGGAAGAAAAATTTTGCAATTACATCCGTGTGCAATGGTACGTCGGGATTATCGGGAACGAAATAGAGACACGTTTCACCAATTAATACTTCGCCAGCTAATTCTGCTCTCGGAGTGACTACTTTGGCTTGAGACATTTTACGTATTCTTTCGCTGGTATGTAAACGCTCGATTAAAGTCGAAGCATTGATTATATCTTGCCGGCTCATCGAAAATAAATATGACAAGGGTGCATCGATCTTAGACACTCCTATGAATATTATTAAAAATAAAATGATCGATGCGAATGGATTGTGGGGTAGGTAATTTTTTTATATCACAATCGAACAAACCCAATTTGTCTTTATGCTCCGACAAAAAAAATCTTTCGTCGATATCCAAATGGCATCTTTGTAAACGAATTCGAACTCTGGCTGGTCCTTCCGTTGGATCTAATTCCCAACTACACGGATAACTTTCTGTAAAATGCCACAGTGCTCTTTCGTGCGTCAATCGTTTGGCCAAATCTCTCCATTTTTCGACCGACTGAGCTTCCATAGCTCTTGCGTGTTTCAATCGTTCCATTAATACTTTGCGTTCTCGATTTTGTTCTTCCACCACGGTACGAGTTATGGTCATCGCGCTGTCAGTTAACTGTTTTGCTAATCCGTCAAATCTGTTACTGACTCTAAAACGCATAACATACATTTAAAAGATCAATCCGAATTCGAATCGTAAAAATTATAAAAACAATACGATCGAGTACCTACCTGTATATAGCTGGAAGATTTGCATCGATCCATATATCCCTGTCTCTCATTAATTCACGCCGCAACAAAGCCAATTCCTCATTCCATATTCCTGGAGATGCTTGTTCGATACTTTTCGCAAGATCCCATATACGAAGGGCTTCTCTAAATTCAGCACACATTCTGGCATCCGCACTCGACATTTCATCTCTTTGCAATAAATCCCAAAAGAAAACGGTGAATCTTTGTTCTACCTAATGTTCATTAAATATATTATATCAAATGTCTTATTTTTATATTTTACTTGTAGATATTAATATATGAATTAATACGTCTTTATTAACCTGCGGATGAACCTCAAGAAGCGATAACAAAATTTCATGTGCCTTCGGTTCTTCCATTAGGGATCTTACCGCATAAATTCTAGTGTTGTTACTTTGATGTGGCCCAAGTAACCATACCATTAGCTTTGCTGTATATTTTCTTAAAGCGGGCCTTGTAAACCAAGCACTACTCCAATGATTTTTTCTTTCTAACGGGTCGCATAATCCATGCAAAAGAATCGAAAATATTCTTCTGGTTAATTGCAATTCATTCCCTGACGGTGACTCATCGGCAGCAGTTACAAATTCAACGGCTCGAGTTAAAACCATACGGAAACGATCGTACAATTCTCCCTTTCCTGTTTCTCGTACAACAGAAATGGAAGTTCCATGTAAACTACCATAACTGGACGAACGAGAACCATGATCGCTCTGTTCGCTCGACGTGGTAAGAACTAAAAATAAATTTTGTACAAATACGTAATTCATCGTTAACGTATAAATAAAATTGATTAAAAAAAAAAAAATTGATTTGATAAAAATTGATTGAATAAAATTGTATGAATAAAATTGATTAACCTGTTGTTAAATAAGATGCAGAAGCAAGATAAGAAGCTGTACTACGTAATCTAAATCCAGAATGCGTTGAAACTTTTGCAATTAATGCATCGAGTTCGCCATCGAACAATGCAACTTGTGCGTCTCTGATAGCAGGTATACACATAGTGCATTTGTTACATTCTGACATTTCCTTAAGTTCCATGTGATTTAATATAAGATGTAACTCTAATACAGCTTGCATTTGATGATTTCCCGGAGATTCTAATAACTTAGCAGCAATTGCCACGAGTAATACATGGATGTCATGGTTCAATGATGTTGAGTTACCTCTGTGTGCTGTAGCAACTAGGGCTTGTACCAAACATTCAATGAGGCCTTGCTCTAAGATCATTCTTAATGCATTTGAATTCTATAAAAGATCAATATATATTTATCTGAAATATATTCGCTATAAAATGGAATATTTTTTCAATTAATATATATATATATATATATATATATATATATATATATATATATATATATATATATATATATATATATATATATATATGCTATACCTTTGCTATAATATCTGTTATAAATGATATTATAGGATGTGCTATATTCGATTCTGTAGCAGCAGTTTTTGCGATCATTGCCATTAACGGTGGCATTGCTGCTAATGTTGGTCCTCTTAATGCAAGGTTTTCTAAAGCATTAATGAGAGACTCGCTCCCTGGATAAAGCGATATTTGGTTTGCTAAATGCATAAAATATTTTTGCTTTATAAACTTATTCACTTCCTCATCGCTAGCTCTTTGGAGGTACGTTTGTATAACCTTTATTAATGCTGTACGAACTCTTGCATCAGGATTATTGGCTAGGACTAACAAAACCTCTGCACGTAATACATGTTTCAATACAGGACCAACTTGGCTATCAGGTAATACTCTTACAGCATCTCTTAACAATAATAATAAACCTTCGCAGACTAGACCTTGACAAACTTTCCTTTCGTCTATGTATGTCGACTGTTTTTCCTGAAGATAATTATCAAAATATTTCAATCGTTGTTAAACAATTTATCGGTACGGATTATTTCAATTATTTTATATATTACGTTAGTTTGCAAATTCGAGCCATCGCTAGCTGCAATTCCAGAATCTTCTCCGGCGCTAGTATCTTTGGACTGATCATTTCTACGTTCTTTCCTTTTTATCGGTTTACTTTTTTGTATCTATGATAATGAAGAAAAAAAAAAAGAGAGAGAGAACAAGAGAATATTTTATTAAAAATTGTTGATCAATTTGCACCACTTTGTTACGTTTGTATTTAGAATTGTATATATTTATTTAAATTACCTGTACATTTGTCAAAGCTTTGTTCAACTTGCTATTCTCCAATATCCCTATAGACTCTTCGGAAGAACTACTTGTTACTGTTAAATATTTGCGCACATTAACTTTCCCCTCGGTCAAAGGGGGTAACAAAAAATAAATATTATGTTTAGAATGTGTTATATATGTCTCCGAAGCCTGATGAACAAGAACCAAGTAATCGGTGATAGCAACTAAGTGTTCAAATTCTGGCGGAGCTCCCATTAGTGCTCGAATTAATTCTACCACTACATTCCCTATAGAAGGTTCTAACGTTGCACCTAAATCTTCATACATGAAGTGTTCCTGTATATATATATATATAAAATTATATACATTTACTTACATATATTATTACTTAACGTTTATACTATATCAAAATGTTTAGAATCAATTGACCGACCTTGCACAGCATTAATATAGTATCGACGATTCCAACTCTGTTTAATTGAAAGGCATTGAATTCACGTTGAGAATGTTGATCCCTTAACAAAAGTAATATCGCTTGTAACAATAAATTTAATGTGTCAGATTTTGCCCATGTCCTCCAAGCAGTCAAAGCACCTTTCACGAGTTCAGGATCGGTGATAACGGATTCGCAATTTTGTGAAATTGTTGGATTACCGCTACCTATGTCTTTTATCAGAATCGAACTATCGCAGGCTGCATCCAAAATTGCTTTCAACATGTGTCTGCCTGCATGGCAATGCGATGACTCTAAAACTCGCAAAAGTAATGACGTTCCCCCTTCGGCACGATATTGATTTAATAATTCTGAATCGCTTCGAGTTAAATGCAGGACTATCGAAAGCGCTAATGCTTGTTCCTCTTCGGTAGAATTCAACTCGACTACCTACGTGAAAATGTGAACGAGGAGAGAATCATGGAAACGTTCGAGAAAATGAAAGCAAATATATTTAAACGAGTTAAGAAAATAATCTATACTTACTCTCGCAAAAAGAAATAGAAATATTGGGACACCGCCCATTAAACTTGCCGCTGGTATAAGTCCTCTGTATTGTTGGCATTCCAAACGAGTTGTCAAAATGGATGCTATTGATAAAGGTGGCTGTTGAGATACTCTATGTTCAGGAGCAGACACGACTCTAAATCCAGGGTGACCGGGAAACAAGTTTCTTACTACTGCTACAAATAATTATAAGACGTTTAAACGAGATTATATAAGAAGATATTTTCTTATATAATTAATAAATCTTTTATTTGTATAAAGTCGTCACAATTATATTCCTAGCGCTATTAGTTATTGAAAAGAACGTTTCCGAGGCAGAACTTACTTTTTTTCGAGGAGAATAAGATTCATGTTTACGATCGAATTGATATATGAATATATGATATGAATACTCGCGTAAACCAAATCTTGTGGACTTTCAACGAAGATAATAGATTTTAATTTTAACAAATGGCCTTGAATGATCCATATATATATTAAATAAGTCGATGAATTCTTTATTGAATGGATTAAAAATCTGTCTAAATAATAATACATAGTTACATTTATAACAACAAAGGTCTTCGTGATATCTCGGAAGAAATCTTGTCGACCTAGACAAGATTTGTGACCATCATAAAATTATTCTAGCTCGAGAGAGAGAGAGAGAGAGAGAGAGAGAGAGAGAGAGAGAGAGAGAGAGAGAGAGAGAGAGAGAGAGAAAGAGAGTAAGTTCTGCTTGAAACACTTTTTTGAACAACGAATAGTTCGGAAGATAATACCGTGTAATTGGTCTAATGTAATAATTTTGTATACATATATAATAACATATTTACCAGGATTGGCTATAGCTTGAGGATACAAATGAACGATGTTAGGATTTTGAGCTTCGTAACTTAGAAGCAAAGCATCTTGCAACTCTCCTAATTGTGAGTTGGTGGCATCCATGACTGATTCCCAATCAATTTTATTTTCCAATACTTTCGTTTCAACTGCACGCCTTAAATATGTACCACCATAAGACTTTCGTCTACTCGTATCGAATTTACCTCCTTCTATATTAACAATAAGAGTTTTCAATAATTCTAACTATAACGGTAAAAAAATCTTTTTATGAAATATCACAAACAAACTAACCAAATTTTACTTCACGAACATCGTTCAATGCTCCGGATGTGATTAAAGGTGCAAAATCAGGCTTTGCCATATTTAAAATACAATCCGCAAGATTCGTAAAATTTGGTCCTAGACTGGCAAGGTATAAAGCCCTTTCTTTGGTAAAAACTGGATATCTGTGTATAACATTTGTACGTTAAAATTTTGATAATGCATTATATTACAAGAGCAAATAAATATTTACCTGAAAACCATTAAATTACCAAGATACCAAGCACCGATACTGGTTGATCCGATCTGACCGAGTAAAATACATGTAGTGCCTGGTTTTCTTACTAAAATGCCATCAAACGGTAATTGGGCATTAATTTCTTTCCAACCATCGATCCAAATGACAACATCTATGACGGCACTACGTTTATTCAAAATCGTATCTTTGAAATTTATGGCCAAGTGATGCCAACGTCCTGAAGGAAGCATGCCACTTATGGAGGTCTCAGAGACGGTTCGATTTGTTTTATCATCTGGCCGAGTTAATCGCAAGATTAACTTATCTAAAAAAAAAAAAGAAAAAAAATAAATAAATAAATTACGAGAGATGAAAAATAACACAATAGACGACAATCGTAATTTACCTGATCTAAAATCGAGCCATATTTCTAATACCAAATATTCCATTCCAATTGACATCAAGTGTATAATGCTAGCCGGTGTGGGTGGCGATGATGAACCTGCTATCGCTGGTGTTCCCAAGAAAAGATCAAATGTTTTTCGGCCTTTTCAAGACGATATTGAAAATGCATGCAACAACATACTCAACTTACTACTATATCACATGCCACAGCTCTACATTAAAAATAAGACACCTACACCATTTAAATATAAAATTAATTTGCACGTAGTATTTTACTAACCTTCTCTGCTCCAATTATCTGAAAGGATTCCCCAATCAGATAGGCTTTCGCTATTGGTATTAAGTAACGGTGCTGTGCTCATGATCGTTCCTCTGTTATTAAAAGGAAATCCTCTTTCCACGCGTAACCACATGGAAGCAGAACAACCAAGCAACCATACTGACCACGTTAGTTCAGGACCAACTGGCAAACATGTTGCGTGTACAGACCAGGGACTACAAATTCCCGTACTCAAATGTTTCTTTTTATAATTATTCACTAAATTCTCAGCTTTTTCAAGGGATTTATTTTCATCCGGTTGAGATTGCAGTATCTTTTGTGTATCGCATTCGACGGGGAACGATAGAATAAAATTCGGTTGGGGTCGTGCTGTCATAACAAGATGATACAATGGTTCTAATAGTAAAGACATCGGTGGTTTTTTAACTTTGAAAAAGGATAAATATGCGTCTAATTCCGTGGATGATATTGCTTGTGTTGCAAGAAGTGTGAATACTTCTAATGCGGCATGTTGCAGATCTGAAATAAGCACGCGTATATAATTATTTTAAATGATATTTTGTTAACCGTTTGAGTACCGTGGACGCATATATGCGCTCGGCCAAAGCGATCGCCGCGGTACCGTGGACGCGTATATGCGTTTTAAAAAAATTTCTTTTTCGATCTCACCCGCGTTCGAGATAGTTTAGAGTTAATATGCGGTTTACGTTTTAATGCTTTGAATGAAATAATTAATTAATCCTTGTATCATTCGCATGTAGTCGCAAACTCAATCGAAAGTGTTCATATTTGCGAAAAAAAAGTATTCCATTCCCAGGCTAGGCCCGACTCGAAGGGTTAAACGAAATTCCTCAAAAATGTAAAAAAAAAAAAAAAAAACACTGTATACCTTGATACTGAGGATCATTGCTAGTGAATATGTCCTTAAATCCATTTAACATTTTTGTTATCACACCCGATCCCGCGAGAGCGGCACAACTTGAAACGCTTTCTCTGCACGTAATTGCTAATTTTCTCAATCCGTTAGTCACGATAGATCTCCTTTCAGCATCCAGGTCTCTGAAAATAAAAAATTTCATTTGCGAGAAACGTTTGATGCGTTTGAACTTTTATAAAAAAAAAAAAAAAAAAAAAAAGAAAATTTAATCGAATTCGCATGCCACTCACTGCTTACTAAAATGAATAAGTAAATCTATTGCTAATGTGCACAAAGCTGGATGCGCATTTGCATGACCTCGTGGTTCAACAACTGGTCCTACAGAAGCACCCTTTTTTGTTACATTAGAATGACAACTTTTTCCCGGTACTTCAATGTCTGCCTCGTAACCATCGTCAGCAGTTACATATTCTCCAGTGCTACTATCTTCAGCACCACAATCTGGCAAAGTATCCAAATTCATAGTAGGTAACTAAAGAATAAGTAGGCATTTATTTTTTTTTTTTTTTTTTTTTTAAACAAACGTTTGCCCAACAATTATCGAGGAGTTAAATTTACGTCGATCGTTAAAACTTACCCTGGCACGAGGCTGTTGCGGTACAGTTTGTTCGTGAGCAGGTTTTAACATGGAAACTTTAAGCAATGCTTCGATAATCGTTGCTATACCATGGCCAAGTCTAACTCCTGTTTGCATTAATACATTCCTCAACTCCATCGCTACGTCGCAACCACCTGATACCATACGATATATAGTGTGTAATATTAATAATAGAACTCTTAATTTACGACAATTAAAAAATAGTTGGAGTATAACGAGTGAAATTACAATGACGATCGTTGAACGATCTATTTGATATAACAACGTGGTTTCGAGAATGATGTTTATCTGTAAGGCATGAACCCTAAACTGTTTTCACGCCAAACAATTTTAGAGAGCATCTGGATTATAATCCGCAGCTGTATGTTGCCGAAGAATGCCAGATCAAATTATACAATGTACGTACGATGATTCATCATAAGTTATATAAAGATACAAATATACTTACACAACGAGCACGTTAAGCAGCAAGTAATTAAAGCTTCAAACAGCTTATACGCTGATTTATTGGTATCTGAAAGTAAAAGTATATCTAATAATTCAGTAATAATAAATATATATATATATATACGTTTGTACGGTACTATACGTTTATTTTCAAACCTACCACGTATATTATCGGTAGCAACGTTAATAGCTAATGATCTAAATAATTTTAAAGCTTCATTAGCTATCGGATGTGATGATAGTTCTAGACGAAAATTAGGACTGCATAATGCGACTCCAGCTGTGGCTCTCCATACTGAACTTGCTTTATGTAAATTAATCTCTTTACCGGTGACTATTGACGTTACGTCCGACGTTTCTAATATATTCATCGTTTCAGAATTATTTTTTAACTCCGATTGAACACACTCATTTATGCGGGATTGATCATCCGTTTTAAGAAATTCGTGGGAGGTGTTCTCCGATCGCACGATTATTTCTGTTTCTTCGCTTTCAATATTTACTTTTGTAGGCTCGCAAGGATTTTCATTTCCCCATGATTTTTCTGGACTTTCCCTTAATTGCTTTTTCTCCATTTCCACTAATATATTTAACAAGTCGGTGGTCTCATTTTCGAGAAATTTAAACAAAGATTTCAATGCTATCTCCTCGGTTTCTCCTAGAGTATCAGGTTCGTGACAATTAGAATACCAAATTTCCATTATCACCGCCACTTCCAGAAGAATATAAACACTTCTAGTAAACGTTACGTCCGGTAATAAAACCAATACCTCTTTCAATCCGTCCATCTCTATAAATTTTTCCCACATTTGCATGTTGCCTATCAGATTCGACATTAAGGACAAGCAAGAAAGTATAAGAAACTTAGCGGCTACGCATTCCTTATCATCATTGTAATACGTTTTGGCTTTTAAAAATGTCGGATAAAATACACGAACGAGTAGTTCCTGCCTAACTTGAAATTTTGAAGTCGGCGTAACTTTAAGCAAGTGTGCTATTACGACATATGATAGCTTCGAATCATCGGGCGTTAACAATTCCTTGTACATTTCCAAAAATTCCCAAGAATAATTGGGCGGCCTGTTGCAGGTATCGCAATTATTAATTACCGGATATGCGCCGAGTTCTTTGAAGAGTGTTCGTTCTAAAAGAACAACGGCCGGACTGTATGTCGAGTGATCGCGTTTCTTTAGGAAAGTTACGATACTCGAGAGAAGGATTTTCGGTGAGAAACAACAACAGGTACCGGCAGCCGTGGTAACTTTTAACAATCTGATTCGTAACTCTGGTACATAGGCATGGGATTCCTTCAAGAGATTAGTCAGCGTCATGAAGAGCGAGGACACGCAACAGGCCTGTTCGAGAATCGAGACACCAACGATCGATTCGGTGTAAGGTGAACCAAGGACATCGGAATGATGATGCGATTGGTCGTTGTCTACGCAAAATTTGTGTTTGTTCCTGTGACAGAGACTAACGTGGGCGATATCTCGTCTGATTCTTTTCAGGCCGCTTGTCAGGGCACCGATCATATCGATGACTTTTTTCGCACGAACGACGGATCTATTTGGATCGGCACTCGGTAAACTAACGATCGCCAAGATCGTCTTCTCGATTAGTTTGCCATCTTGGCTTTCGGCGAACAATCGGAAAAGTTCAAAAAAGTCCGACAGATTATCGGCATTAGCACTTCGCTGATGTAACAGGCAATAGAGAAAGGTCACTATACCGTACATGGTCGCGAAGATAAATTCTTGAATCAATGAACCTTCGTCCGGCGATAGATTCGTGCCGATTGATTTGGTGCAAGCATCTTCGAGCAATCTAAGGGTCATAGGTAACAATCCGTTGTGTATCACGGCGGTGGTAGGTTCGTCGGCTCTAAGGACACGTTCCAAAGCCATTAGCATGAGTCTAGCAGCGGCTGCCTTCAATGTGGCGCATTCGATCCTAGTCAGAGCAGTTCCATCGATACCGAATTGTAAAGACCAAAGAGTATCCAAAGCAAATTTTAACACTTGCACGGCCGGCGTTTGTTCGGCGGGTGTATCATAGTCCTTTAATCCTTGAAGCAATTGTATTATCATCAGACTTGTCTCGAAATTATTCATCGTTGCGCTCAACACCTCCTTTATTCTCTCGTCCACATAATCCAATGGAATTTTCTTCTGTGGTCGCGCAGGTAACTCGTAGAGAGCTGCGGCCTGCCATTTCTGTTCCTCGTCGCTTCTCACCACGGACGTGAAGTATTCGAAGTCCATCGGATTTAAACGTATTTTCAAGGTCAACGAACGTGACTGATCTATACCGTCCGTCAGAAATTCTGACTCGCTGCTATCGCTTTTAGTCGCGTCGGTTCCAAAGGATTTCTTTTTATTGTTGTACGACGCCATTCTAATACCGATACCTTGCCTACGGTTACTGATTTTTCTTCTCGACGTCCTCGCATTGCCCTCGTAACTTTTTACGCAACGGCTTATCGATTTGACGTTTCTTCGTTTAACGTGAGGCACTATGATCACCGTATCGATAGCGTCGTCGATACTGTGAAACTTAACGTAGGGATTGCGAACGGACGATGATTCTTTCGATTTATCCCAATTATTGTCTTCTTGAAGAGCGACCGGATATAATGCTACTAAGAGTGCAACGAGCTCGCGACCGCACGATAATCCACGTACACCCAACAAATGCAATACGGCCAAACAACGCCAGCCACGATCTCGTGCCAAATATCTTCTCAAACCGACCAATTCGCCACCCTCACTTTTTTTCGCACAGAGTTCATGTACGTCCGAAAGCAACTCGCATGCCACGAGCGTAGACACCCCACCGCCACCGACTGAACTGAAATAAAATATCAAATATTTTATACAAGATCTTCCCTTTCATGGAATATCCTCTTATCGGTTTTATCTTTAAACTTATCGTATTGATAAGATCGTTTAATTGTTCCTTTCTTCATAATTATTTATATAGGCATTTCTTACGACAGTTATTCTTAAGAATTTCAAATAGACAAAAGTGTTGTTACGATGTGTTGCAAATTTAAAGATATTAAAGATCAGAGTTGATCAGAGTAGACAGTCCGTTAAAACTTTCTCTTTGCGTTCCTTCGAGAGTTCTTCAAATAATATATCTACCGATTTTCTTTCTTTCTAATATCGTGCTTTGCAATCATCGAAGGTCAATACGAGTAACGAACTATTTGTTAAAATAAAAAATAATTCGTTTGATTTTTTCTATTTCTTTTTTTTTTTTTTTTTGTATACGACAAACTAAAGCAATCTAGTAAACAAGTTCGATAAAATATCAAGAAAAAGTGGTGTACATGTACGTTCGATTTCTTATAGATTCAATGTCCCACGGTAACAGCATGACCGCAAGGATGAGATCAGATTTTCATACTGCGGTAACTATTAGACACCGTTCGGTAAAAATATATGTCTCACCATTACTGATCCATAGAAATGCATACTATCTTGTTAACCTCTAAAAAATTCTTTCCTTTTTACATGTTACCAATATTTCGAGATACCTACACACTATGATTTTTATATACGTACGATTTTACGATAAAATTACAATAATATTTTCTTAATCGTTATAATTACCAAAAGGAAACGGCATCTTTCACGTCTCTGCCCTCCTTCACTTGAGCAAGTAACTCTGCCAGAAATATGTCGAGCCAAGATGATTTCTAAAAATATATAATATCAATGATTAATTATTACCAATGATTGCATATTCCTCATCTTAATCAAAAAAAAAAAAAAAAAAAAAAAAGAAAATATTATAAATCAATAACAAATTGCTGATACTGTTTACTTAATTTTTACGAGAAGCGAAAGTAAATTCCTTCGTTAATTTTTGTAAAACGTAATAATCAATCCATAGAAAAGAAAGAGATAAAATAATTACATAACCGTTGAACATTTTTTTTTTTTTTTTTTTTTTTTCGATAAATCGTTCGGTCCAATAAAGAGAAAGAGTCACGGTCGCGTGTCTTTTAATGATTAATTTATAAACGAAGTTATATGTATTGTTGATATTATTACCTTTTTGTGTACATTATTACATTTAGTAAACGGTAAGTATATAAAATAAGAATTATTTACTTTTACAATATATCATCGGTACATAAACATGTGACTCAACATGGAAAGAACCAGTATGCATTCAACGTAAATAACAAACGGTTTACATTTCCCCGTAGCATGTATGTGGTCACGTAGGCTTCTTTTCTTAAGTGAACACAGATCGTAACTTATCATAGATATCGGACTTATATTACCATCGGATATATGTTACCAACATAGATTACTTTAAATTGATTATAAAAATTCACAAACATGCGTAGTAATTAAGGTAATGACACGATTATAATCGTAAGTATTGGAAAAGAAAACGAAAAAAAAAAAAAGTATAAGAAGAAGAAAAAAGAATCGCTAATTTTTAACATCTACATTTAACGAGAGATTATCACGGATTGCAATGATTAATTCACTCGAATATAGTGATAACTAATCAACGACCCTCAAACTACTTATCTGCGAAACGTTGCATTTTATCAGCTAAAATGTAAAAATGTTAACAAAAAGAAAAAAAAAAATCGTCACAAGAAATTGTATTAGAATCGCAGTTTCAAACGTATCTTCCGATATCGAAAAGCATATTAATAAGAAACACAGCCAAGTAAATCTATGTCAAAAATAACAAATACCATATCATAAATAAAAAAAAAAAAAAAAAAAAAAGAAAAATAAAAATTGTACAGAAAATGAATATTAAATATTTAATACTGTATTCGTTTCAACCCATATGAAATTTCAAATTTAACCCACTGCGAAATAAAGGTCGCTGATCTAACAGCCTACACAAAAAGTTTCAATTATTTACGTTTTCCAAATACCGTAACATAATATTGACAAATAAAGTGTATGCAATGTATAGGTCATCTTCGAACGATAACAAGATGGGACATAATCGTGAAAGAATCTCAATGGCAAAGTCGTTGCGAAATCGTGCGTGTTAGAAACTACCGAAGGTACATTAATCCTAAGTTAAAGTAAAGAAAAACCTAACAAGGTGCATATGCGCCACTCGTTTATTCTATGATAATGAGATTAGAAAATAATAAATAGAAAGGAGATAGACGTTATTTATCTTGATTGTTAAATAACACATATTTGAAGTTT
>OU426993.1:19257477-19284977 GCA_911387935.1 Dolichovespula saxonica | reverse complement strand
AAATCACGACGAACGTCACGCCAATCTCCGTTACGGCGCTTGAAATTAATTATCTCAAACCGAAGGATTAAAGTGAACGATGGCCTCTATCTCTATCAATATATTTTTCACGCTTTCTTGTTCTTTATTTTCCTCGCGCGTATAGATATAATAATAAGCCGGTTCTTAAAAATCATATGAATATCGTAAAACGAGGAACATTTTCACGAGCTGTCAACTCTTTAGCAACGACTCTCACCGACTTCGATCAGTAACAACCAACTTCATCATTATTCTTTTCTCTTTCTCTCTCGCTCTCTCTCCCTTTATCTTGTATCTGATTGGCTAATCACATAGGATTACTTATTACCACAAAATTAACCGTAAATTTACCGCGAATTTCAAAACAATTTAAATGGCCAATTGTTATACGTAAAAATATTTTAAAATCTATGGACAAACGATTAAATTTTAATTAATGAAAAATATAATTTAATGAAAAAGTACATATGTTCGTTTTAGTTTGTTTGTGAGCTTTATGATTTATAATAATACGAAGAGAAACACGTCTTGTCTTGAATATTTGTTTAGTGATATATATAGATGATGGTGAAAATAAAGGGTTACGTGTATCTTTAGGGCTGCGCGGTTGTATAAGCAAAATGCTTACGTCTCATGGTTTTCATATCGATCGATTCTCTTATTATTCCAAGTAGAATCGTATCGTATTATTTACAAATTATTAGTATTACTAATAATTTATTCGTGAAATATATTTTTATGTATCATGAAAGGAAAGGTTAAATTTTTAATTTAGGATCCTACTTAAATTTGACGCTATAGAAGAAGCACATAACCTCTAATCGAAAGAAAGCGTACGCATGCAAGGAAGTTCCTTAGAGTTTTGTATCAATCGTACAAACTATGACCGTTTGGGAGCGAATGCGAAATCCATGTGGTTGGCGAGGAGGTGCTAAACAAATATCCGTTGACGCTATGATACCACTTTTTGCGGTACCTCTTTTAGCAGTAATTGCCGCCCAGTCAATTCTTTGTACCATCGTAATATTTCTTGCTACACCGATATTGGTTTATTATTTATATCATAATTTTTTGAGGTTTCTCTTAAGAACAAAATTTTTTCTCATGTGGACGATCACGAGCGTGTTAATGCTAATGTTAGTTTTTGAAGTCAGTGTTGTGCCATTGCTCGAGATTTTACCAGAGGAAAATTTATTCTTCATAATATGCGTTACTGGAGGCATATTTTGCGGCTCTAAGACAAGACTGAACGCGGATCATATTGCTCAGGAAGGTACTACAGAGCAAGGTTTAGAACTTGGAGAAGGAAGCGGAGAGCTATGTGTAACTTGTAGAAGAAGAGCACCACCTAAAGCTTATCACTGCCGAATGTGTCAAACGTGTATACTTAATAGAGAGTATCATTGTAAATGGTAAGTCCAAATATTTGCAAATTTTGAAATTTTGTTTAAGGAGAAATAAATTCGTTTATAATTCATTTAATTTTAGGTTGGACTGTTGCATTGGTTCCAGTAACTTACGATGGTATCTAGGATGCTTGTTATTTTCAGCAATAGCTTTTATTTATGGCTCTAATCTGACTATGACAAGCGTTTGCCATCCTTTTATTTTAATTGGTACAGTGCTCTTACCGGATGACTGCAGCGATGTTTATCATCAATTAGAGTATGTATAAATATTTGATTATAATAATTTACATCATCGTATAACATTATGATAACACAGTTTATTCTTTAAATATAAATTTAAATAATCCATACTTTGAATATCTTTTCGAGTTCTTCTTTGTGAAGAATGTAATTTGTAATATATAATTGTATGTCATTGTAGTACTAAAACTAAATGAACTAAACTGGAAAGATACAGAAGGTCTACAATGCAAACTTTAATAATCAAAAGATAGTGATAATAGTCAAGAGAGTCATAAACATTGGAATATATCTTATTTGCTCTCTGAAAATATAAAAAATTTATTGATAACATGTCACGCAACTGTTTGCTTCATGTTCTCCATCAATATACATATAATATAATGTACATATTGTTTTAGCATTTCTCTCTGCTTCATCTCAGCACTCTACAGTCTACTTGTTGGCCTAGTAGTATTTTGTTATTTAATTCATCATCTGTGGCTAATTTATCTTGGAACAACATCGAATGAGCGTCGTTTACGAACACCTAGAAATCAGTATGATCATGGAATTTTAAAAAATGTATCTCGGTTATTTTGTTGCAAAACTTAGATACGAATAATAGATAGTCTAGGATATTGTATTTACTTTGTACAGAGTATATTTTATTTGTTGTCAAGAGAATAAAATGATCATATCAAACTATGATTGTCAGGTCAGATACTTGAAGTACAGCAGATTTTCTTTGATAATATTATTATTTACTTAATCATATTTCTTTTTTCGGACTTTTCGATGTCTCTTTATTATAATGCTTCAGTAAGATAAGTTTTGTCATTGAATGATATTACATTCGATGTATGTATGTGTCATAAATCGTGTGATATACATATAGGATTTACGTATATCATGCTTGATAATGGCATATTGTATTATGAGTATACCAGACATAAATCAAATTTCTGGTATTGTGTCAAGAAATTACTGTGTTTAATATTTATATATTTATTGTAACTGTGATAAAGAACTTATTATGTGGTAATTACTTATTTCTTTTTTTTTTCTTTTTTTTTTTTTTTTAACGAAATATAAAATCAAAAATATGTAATTTATATAAAACCTTTGAACTTTATATTGTATAAAAGTGATTATTCTATCTATGAAACTATCATATCGTTAACGTATAACAGTAAGCATATTTTTTATGATAAAAGAATGTGAAACACCACATATAAGATAGTTCATAAATATTATTTTTAGTGTTTAGATTAATTAAATGATTCTTTTAATCCTCTAGTGCTACTCCTCTCTCCTTAGGATCAAAATCAGGAACTATTTTTTGTACTATTTCTCTCCACTTGTTCCTTTGTTTTTCATTTTCTTTAACTATTTCAGCTATCATAGGATAATCTCTCCATTTGTTAAAGTACTTATTCATAAGTTTACTATCATAATATTCCTGTGCCATTTGTACATTTTTTAAATATTCTAATTTTAGTTGATTAACAATTGATCTTAGCGCATGGAAACATTTCTCTTGCAATTTCATATCATAGAAATCTTTGGCAACTTGATATTTTGTATTTTCTTCTTTTACCATATCCGTCCAATTTTTAAACGTGTACCATAATAAATTCCTATCATATAACGAAATGGCAAGTTCAAGTTTAACTTCATACTGTTCTTTTGTCCTCCTTCTCCAAACAGTAAAAGTTTGGAATAATAACAATCTTTTATAATGATCGTTTGCTTTTTTAAGATTGTTATTTCTTATTTCTATGAGTTTCTTAAATGGTCCTATTATATAATGTCGAAATAAATATTTACAATAGAATTTATTGGCCATTGTATTTAACTTTTTTAATCTCTCCAATTCTTGCAGTCGACATTTTTCTTGTTCTTCACGTAGTTTTTTCATTTCTCGCATGGCCTGAAATCGAAATAATTTATTTTTTAATCAAATAATATCAGAGTAAATGACATAAAATATCAAATAATATAATAATTCTTCTAAGAAATATATGTAATATTATTAGCATATTTTGACTTGTGATTATCTGACCTCTTGGTGTAACTTTTTTCTTTTTTCTTCTTCTTCTCGTTTAATTGCCTCTTCTTTTAACTTCTGCTCTTCTAACTTTTTTTGACGAATTTCTTTCGCCTTTTTTAATCTTTCTCTTCTTGCCTCTGCTCGAGCTTCCATTTTCATAATGAATTTTGGTGGATTTGGTGCTTGCTGTGGTGTAGTCATAGATTTATCTCTTAATAAAAAAAACATAAATATATATGTTATATATAACTATATACTTTTTTTTTATAATATATATTAATTAATATAATATTGTGCGTGTGTGTCAGAATTAGATAAATTACCTGTGACCAGCTTGTCTCATTAATTGAATTAAAGTTCTTCTTGTCTTTTGACCACAATTCATCGAAGTTTCTTTAGCAGCATTCATAGTTTCCTTATCCATTTTTACTAATTCTTCTTGAATTTGTTTCAATTTAAATTCCTCGATAATTCTATTTTGTTCGGCCAATTTAGATTTTTGCTTTTCGATTATAACTTTTTGAGCATTTAAACGATTTTGTACAAGAGAGTCTAACGCAAAATGTTTCTTCTGACGGGCTAATTTTTTTTTATCTTCGTTTTCTTGCATATTTTTAAAAGATACATTACTTTTTGTCTGTGACTTAGAATTTTTTCCTAATTCTTTTTGTTTCTCAGTAATTTCATTAATGAAAATTTCGATCTTACGTTCGTGAGATACATCTTGCGATTCCTTATTTATTTTCGCAGTATGTTTTATATTTTCGATGTAAGTTTTCCAATTTTGAAAATATGTTTTTAATCTTCTGGAGGCCATATTTTCTTGTATCTTCATCTTTATTTCTCGAAATCGTCGTTCTTCCATCGAATTATTTTTTAAAAATTCAAAATATTTTTTCATTAACTGCAACCGTTCTTCCTCCGAATCGAAATTAATTTTATCCTTGATAGTTACTTTAATATTTCCGAAAGATTCACTTTCGTTATTTCTATTGATTTCATCAGTATTAGAATCTTCAAATATCGGAGATAATTCTTCGACAGACATTTGTTTATTTCTCGTTCCAAAAGTTTCTGTCTTTATAATTTCATAATTTTATATTAATAATTATTCATATAGCAATATAATATTTTTACATAATTTAATAATAACAAATACAATCCAACCTTTGATTTATCGATTGTTTTAACGCTCATCTTTACTTTATTGGATATATTCCAGAAATCCTCGTTGTTTGAATTAGCTAGATTTTTCCTATTGCATTTATATTTATGTTGAAACTTTGGGCGGGATTTATGAAGTTCGTTCTCGAATCTTCTTAATTCCATTTCGAGAAAATTTTGTTCCTTCTTTAGGCACATCTCTTTAATTTCCTCTTCTTTCAACAATCTAATCGATTTAATCATTAATACAGAATACGAAGAGGAAAAATTCCAAATTAAATATTAATATTAATCAAATTAAACAGATATGACGTAGTACAACGTTAGTCATATTAATTTTACCTTTTAGCCTCGGTCAAAGCAGAACAATTCGCATCAGGATTGAACATGGTATCTCGAATTATTTTATGTCTCGTGTCCATAATTAAATTAGGATCGAGAAAGCCTTTATTATCGTCTTTCAATAATCGATGCTTTTCAGAATGTGAAAAAATTGGCACCTTCATCATTTGATTCATGAGGTTATCTACTTCATCGAGATGTACCATGTTTTAATGATACTTTTCGCTTTATTACTTCGTGAGTTAACAGCTAATATAACTGATACGTTATATAGATCTGAGGAAAAAAAAGCAGTCTATGGTTATGGATTGTTTATGCGTGTTTATTCTGTTGCTAAGGGGACCTCTGAGTGGGAGATTCCATAAACTGGTTAAGTCACATATGTCCAATCAGTTTATAAAATTATTTTTATGCACGCGATTCTGATCACATATTATCCTTTCTTCTTTTAATTATTAATGTCAATAGCCGAGAAATATTTATGATTTATTGTATTCAAAATTTATGAAAATTGTTAACTATTCGAATATCTTTAAATTTAATTACGTCACGTGAAAAATTATTTTTGTAAAATACATATAAATAGATTTTGAGGCAGATTGCACGTGAATAAAATTACATCGTTAATATTTATTTTATATTGTCTAAATATTGATAAAAATGAAAAAAAAATATATATATATATATTAGAGCTCGAGTTAATTTGAAATTTTCCCGCTATTTCTACGTAACCTAATTGCCAACATGGAAACCGCTAGCGTCAATTGTTGTCAAGCCAGTGTTGCTGCAGCAAGTGCATCGTAGGTCTGAAAGTGTATCTGCTTCTAAAACTCTATTTATGTTGAAGCTGGTAAGACTCCTGTGTGACAAAGTACACGACATAAAATAAGAAAATATTGTTAGTAATTATAAATCGATATCGCCAACGTGTCATGCATTTAAATTTTGGAATATATTGCAGAATGATCGTGGTTAATCAAACCTAATAATCTTATATATTTCTTTGTAGATATTTTTTTCTTTTTAAAAAACTAGATAATTGCATATCTGATATTTATTTTTCTATGAAATAGATGATACATCGTAATATCACTGACAAAACATATAAAATATAATGGATCCAAAGGGCCCTCCTGAGGGGGGCCCTGGTGACACATTTGATATGTTCAATATTGGCAAAGTTGCTGACACTTCGGTAACTTGGCCAATTGATAATCCAATTAACTCAGCAATATTTGAACAACCAAAGAAGATGAATAATAACAGATTACTATTTTTGACAGTGAGTAAAATATAACATTTGAAAATTCTTCTTAACGAGTAATAATATCGATGACGTTATTTTTCTATTAGGTTGGATATGTTGAAGATCAAAAAAGAGATTATTCATGTTTATTCCCAACGTACGAGCAGGTCTCGTTCCCACCCGTATCTACATCTCCTCTATCAGATTTTGAACATCGTGTTAGTCCACTTGATCCAAATATGAGTTCTGCTGCTAGGTATTCACCGACTCCAGTTCAATTAACTTCGTCTCCTTTTCATAATTCTGTTGTTATTCTCCAAGGTCCTCCTTCCTCTCCTTTGATATCTACAAATGAATCCAATGTAAGGTCAAGTATCAGTTTTGTGGGTCAATTGACTAATCCGATAGATGCACAAACTGATACTGGAACAGATTTTATTAGCGAGGAAAATGGGGAAACTTTAGTTTCTAGTGTTGGAAATGATTTAATGTTAATGCAAGGTAAATAGTATTGATAATAATTTAACATTTACAGAGTTTATAATAACTTGTAAAATGATCTAATTTTTGCAGAGCCTAATTCAGAATTGGAGCAGAGCACAACTCCACTCATGTTAACTGGTATACCGGGTGCAGATTTTACTTTAACGAGAGATTATATGGTAATGCAAGATGATCAAGTAAATGTAATGAATTCTTTGAAAAATTCAACTCTTTCAATGGAAGATAATAATATCACTAATACGCCTGAAAAAAAGGATACAATAAAAGAAAGTAATTCTCAGTCAATAACAGAGGCCAACGCACAAATGGGTGAAATTAATAAAATATTATCTCATGCGAATAAAAAAAAAGCTATTGACAAGAAGAATACAAAGAAGCCAAAGCAACAAATGGATGATGACAAAAATTTGTGTAAGTTACAAATATTTGTAACTAACTTCATTTATTAATACGTGAAACTACTGCATAGTTTCGATTTATTACAGGGTGCGATGAATGTGATGGTATTTGTACTAACGAAGATGGTTGCACTTCTCATAATGTATGTACAATTGCGGATCAACCTGTACCATCACGAGCTATAGCTACACTGCCAGGATCATATCTTTCTATAAATAAATTATCTACTGTTGATATTATACCGGGAGGTTCTGAATATGGAGTTTTTGCAAAACTCAATATCCGTAGGCGTACACAATTTGGCCCTATTGAAGGTATTTTGTATGGTTACAATGGCACGCCATTTGAAAATGCATTGCCATTGCTTTATGAAGCAGAAGAAGGACAATTTTTGAAAGTTGATGTTTCAGACGAAAGTGAGTATCATTGATCAAACTAATTCATAACCTTGTGATTTCAAAAAGTATAAAATACATATATTATTCAGATACTTCAAATTGGATGCGTTTTGTGAGGCCTGCACTTACGTATAAAGAACAGAATCTAGTGATTTGTCAACAGAAGGGTGGAATCGTATTTTTAACTACAAAAAATATTATACCAAACGAAGAACTAAGAGCGGGACCTCATCCTGATTATGCAGCACGTAGAAATTTAATAGTATTGAAACCTGATGTTAAAGATGACAAAGGTATAAATAATTGTATTTGTATTCTTATTTTTTTTTTCTTTTTTTTTTTATTTTTTTTTTTTTTTTGTATTTATCTATTTTATATTATATGTTTTTTCTTTTATTAGAATATAACAGTAGTATGAATATTTGGCCAAGATCAGATAACAATTCTTATAATAATGCAAGACGTATGAAATTATACAGAGGCAAAAATTCGAAAGAAAAAGAGAATACAAGGCAAAATAATTGTAAAGAATGGACATGTAGTACATGCAATTTGATCTTCAAAAAACTATCTTTATTTAAATTACATAATCTAATGCACAATCCAGAAGACAATAAAATAAATTGTCAATCAACAGTTTGTCCACAGTGTGGGTTAGAATGCAAGAAAAGATTTGAATTAATTAATCATGTTTCACAGCATGGAAGATTATCTGTGCCAAAAGGTAATAAATCGACTTCAGTGGTCGCTGCATATAAATGCTCGATGTGTTATAAACGCTTTGCTACAAAAGTACGACTACAGAAACATTGTTTGGTGCATGGTGCCGAGGACCAAAAGCCACTGCCATGCAGCATTTGTCTGAAAAGATTCATGAACAATTCTGCTTTATCTGGTCATTTAAGAACGCACAGAGGTAAATTTTTATTAGATTACAACTTGTCATATATATATATATATATATATATATATATATATATATATTAATTATTTAATTATATAATTTTTTAGAAAATAAGCAAATGTATGAATGTCCAATATGCAAACAACTCTTTAATCAAGGTATGATGTTGAAAAATCATGTCGAGACACATAGAAATGGAGATACGTTTACGTGTCCCCATTGTCAAAGAAATTTTATTAAATATTCAGTAATTCGTAAACATATAAGAGCTCATCATTGTGAAAGAAAACACAAGTGTCAATTTTGTACAAAGCGTTTTCCTACAGTGGATAAATTACGAATGCATTTACTTAAACATTCCGATCACAGGTAAGACATATTAGTTATATTGATCTGTATATTATAGAAATTAATATTTATTTATACCATTATATTTTTATTTTTATTATAGGGAATTTCACTGTGATGATTGTGGAAGACAATTCAAAAGGAAAGATAAACTTAAGGAACACATTAATAGAATCCATAATTCGCAGAAAATAAATCAAGAACAAACAGTACAAAATAATCAAGCAAAGAAGGTTGTGCCAAAGGTATGATTTAAATAATAAAGAAATATCGAAAGATATTCAGATATATATCTATATCTAAATCTTTTTTTTTTTTTTTTTTTTTCTATAGTTAAAATAAGTATATAATAATGTCTGTAATTTTTATTAGGTAACTCCAAATGATTACAGTCATTTCGTATATAAATGCCATCAATGTTTGGTAGGATTTAAGCGAAGAGGAATGCTCGTAAATCATTTGGCAAAACGACATCCAGACGTTGCTCCAGAGTCTATACCTGAATTAAATTTACCAATTTTGCGACAAACGAGAGATTATTATTGTCAATATTGTGATAAGGTATCATATTATAATACAATAATATAACAATCACTATATATATATATATATATATATATATATATATATATATATATACATTTGTAAATCTTTATATATTTATTATATAAATGCATAAAGGTATATAAAAGCAGCAGTAAACGTAAAGCTCATATCATGAAGAACCATCCAGGTGCTGCCTTACCACCAAGTAATCGTCAAAAACAATCACAATATACGGATCTGCCTAATCCATCATTTAGTCAGACAGTTGGCAGTATCGCAACTACACCTGAAGGGTGTCAATGGTGCCATAAACAATATGCTAGTAAGGTAAATAAAATAATGCATATTTTTAATAAAAAAAAAAATACAATATTTTAATATAATATATTTTTTCTTGTTATAATACATGTTTCTCTCTCTCTCTCTCTCTCTCTCTCTCTCTCTCTCTCTCTTTCTCTCTTTCTCTTTCAATAGGCTAAACTATTGCAACATCAACGTAAGAAACATCCAAATTTAATGGAACCAGCGAATCAAGTTCCGCGATCGAGAAATCGTCCTCCACAAAATCAAAACCAACCACCTATGCTAAGCGACGACAATTTCACGTTGTCAGATTATATTCAACCGTCCGACGTTAACGGAGAATTTTTTAAACAGAAAATAACGAAAATATCAAATGAGGTTGATCTAATAAATAACGATTTGGAGTCGGTTGGACAACAATTTGTACGTATGCGTGATATACGTTGAAGAAAGAAATGGCACACCCGCTTTGTCGGGAATTATTTGCCAATTTATCGAGATATGAATCTCGTGACTTTGTGGCACAGTCAAAAGGGGCTGTGCTTTTTTGCTGCCGGTACTCAAAACACACAAAGGCATTGTTTGCCTGACAGAAAAGTGTGGTTATGGTACATCTACCATAGAGAGTATTTGGAGCGCAGCTTTGTCAACGCCAGTGCGAAACACTGAGCGTTGTTGTCTCAATTTTATGAATTGAAATGATGGCCACTGACGATGACGACTTCAGTGGATTTGTTGGAACGATAAATACACGAATTTACGAGTACTTTGTCCGAGCCTTGATACTAAAAAAAAAAGCCTAATGACGTAAAGAGTAATAATGAACATGAAACGGTAAGATTATATATACTTGCAATAGACGTACTATTGTCTTGTATATTATTGAAAAGTTCATTCACAAGATATTATGGATATTGAGCATCAGAAAGGTAGGACAAATCATCGTTACTGTCGGCACTTAACTAGTGCTAGCTCTGATAGTTTCTTTTTAAGTCTAAACCAAGCTTAAATTTATCGTCCGAGTCTATTGTGGATGTTAACGAAACTCGACATGCTTTACGTTCTAAACTTTTAAGCTTGGCTTAAATCAAAAGTTTAAATGATCTTACTGCATCTTAGATCAAATCATGGTTTCGTCTGTATGACGTGTTTGTTTTTTGTGATAGACTACAAATCGAATGTAGTACTTGCAAGACACGACGTTAAATCACTGTTCAATAAACATTTGGCTTTAACGGTAAAAAGAAAGAAAGAAAAAATAGAAAAAGAAAACGAACAAAAAATTTATCTGTAGATTTTTCGAACGATTAAAATCTCCGAAGGGAGAGAGATTGAGAGAGAGAGAAAAAAAAACGATAGTACGTTTCACTTTCGCTCTATCGTAATTCATAAATTTTCTTCGTAATCTATTTGTCCTTCACGTTTGGAGCGGAACAAAACCTTCTCCTTCTTAGTGATTTCCAACGAAATACACACATACGTTGATTTTCACGTAATCGTTTCTCGAAATCTAGTTTCATTCGCATACCGTCGCGGTATGAACATTTTTGCATTCTCCTCGATCATTGAATTAGGGTGTCCGCTTAAAGCCGACGTAAGATAAAAGGTAAAAATGTAGTTAATCAGGAAAAGAGAAATTTTTGTCTTCGTAGTGTTATGATGTAATGTGTAATAGAAATACATTAAGCACACATAATTTATCCTTACATTTAACGATCCCTTTTATCTGAATATTATTATTAAAGAAAAAAAAAAAAAAAAAAAAAAGAAAAACCGTAAAAGTACAAGCGCTGCTCATTTGAAAGGTTGTGAAAATCCGTAGTATTCTTGTTTTGAAGAATTTTAGATTGTAAATCGGATTCACGCTCGTTCATCGATTATAAAATAATATAGTAAACTTTACATATATTATATTAGTTTTTATTACGTAAGATGAAATATTCTTTTTCAAATTACAGGAATGATTTTTCATTTATTTTAATTACACAAGATGCATACAATAACACACATTATTACAAATGCGAAGACAAAAGATAGCATGTTTGTTGATGTCATTGAGTACATGGCAAATTGTACTGTAAACATGATTTAAATAAAGTTATTGGATGATCGATACACATATATATATATATATATATAACTGTATGTGTGATATACCTCATTGATGATGTATTAGTATTTTTTCATATTTTATTATTAGTGGAAAATACCACCGGTATGACATAAATATTGTGTCGAAAGATTTTACATAAGATTTTTTTAAATGATCAAATTTTTTCAATATTTTTTAATTCCTCTTATACATATGTTTCAGCTTACCAAAATCAGAGAAGGAAGTGACACAATCATTTTACTTCTACACGTATCTTTTCCTTACTCTACCACGTTTCACTGAATAGTATGCAGAGACAAAAAAAAAAAAAACGTTGCAATAATGATAATGATAATAATAATAATAATTATTATTATATAGCGATACGTAGTAATAACACAACGAATATATTTGAATTTATCGAGAATTATAGTTTATAAATCTAATTCTACTTTTATAAAAAGAAAAAAAAAAAAAAGAAAAAGACAAACACGATCGATCTAGCCACCGTATCAAATTGTAATATAGATTTTATTTCAATAGGATACATTAAAACGTTGTAATTGTAATAATTAACATATTGCGTAAATGTGACAATAACAAAGTGCACTTGCGTATTGTAAAAACTAAAAAGAGACAACTAGTTAAAGATCGTAAATCTAGTAAGTGGAAATGGCTACGATTCGTTAACTTATTCTCTACCTATTTATTGAACTTTTATTTTCAAATTTTTCGCTAGCAATTGCTAAAGGACCAACTGCACCAGGCTTGAACACCGACGCCTGATGATTTGGTGTTGTTGCTATCGGACCACAACCATCCCTTTGCATTTGAGCGGTCTCGTAAAGTTGTTTCTGCATCACAGCCAAGGATACTTTATTGGCAGAGAGGAAATCTTTCATCGAGATTAATTCCCCAGACATACGTCTGGAACCATCGGAATCGTCTTCCGCAGTTCTGATCGAATCCTTACCAACGAGTTTCATGGACCTACGTTTGGAATAATATATAGAAGACACGGATGACTTTCTTCTTGGTAGATGTGGCGCGGCAAGATCTTGATTACGACACTGTAACTTGTTTATCGCATAATTTAAGCCTTGTTTGATAATTATTGAAGTTACGTTCAATAATGAATAAATACAGCAACAGCCGATAACGAGGAAGACAAAATTGGCAAATCTGTACCTGTAAAAATGTTAATCTCGAATTTCCATTACTGAAAATTTTTAATGAACGAATAAAAACGTATAGATACGATTTACGTACCAATGGACGTACGGATAATTCGTCTTTTGCGTACTGACGAAATCACCGAAACCGATGGTGGTAAAGCTAATGAAACAAAAGTAAAGAGCGTCGAAGTATTCCCACCCTTCCAGCGGTGCATAAACCGCAGCAGCGACGCATGCAGTAATGCAAGAAGCTAATAAGAGATATAACATGACCCAATAAACGCTTGGTTTCCACTGTTCTAAACTGACTTCGTCGTCATCGTCGAGGATATCCGGAAGGGACGATCTTGGATTGGATAATCTGGATACTCGTCGAGAAAACGTTGAATTTTGTCGAATGTGCTTTCTCACGCGGTACAAGTGAATGCTCCTTAAAATCCAAGCCAAAAACGTGATGATTCTTTCGAGGAATAGATTGAAGAACAGGATACCACCTAACAGATCACGAATAACACTCGTTATATTGTCGGAATTTTTCTTTTTTTTTTTTATTTATATTATTATTTATATCGGTCTTTCGATTTTCCAATTATTTTCTATTCTCTTCCATGTTGATAGATTTAACGTTAAATCGAATAATTCAAGTTATATCGGGATACTTAATCCATCCACGCAAATAGGACATCGTTGTATACCATTTTCTATTTCTTGATGTTACAGAAACTATGCCTATTGCAATTTATACGTCGAAGACTCATTCTTTTGTTCTGTATAAATAGGCCAGCGTCCTACTTTGTTTTAACTCGGTGTAGTGTAATATATACCGCGTGTATATACGTCGAATATAACGGTAAGGATGTATCGAGCGATATATACATATATATATATATATATATATATATATATATATATATATATATATATATATTTATATTAAAGTAAGAATCTATCGATATAAATAATATTATTATCATTATTTTTCTATTTCTTCTCTATACGAATAAATTCATATTTTAACAAAACGATATTGATTAATTATATCTGTTGTATGTTTAAATCGTTTAAGTTAAAAATTGAGCCACGTAATAAAATCGTAAATATTATTACCGGAACAACCAAAGAATCCATAAAGAACAACAGCTGCTCGTCCTGCCATGGTTTGAGGAGCGGTACTTCCGTATCCTGAAAGAGAATCCAGATTCACAGATCGAACCCATTTACTAAAAATCATTCTACAAGGGGAGTAATCTACATATGTGTGCGTGTGCGAGCGTACATATCGACGGCCAAAGGAGTTGTCGAGAGGGTAAGTACTAGACTAGGTCGCAAGATATTAGCATTCCAGAATTCAACGTGCATTCTCACGCTCGAAGGGGCCGATGACCGTAGTCCTTTTATTCCGTACCGCTACGACCAACTTCTAACGCGATAACGTACTAATTGCATGTACATTATCACTGACATTTTTATATTCGTTTACGTGTGGTTTCGTTTAAATAAAAATAGTTCCAACGAAAGGATCGTCCTCAGAGAATGTGAAGTAAAAATTTTATATGTACGATCAATTTTGACCAATACAAATTTCGATGATACCGTCATTACAATGAATACAATAATAATAATAATAATAATAATAATAATAATAATAATAATAATTGAACAAGAAAGAAAGAAGATATGGTTTGTTAGATATATATATATATATATTTTTTTTTTTTTTTTAAAGAAAATCTTTTAAGAGGATTAGAAAGCTTAATGAGATGCAACACGACGCTTCGTCTAGTGACCCCATTTATCGTCGGTCGTTGTACGAGTGCATTTCAAATGCTTGAAATTCCAAAAAAATACTTTGTTATTATATTTCTTACCAATCGTGGAAACTATGGTGCCTACGAAGTGAAAGCTACCAGGAAAATCCCAACGTCGTCGTTTGTTAATGATACCGGCAGAGGAAGCATTTCCGTAGGCGTAAAGAAGTTCGTGTAATCTTTGAAGCGCTAGTGGACTACCACGCAGGTGATGCTTTCGAAAAGCGTTGTACACCCGCCAAAATTCTGCAGCCTGTATTACACGACATAAACATAATCGATAAATCCATCAATATATATATATATATATATATATATATATATATATATATATATATATACATATTTTTTTTTTTTTTTGGTAACTTAAATTAGTAGGACAATTTTCAAAAGTTCGCGAAATATCATCTCGAGTGATCATCAAATTACGGATAAAAATTTTCTATTAAAAAATGACATTTCGTAACATGCATTACGAATTGTGATACAATTGATAAAGTTTCGAAAATATATGTTCGAATAATTTTCCAAAATTTGCCATATTATCGCCAATTTCTTATTGGATTCTTGTTAGGGGAAAAAAAAAAAAAAAAAAAGAATTTTGTTATCCGTACAACGAAAACGGACACAATCGATAGGTCAGATTAATCCGTATTTATCGATAATTCGCATTAGAATAATTTTCAACGATCGATGAAGTATCAGTCAAGGTGAGATCTCTAATTTTTATTGGATAATCGAAATGGATAAGAATCGTACGAGGTATAATATTAATCCTCTTACCTGTCGTATTTCAAGGTCACCCTCTAATATTTGAAAAAGTGTCGCGCCTGCGAGCATGTAAGCTGCCAGGACGACGGCGAGGAGGATGAACCTTGCGTTATCCTCCGCGAGGCCTCCGCACACGCACATCACCGGTGACTCTCATCTCTCTGACACCAATGTCCGTTGCGATCCCCACTTTTCCTCTTTGACTGGACCGGCGCAAACTCGCCGACAAAATTTTACGACGATCAAAGTATTCGCCATCGTCGAAGGTCACCGACTTCGACTTTTCAATCCCTACTTTTTTTTTTTTTCTTTCTTTCGTATCTACGCTCAAAATTTTTTCCTCGCGATAATCGATAAGTCATAATCGTTCATACATATTTTACACATTTTCTATATTTATAACGGATCGTTCGAAGTTATTCTCATTGTTACGAGACATCATATCATAGTTCGTGTAACTTTTGTTATTGTAAAATATTAAGAAAAGAAATTGTTATATCTCTCCCTTTATTTCTGTTTTTTTTTTTTTTTAGTTGAACCAAACAAATGCCAATATTTTCAGGATTGAAGTAGAGATTTAGGGCAACGTGTAGAGCTCCATTGAGAGATAGGATCTTTTCAAAGTTTAAAAATAGGAACAGCGTTACGTAGTACTTGCTTATTCACGGAATCGTTTTCACGTAGGTAAAAGAGAAAAAAAAAAAAGAAAAACTATCCGCAAAAAGCGGCTCAAAATAAACAATGTGGATAATTAACTAGGTAGAAAGGGAAAGATCGATACCGCAGAAAGGTTCGCTTTTCTCTGAGGCCCGTTTTACCATACGTTCGCGTTTATTTCGAACTTGGAAAGAAGAAAAAGTGACTAATTTTAAGCAAAAAAAAAAAAAAATTATCAACGAAAATGAAAGAACGTGGTTTAATAAAAATAGAGTTTATTAACAGTCGATCTAGGCAAGCCAACGGCACTACAAGTTTTACATAAATAGATCGATATTATCCGCTATGATAACACAACGCTTTTTCACTTGGAACGAATCCATATGTGTAAACATATACATCATCATATATAATATATAATATATATATATATATATATATATATATATATATATATATATATATATAAATCTATAAAATACATAACACATTGGCCGTATTAACTATTATAATACTATTGACACGCCATAGGCGTTGGAATATTGCGTTAAAATATTTCTAATATCGTAATCGATAAATTTGCACTTTTAAAACCTTTTCTAATGCCTTGTTTGCGGCCCTTCCTCCAACTTACGCCATACGACCTAGAAATAGAAGAAGAAAACAAAAAAAAAAAAGGAATGCCTCGTAATGATTATAATTCGTAATTCGTTAACGTTTAAAAATAACATACATTACACATCTCTCGAACCAGAGCCTTTTCGCCGTCATGTCCACCTTCTCTTTCCAACTGTTCTCTAACTTCGAGAACCTGAAGAGCTCGTACGACAGCCTCAGGTCTACTACCTATATGAGAATTATCGCTCGGACTGTTTGGATTTTCCCAGACTTCACCTGGCAATGCTTCCCATCCCCTAGCCCTTGCCTGTAGAACACTTTTGTCTTCCTCAAGTTGCTTGACACGTTGCTCCAAACTTCTTACATATTGCATAGTTTGGTCTGTAATCAAAACGGAACCTTAATCGATCGTATCTTTTTGAATAAAAAGATTGAATAATCTCAGGTCTGTAGACAGAACGAAACACGTATTTTTACTTGACGTTTCATCGAATTAATTTCTAATATATTTCTTTCTTTTTTTTTTTTTTTCTTTTTTTACATCGTCAATGTGTATAACCGCCAATCTCGAACGAGGATTTACCGTTAAATGTAGAAGTGTGTCTCGGCCTCGGTGGTGCGGTTTCCTCAGCGTTCGTACTCGAACTCGATCCATCCCCGTCGTCCCTCTGGACCCCCCCTCGTTCCTCGTCCAAATACAGGCAGAGCTCCTTCAGTTCCAGATTATCCTTTATCAGCTCCTGCTGCTTGTTGTCCAGTTGCCGCAATTTATTCTGGTAAGCCGATACTTCCTGTCGCATAACGCTGGCCGTGTACCTACCAAATCTTTGCCATTCTCTTGCCAGTTTCCGGCCCTTTTGCCGGTCATCGTCGAGGAAACAGCAAAGATCGCGTAACTCCTGATTGTCGTCGCTGAGTCTTTGGTTGGCCTCCTTCAGCGCACGAAGCTCACTGAGCTGGAAATCAATCGATTTTATTTTATTTTGCTTTTTCCTTTTTACTTTTTCTTCTTTATCTCTTAATATTATACAATATAAAATTTAATGTAATTAACGAATACGGAATAATATAATGTATTAACGTAAAATACGTTATATTCGATTATAATTTTATTTTTGTAATTAAATTCTTTTTTTTTAATATTAAATGAACATTCAATTTTATATACGTTATATTCGATTATAATTTTATTTTTGTAATTAAATTTGTTTTTTAATATTAAATGAACATTCAATTTTATATACGTTATATTCGATTATAATTTTATTTTTGTAATTAAATTTGTTTTTTAATATTAAATGAACATTCAATTTTATATACGTTATATTCGATTATAATTTTATTTTTGTAATTAATTCTTTTTTTAAATATTAAATGAACATTCGATTTTATGTACGTTATATTCGATAATAATTTTATTTTTATAATTAAATTCTTTTTTTAAATATTAAATGAACATTCAATTTTATGTACGTTATATTCGATCATAATTTTATTTTTGTAATTAAATTTTTGTTTAATAATAAATGAATATTTAATTTTATATATTATTATATAATTGATATAATTGATTAAAAAAAAAAAAAAAAATAAGTAAATAAATATTCGTAAATCGCACGAGTATATACCGACACGTGACGCCATTTCGTACCACGTGTCTATATATGTATATATATATAAAAAAAAAAAACATGCATTATTCGAGGACGTAACATTTGAAACGCGTGACGCATTCTTTCGATTATCGTGTTTCTTAACCGTTGGTTATTTCTTTTTACATACTTGACAAGAAATCCGCCTGTTTTCGTTCACTGTCGATCCTTAGGTGTGCGTGACCGGTCGAAATTACGATTGCGAGTTCGACCCGCGTATGACCTAGAAGAGCCTTTCAAAAACTTCCGTATATTGCGTACGGTCCTACTTTTATTCTCTCAACGCGGTAAAGAAATAAGGATTCGTCGTAAGTGTTGTTACAAAATTTGCGCTCGTTTATATCGTGAAAAATATTACTTAAACATTTTTTTCTACAAAAAAAATATTATCCTATATTTCAAATATCATGAAAAAAAAAAAGAAAAAAAAAAAACATTATCGATGATATCAGAACGCATGCAGATAAAAATATGATACGTATTAACGTTGCGTTCACTCGTTACGCTAAGTCGCGTAATTTAAAGATCTTTAAACGTTAAAAGAATTCGTTTGGTTTTTTTTTTCGTGTATTATTACAAATTTCCATGATATCCGTAACGATTGTTTAAAACATGAATCATTTGTACTTGAACGAGAACAATATATTTATTCGCGAGCACAGAAGATCGATTAAGAAAACATGCGGAAACACCGGTCCCCACGTGGGGGGTGGGGGCGGGGGAGGGGAAACACATACATCATCACCGAAAAGAAGGATCCACTCACCAAGCTTTGTATTTGACGATTCTGCTCGGCAGCCAGCCGTGCTATGTCACTCTCTGTCTTTCGCACAAACTTGAGCATCTCCACGGGACCGAGTCTAAGGAACTCCTCGTCGGTGATCCTCTGCCTGCTCGGTACAGGTTGATTGCTGGAGCTACTACTGCTGCCGATGGTAGGATACTGACTGTTGGGTGGTAGATATTGTCCTTGTCCGATCTTATTTTGTAAATAAGCCTGACTTTTGGCGGTAGCCGTGGTCGAGGCTACACCGGTTAAAAGATTGGTAGTATTAGTAACAGCAGCAGCAGCAGCAGCAGCAGCAGCAGCAGCAGCAGCAGCAGTAGCAGTGGCAGTGGCAGTGGCAGTTGCAGTAGCACCTTGCGGATGATGCCTGTGTTCTATCCTTGGCGAATATTTGCCTTGGGCATCCTTCTGCTGAGACGCGTTTCTTCCTTGCGTAGTCTGTTGATGTTGCTGATGGTGATGATGATGATGATGATGATGATGATGATGAGAAGGAGGAGGAGGAGGAGGAGAAGTCAAGGTCGAGGCCGTACCCTGACCGGTGTTTTGAAGTATTGGGTTGACCGTCGATAGTGGTGGTGGTGGTTGTACTGTACTCGTACTGCTAAAGTGTGGATGATTCTTCAGGATGCCGCTGGTAGGTTGCGGCGGCGGTTGATACCGCGGTGGCACCTGATCCACCACTGGCTTGATCACGTGCGATGGACGCTGTTGCTGGTGCTGGTGCTGGTGCTGTTGCTGTTGCTGTTGCTGTTGCTGCTGCTGCTGCTGCTGCGGCTGAATCTTACTCTTATTGGACATCGCGGCTAATTTAGCTCCAGGCTGCGTCGTGGCCCATTTCAGATAGTCCGCGTCTCCTCCTGCTGTCTTTTCTTTAACCTCGTCTCGTCCAAACCGCGATAATCTAGGTCAGTCAGACGAACACCGGCCTCCTCTCTCTCTCTCTCTCTCTCTCTCTCTCTCTCTCTCTATCTATCTATCTCTCTCTATCTCACTCACTCGATCGGTATGTCTGTCCTGTCCACAGACCTAGTACTACCTACACGAGAAGAGGAGACCCCTCTCGAGTTTACCTCTTCGTCCTCTTCGTCTTCTTCTTCTTCTTCTTGTTTCGTTCCTTCTCAAGTCGAATTCGCACATACTACACACCAACAACGTTCTTAATTCCTCTTACCCTCTACCTTTTCTTTATTTTTATTTTTTTTCTATCTTTCTTTATTTTTTTTTTTCTTTTTTTTTTTTTTCCCCTCTTTGCTCACGACATCACCGTCATTGTAAACGCTTAAGGCGCGGCCGAGCTTCCGAATACGACACTCAGCATCGACTCAAAGAACCGCCTTCCTCGTTGCATCGGTGCGCAAGCACGACGAACTCTCACAATCTCCTGGTACTACCTTCGCGTGCCATCTGTCACTCACTCGACCTTCACGATGCTGCATTCTCTCGTTGATCCTTCTCTCTCTCTCTTTTTCTCGCTCTCTCGCTTTAGCTAGTTTCAATACTTTAAAACACTGAATTTGATATCTTTAACCAGTACTTTTTTTCTTCCTTTTTTTTTCTTTCTCCTTCTTTTCTTATCTCTCGTCGCAAAAGCAAAGAACGAAATAATGGTAGGAAATCTATCGTATGATGTATTAGCGCTTATTTTATCTAAGATCACAGAGAAACTCGTGTGCGGATAGTGCCGCGTTCAACGGTGCACAGGCTGGCCCTCGAGACGCGGGGCCGCATTTCACCGTGAGAAGAGAGTGCACAGTGCCGTATCTTTTTAAAGGGGGGGGCCCCACCGATTCCTCGTGATGAACGTCTTCGTCGTTTGCTTCGAATTAAACGAACTTTGTCCGTAGAGAGAGAGAGAGAGAGAGAGAGAGAGAGAGAGAAGAGAAAAAGAAAGAAAAAAAAAATCGTATATCGTCGTATAACCAACCGATCGAAAGTTCAGCCACACTTGAAGCTTGAGAAGTCGCGCGTTTTACTGTTTCGCTTGAAATTTAGATTCCCCTTTTTTTTTGTATGGTTTCCCTCGTGTTATTAGAGCCGAGTTACTCCCCTTCGGTAAAGTAGTCAAGTAGGGAGACTATGTCGAGCCATAGCCACGTAAATGCCGGCTCCGCTGCAACAGATCCAAGATGAACTCACGTCCGAGTTGGGCACTAACAACATGGCGGCTACCAAGAAACCTCCTGCACTCCAGGACGCGATCACGCGGATGAGCCCACTGGCTTAGCGCGCGGGAACAACCGATCGCCCTCTGGTTGGTTGGTTGGTTGGTTGATTCGTTTGTTTTCGTCAGGCCCAGAAGTGGGGGAGAGATCTTAGGATTTACACCGGACTTTAGATCTTCGATCGCGCGGCCCTGGCGAACGAACGACGTAACTTATCTCGTCAAAAAATAATCTTCGACGATGCGCTTAGTTAGAGTGATATTTCCAATACCGAAGACAAAATTAATCTTGATTTACGTATTTTTTAATTATTATAATATTCGTTGAAATTGTAAGAGTATGAGGTGATCGTTAGTATCGACGGTTATTTCAATCTGTATGGACGTTTATTTTATTTCGTATCTTTTTTTTTTTCCTGCATTATTATATAACATCTCGATAAAAATAATAATTAAAAAAAAGGATATCTACGAGTCGTGCGAAACAAAATAGTTGTGGATATGCCGTACGCGTAAATGCTTCTTCGCTGTGGGCAATTTTCAAAAACGTTTTGCCCGTTCCCCCTCTGGGCACATACTTTAACACGTATCTGTATATTCTTTTACTTTTTATGTCCGTTCACTTCTTAAAGGAACTGGAAAGCGCAGGTAGAGAAGTCGAGAAATTCCATTTAAAATTGATCCTTCCTTTGAGTAAGCTGAAATAAATGTTAGGGACGAAAAAATTCCTTATCCTGTGTTACAAATAAACATCCGAGGTTTACTTCGATAAAATAAATCCCCATTTAAATTGATAAACGAATGCGTTTTAAAATCGTACGAATCTTACAATGTATAAATGAAATTTATAAATCATTATTGAATTTCTGTATTATCTTGGAACTATTATAGTATTTTTCCGATTTGAATTTATAGAGGCATATGTTTCTGTAAATGGAAGTATAAGAATTATTTAGTTAAATAATTTAAACAGTATCGATTTACGTATGAAATTGTAAGAAAAAATGAAATGTTCGAAGTTTCAATTGATTTCCCTTTCGATATGCAACTGCGTTACCATTCCAGTTTTCTCAGTCGGTAACTCAAATTTAATAATTAATCTTAGTAATATTTCGTCTAATGTTAGCAAAGTCAATGAAAAAGCTTCAATCACTCTTTAATTCTTATTTTATTACGCACGAGGGCGTTGCAAGACGATATTGACTTCATATGTTATTTCGTTCGAGTATAGGCCATGTTAACGGATTATATCGCGAACGTTGTGTAATTTCGTTATAATTTCTTTTAATATCTTCATTTTCCTTTTAGTGTGGATTTTAAAAAGAACAAGTGAAGTGTCGTTAAAAGACCTGAATATATTCGAATTTCAAAATTTTCATTTGCGTACGCAAATTGAGTGAACTTCTATATTCTAACCTTTTCAATTAGTGGCTCAAATAAATCGTTTTACAGTTTACCTGTACGATACGAAACCTATCAGAATGAAAGTCACGATAAAAAGTAAGTACACATATGTATATATTTTATAAAACAATTAAATCGTATATCTATTATAAAATAAATAAATATATTGAATTAATGGTGTTGATTTTTTAGGCTGGACAGGTGTCGCCACCTGGCGTTGGATTGCCAACGATGATAACTGCGGAATTTGTCGGATGCCTTTCGATGCTAGCTGCCCGGACTGCAAAATACCGGGTGATGATTGTCCTTTAGGTATTTACAATTCATTACATATTTAATTATATAAAAACTTATTTTCAACAAAAATTATTCGAATTGAGTATAAATCTTTTCGTAAATTTCATCCTCCGTTCGGACAGTTATTTTTCGTTTCGTTTTTTTTTTTTTTTTTTTTAGCAAATTTGAAATTCACGAGTAAATCGTTGTGATGATTAACCTCAAATAAAATCTAATGTAAATTCGTTTCCTCGGTAAAAAGTATCGACGAGAAAAATGATGAATGTGTAAATTAGTTAGACGACGAAAAAAAAAAAAAAAATCGAATTAGTTCGTACATCTTCGTAAATTCCCGCTTTGGCATCTGCGCGTTGGGAGTTTGGCGTAATATCGATCGGAATGCCGGTGTCGAATAATAGGGATCGCTTACGTCCTCTCCCCCTCGCTTTTCGTGCGCATTTAACACGCGCGCGCTCATGTAAACGGAACTAAGGAACGGCTTGTCGGTCGGTCGTCGTCGCTAGGTACGCGTCCCCGTGGCCCGATCATCTCATCATATTGAACCCCCTTAAAATTCCGTCATAAATATTTAATATCTTGACCTTAAACGATTAACACGAAGATTCGTGTTTTCAGTTTGGGGGCAGTGCTCGCATTGTTTCCATATTCATTGCATCATGAAGTGGCTGCATTCTCAGCAAACCAGTCATCTGTGCCCTATGTGTCGTCAGGAATGGAAGTTCAAAGAGTAAATGTTTTCCCGATGTTCCCGCAGGTGTCAGCACGCACCAAATAATCAGGTAAATGCGTTACGCACTAAAACAACACACACACACTTCCTCATTCGTCCAATTGTGAAAGTTCATGAACCCTTCTCAATGATAATCAAAATATATCAATCGAAAGTCATTCGTACGATATTACCCTACGGCCTCTTAAATTTTCGCGCTCTTCCGACCTCACGAACATATCGTCACTTTGTCGTTCCCTTATATATCTCTTCACTTATTTCATTTTATTTGATTTATTTTTTTTTTTCATTTTTTTTTTATTTTTTTTTTTTCATTTTTCAAGGAAAGAAAGAAAGAACGAACGCTATCGTATTCTTTTACCTTCCATAAAATATCGTCTCGTTATAAGCCGTGTGAGTTTAGAAAGTATCTCGTAATTTGGCCTTCTTCGTTGGAATTAATCAGGAGATTGAATTTTCCTTGACTTCTTGGAAAGCGTACCACGAATCGAAGGAAAGAAAAGAAAAGAAAAGAAAAAAGAAGGACAAAAAGAAATGGGGGAAGAGAGAAGTAGCCACGGTGTTCGTTCGATTTAAGAATTCAACGATTATCGCGCCGTTCACATCTATGGCTTCGGTTGCCGACTACGAAAGTTGTTTACGCTGACATTACGCGTCACACACATTGGCCGATGAGCCGAACGAGATAACACGTAGATGAGGGTAGACGTAAGTATCTATCTACATACACATACACACACATACACACACACACACATATATATATATAATATGAAGATCCTATGTGAATTTTTCTTTCTCTCCCTTCCTTTCCCTCCCCCCCTCTCTCTCTATCGTTTTTCTGCACAGGGCGTTGATCTGTTATACTTAAGACTCGTAACGCGTAATTGTATGTTTATGATCCGTAACGTAACATATCCATCCATTCTATGCTTATAGTAGGTCACGAGCGCAGAATAGATCGAAGAAAGCGGTCTTCTATTTAGGTTATCATAATAAACTTATTAAACGCGTTAGTCTCGGTTGCCGCACGTTTTCATCAACTTAACATTTCTTTACATTAACGATCGGATTAGGTTAGGATTTTATGGTAATAATTCATAAAGAATTCAGTAAGATTCTTCCTCGACTCTTATTATACGTGCTACTTGAAACGATTAAAATTCAATTCCTTTAAATGTTGAATTTGTCTTTTATTAATCATTCATAACCTAATTTTTGTCATTTTTACGAAAAAATATATATGTGCTTGTGTGTGCGCGTGTGTACGTAATATAGCAGTCGTAGTATTGATTAATCTATATTAAGAATAAATTTGTGTTTACAAAATATTGATAATTTTTTACTTACAGTGTGTGTGTGTGTGTGTGTGTGTGTGTGTGTGTGTGTGTGTGTGTGTGTGTGTGTGTGTGTGTGTGACCTGAAAATTACATCAAGTTAAAAATGGTTAAATTTATAGGATATGTTTCAACGATTTTTTTTTTTTTTTTAAATAAAAGAGGGTCCTTATATACACGTTTTTTTAAATGATCGATAACATGTTTTTCACCTAATGCCATATATAGAAAAATTCCAACAACGATGATATCATAGTGATGTAAGACATATGGCACTTATATATCTTTTGAAAAGCGCGCGAGCTTTCCGCGAAATCTCGCGTTGGCGCTAAATACAAGGTGTTGGATTAAATTGCACTACGTTCGAAGCGTAACGGCACGATGTGTAAAAACCCCTCAATGATTCTCCTACTTACACGGTTTCGTTTACGTAACACATAGTTTTTTCTACGTCAAGTTTGATCGTCAAGTTTCTATCTATAAAGATGATAATTTATTTAATAAACAAAAAGTCATGCGTTGATGTATTGAACGTTGAAAAAAATTTTATAAAAATGCCATCGATCGGATGAATAAAAAAGGATTGTATAATACAAACGGAGAAATTCGCGTTCGTTTTCGTTAGAAAATCATCATCTTCTATACATATGTAAACAATTTTCTTCATTCGTAATAACCGAGGCGAAGTGAGTGGAACGCGCGTGTGTTATTCAATGCCAGACAGGATGCGTAACGATTTTGCTTGAGTCGAGAATCGAGCAAAATGCAGTAGAAAGGAGCGAAAACGAGTTGTCAGCATAGTCCTTCTTCTTCCTCGATTCAATATACTGACCATTCAATTTATTTTATAATTCTTTATTATATACATATGTATGCTTATATCGATCATCGAAAATTCATTTTTGAGGTTAGATAAGATAATCTTTTAATTAATATTTACCTTGAAACATCTGATAAATGTCTCCAAAAAAAGAAAACTTCGAATCAAGCATCCGAGTATTATTTAAATAATTTTTTTTTTTTTCATAATAAAATATTCGTATCATATTCACAAATTATTATCATTTTCTATATATTTATAATGCGTGTAATTTTATAAAAAAAAAAAAATTTTTCAGTATAATTATATCAATCGTTGAAAGTTCATATTTTTATTTTATTTTGTTATTTTTTTGTTCGTTTTTCTATGGTAAAGTTTTTACTCGACGATTTTGATAAATGAATTTATACACTTTGAGCCGAGCACATGATTCTGGTCAAAAGAAAAAAATCCATTTACCTTTTTCCTTGTCCTTCTTTCCTCTTTTTACATGTTACACAGCCACTCCGTGTAACTTGTTAAGAATTTCATTGAATTATTAATTAGGTATTCGACCACGACGACTACGACTACGACTACGACGACGACACACGTGACCTATAATACGAGCGTCTGATTTGCGTGCTTTGCACGTGTGTTGTACAAGCGACTTTTCTTGTCAGTAAATGGAGGAAATGGTTTCTTCAAAGTGTCATGATACTAATTACTTCTATTGTATTTTCTAACCTTGTTAAATCTAGGAAGTTCGATAAGATAATGTAGTCGAACGTTACGAAGAAACCTGCATGTATGTATGTAAATCGATAAGACGGATTAAATTGAGAACGAAATGTGTCGGACATGGCAATAACGATTAAGAAATGTTCGTGCGTTTATTAGGTAAAAAAAAAAAGAAAGAAAGAAAAAAAGAAGGAAGGAAAGGGAAAGAGAAGAGAGAGAAAAAAAAACCAACAAAAAAAGGGAAACATTGTAATTCAATCATCATTCGTAAGTCGTGTTGTAATCGTTCGTGCGACGCATTGTTCCGAGACGCGATAAAATATTCTTTTGAGATAGACGTGTGTTAATTCTTTCGTACGTTTTCAAGGTCAAATCGATTTATATCCCATATATATATATATATATATATATATATGCATATCGTTTTGAACAAATCGCGTTGCGTTACGAGTGAAATATGATCGTACTTCGTAATAATCTGACAAGTTTACACAAATCTCAAAAGCCAATTAAAAAGGAAGAATTATGAAGAAAGTCCAAGAATGTATCGTAGAAAGTCGTATTATGGTCGAGCGAGGGGCAAGGACGACGAGTGAGACTAATCAGAAAATA
>OU426993.1:19249977-19252477 GCA_911387935.1 Dolichovespula saxonica | reverse complement strand
TGCATATATTAATGATTCATGATTGCTTTAGATTCATAAATTTAATAACTTATAAATAAAGAGAGTACATATATATATGTATATATGTATGGTTGGTATTATATATATTATTTAATATATAGTATATATAATACATAATACATAATATATATATATATATATATATATATATATATATATATATATATATATATATATATATGATACATGATAAAGCTTTATAAATAGAGTTAGTATTATTATTTCGATCGATCGAAGGAAAGTTTCACAAAATAAATAGGTAGAATATATTTTTGGGGAAAAGGTTAGAGTGAAGAGGGGGTGAGGAGGGTTGCGGGACGGGGGGGGGAAGGGGAGGGGGTCCTCGATGACTCATTCAGCCAATTTTTTCTCCCCTTCATTTTCTGTTCCCCTCCTTACTTTCTGCGGGAATCGGAAGCTCGGTGAAGGCAAAGACCGATCGATTTTTATTCCGCGAAGCCACGTATAACGGTACGTCGTTTCCTTTCCTCTTTTAACCGCAAAGAACGACTTGTTTTATCGTCGTTTCTCTCTTCTGCCTTCGCAGCATACAGGAGAGGATCGCGATGTCTTCTCTGCAGGGGCTGCCACCGTTGCCGAGGAGCCTCAGTGGATTCAATTTGAGTGGAGCTTCCGAGCCACCCCCACCACCTACGAGGTCATCCAGCAAATCGCAAAGAGGCGGGAAAACGTCAATTCAAACTTCTACCTCGAGGCCTTCTCCACCTGCGAGACAACTTACCACGTTGGATACTCAACTGGCGATACTTCGAAGAGAAATGGTGATTATCGAACGATCTTTATGAATAATAAAAAAAAAAAAAAAATTAAAAGATAACAATTGTATCAATACATTGTTGAACGATCAATTGATTACACAATACACATATTGGCAACTTACGTATGAAATTATTAATGTATACAATATTGTAATGTTCGTTATTACAGTAACGTTACTGTATAACGCTCGTTATACAGTAACGTGTATTTTGGATGGCGTTCGCTTAATTTTGACGCATACGTGTTGTCACTTTTTTTTTCCTGAATCTAATAACGATTCGATAATAATGATTTTATAGTGATATTATAAATCATAATAGTCATGACGATACGCATTACTTTATCCTTATAATGGCCGATCAACAGTGTGTTACGACAATTGACAAGGTTTTGTAATATATCGTAAAATATCGTGAAACAAACAATTGAAAATATTCCGAAATGTTTGAGAGTTGAGAATTGATTTATTGTTAAGTTTTTCTTTCTTTCTTTCTTTTTTTTTTTTTTTCGATCGAACAACACGAAGGAACGTTAGCTTTCATTTGACGGTAATTATCAAATAACTTTTGCGCAAAAAAGAAAAAAAAAAAAAAAAACAACTTTAATCGTCTTGTTACGAGCAAAGTTGATTTGATACCAAGTTCGATCCTGTACCCACCGCCTATGTATCCGTCTTTAAGAGTCGCGTAATACTTTCAATTATCCGCGGAGAAAGTGTTTGAAGAATTCGCTAATAGATCCCTGCCACCATCTCTAATTTCGCGTTAAAGATATTTCAACGAAAATCTTGGATCCTTTAATGGACGTGATCGTTAAGAGCTAATGGGATCCATTAATCCGTTACGTACAACGTAGTATAAAAAAGAAGAAAAAAATAAGAAGAGAATATGGTTCAGTGGGATAGGAAAAGTCGACGGAAAATTCCACGACGTTTCTGACTAATCCTACACGTTTGTTTTATGCGTCTTTCCTCCCCCCCCTCTCTCTCTCCCCTCTCATATTTTTCTTTTTTTCATCGATCGACTTGGAATTTTCCCAACGAGCTCAAGAATGACTCGAAGTTTCGTAGTTGACGATATCGTCAACATCATCATCATCGTTGTCGTGGTCGTCGTCGGCGCTTCGTTATTATTTTTTTCTAACATGGAGTCACCTGTTCCTTCGTATTTTGCTCACAATTCTCTCGTGTTTCTTTCAACTCGGGGCTCGACCCGTTACCTCGAGGCCACGGTTGTGCGTGGGTAAACTGTAGAGTACGGTGAATATGAATTCGACGACGTTCTAAAAGCGTCGGGAAATGAAGCGATGAAAATAGGGGGAGAGAGTAAGAGAGAGAAAGAGAGAGAGGGGGGGGTGGAGTAGGGGGAAGAGAAATAAAGAGAAGGGAGAAGAAAAAGATTGAACGTAGGAGTTGTCGAGTTCCTTTTCTTCTCTCTCTCTCTCTCTCTCTCTCTTTTTATATTTTCATTCTCCTCTCTTCTCACGTTGTCGTCCAAAAGAAAAAAAAAAGCAATAACATTTTCGTTTTCCTTATTCAAATAACGATTGTGGGTACATCAATGTCATTGTTTTCATCGTTAGAAATTACGATGCCGGGTAATCGGATTCTGTGTTTGACTCGATGAAATTAAATTATATTTTTAACGTTGTTGCGTAATTATTTATTATTCGTTTTTATGCTTTCGGAAATAAATTATCA
>OU426993.1:19227477-19244977 GCA_911387935.1 Dolichovespula saxonica | reverse complement strand
GCAGGAGAAATTTTACGTGCCAGTAAATCAGGAAAGATTATATCGAATAAATTGAATGTACCTTTATTTGTCAGAAATAAAAAGGATTGGACCGAATCGCAAGGAAAAGGGGAAAAAATGAAGGCTCTTTTCGCTGATATAATAAAGAAGCCTATTACGCAAAGCTAGTTTTTCCAAAATAAAATTTTGATAAAAAGAATGTGAATGATTCATTTTTTACATACATTATGTATATTATGTATGTATGTATATATAATATACATACACACTCGCACACACATACATATATAACTATTAAAGAAACGTTTAATTAGACAAATTAATTCGCATATTCTTTTTTATTGTGACATAGAATAATTATTTATATATATATATATATATATATATATATATATATATTTGACGTGTTATTTCATAAATACATTTCATAAAATTCATCGTACCTTCCTGCAATGCAGTGTGCCCAGAAGGAATTACAATAAATCGTTAGCTAAGTTCGAGGAAAATTTTCTAATATTTATAACCAATAAAATCCTCTCCTCGCAATCACGCATGACTAGACTTCAAGATACACAATTAATTATAATCCGATTGATCGAAGTAAGAATCTCTTGTTACATCTGTCATTACAATCATTAAAAGTCTATCAATTGACTAGGGTAAAATCGATGTAAGCCGTTTGTTGTGTACGCTCGTTAAAAGCGATCAAATCCTATAGCGTGTTGGATGATCTCTTATTGTTAGATTACAATTGCATCTCGATGAAATATTAAAAGAGAGAGAGAGAGAGAGATAGAGAGAAAGAGAGAAAGAGCAAAGTGACGAATAAATAAAAGAATGCGAGATAGTAATATGCGAGAAGATTTCATATAGGAAAAAACACCGATCTTTGGTACAAAGAATATCTTACGATTTTCTCAAATATAATAAGATCATTAGATGTAAACGATCATTGTTTAATATGTAAGACAACGTGTTGATCACTACGGGATATTGGGAAATCGATAATTGTCATTGAATAGCAGAAACTTTACATCAATTTTTCGTACCAAGTGCATGCACATTCAATGTGAATTGTTTACTATGAATTAGCAACACAGATGAGAACAATGGTACAAGCCTAGGACGCTCATCATACCCAACAAACGTCATACGTATTCGAATACGTTCACACATTTCTATTACATTTCATTAAAATGTGATATTTACAAGAACTATACAAGGATCATTGTTGTTGTTGTTGTTTTTTTTTTTTTTTTCAGTTGATCGTTATCAAGAAGATGATAATTAAAAAAAACGAATCACAAAACTTATTCGATTTTACTCAACAACATTTTCAATATAGTTTTTCTTCGATCTACAACATAAAAACATTAACAAATTCTTTTAATGATAAGAACAAATACAAATCGTTACGATAAATAAAATGGCCATCCTTGTATAAATCGTATTCCAAACAATTCATACTTTGAAGATTAATCAACAAAATTTGTTAATATGAAAAAGAAAAGAGAAGAAGAAGTAGAAGAAGAATATGAAAGCGAGTGGAAAGAGTATAATAGAGTCGATAATTTAAGTAAGAAGTTTCTGAGTCTTCTGTGAGGGAAACAACATCAGCGTGGATCGAAATAGATCGGTCTGGTTAATCGTAGTGGCACGTGACTCTTTCCCTCATGTCGTCACTTCCCTTTGGAGATGGTATTTGCCGTGGCCGATGCGGTTGAGCCTTCCGCGTCGTTGATACTTCCGGTGACGTTGGCTGCACCGATTCTAGGCGGACTACGCGAGGATGATCTTCGTGGTTCTCGCGGTAAAGGATTATTGCACGTTGCATGATGTCCACCAGCCTCCCAATCGCGATGTTGACAAAAGGAACCGCAATATCTTGCGATCCCACAACCACCACAAGTTTCCAATGCCGGTCTTCCACAATTCCAACAGTTCTGCCAAGATAATTTTCATTTGATTCATTTGGTTCTCTCTCTTTTTTTTTTTTCCCAACTTAGCGTTGATAATGGAACATACATACATATACACACATATATATATTTTTTTTGTTCTTCTCGTAAATATAAAATATGTACATACTGATCCTACTATATTAGTCAAATGTGCGTCCTTGTCATCCTCGTTAGTGGACGGTGCCGAATTGGAAGTAGTCGTAGGCGTTGGAGCAGTTCTACCAGCGGTCTCTACCACGTTTGGACTTCCGTGAACCCTAACGAACGAGGCTTGACGTACACCGACGTGACTTCTTTGAGACAATGGTAAATCCAATAGTCTGTGAACTCTAAGACGTTCGCTCGCTCTCGATTCGGCGACCGCCACTGCAACTGCTCTTTGAACCTCGGCTACAGCTGCTCTTTTTACTTCTAACACGGCTTCCTCTAGAAACAACGATGGAAATAACGTTACGTTCCTTTATAGGCCAATGTTAATTGGTCGAGGAATTTTTTTTTTTGGGCGGGGGGTGGGGGTGGGGGGTGGGGGAGGGGGAGGGGTAAATTACCTGCTCTTCTTTTAACCTCGGCAACCCTATCCTCGGTAGCCCTTATAGTCTGAGCAACAATTTCACCGGACAAACGTTTCAAGCTGCCGTCTCTATCGCCCGTTGAAGATTCTACTTGCGCACCATTCGTCGAAGGATTATTCCCAGTGGCGTTGTTGGCATTACCGTTTTGCGAGACAACGTTTGGCGGTGGTATGGTTGTCGCAGCAGGACTGGAACAGCCTCGTCTTTGAAGGATAGCCAAAGCTCTCTTCGTCTTTTCTACCATTCCAAGAATACAGTTCAACATAACATGAATGTTCTTCCATTCGTCATCGAGGCTAGAACCGCCGTTTTGAACGTGACTCAGCTGCTGTTGCTGTTGGGACAAATGATGGGGAGCCGAGAATGCATTTATCTGGTTAATTTGGACTAGACTCGGTGGTACCGGACTAGGCCCGTGTCCGTGTCCGTGTCCATGACCTTGAATGGATCCACCCGCTGCGTGAAGCGGATGATACCAACAATAGGACGATGAATTTTCCGTTTGTTGAGATTGTTGTGATTGTTGCTGTTGTTGCTGATGTTGTTGTTGCTGTTGTTGTTGCTGTTGGTGATGGGCACCCCATGGATTAGGCCTTTTGCCGTAAACAGGTACATCCTCGAGTATGGTACCGTTTTCATAGTACCTGTAAATGAAATTAATGGCCAAATAATAAAATGCACACCTTTGATCTATCCTTCGGTTGACTTTACTAGAATTTTTCAACAATAAAATACAATGTATTTGTCCGTTACGGTATCCCTATTGAACTTTATACACGTTACATGCGCGTGTGTGTGTGTGTGTGTGGTTTGCCTTCTAAAAATATATCCTACGTTAAATGCGTCTAGTTGAAAATACATCCACCGAACCGTCCACGTACTTACTCGAAAGCATATGTGCCGTGTAATGTGTATATCGTAAAACATGCGTGCAATATGGTATGCATCAAAGAAACATGTGCATAAAACAGTCCCGCGACCGTACGTTATGCGTATACGCGTGTGTGCGTGTGCATTAAGATGCATGCGTCCAATGCGACATGTGTTCCGAAATCCGTATAATCTATCTGTTTTACATTAAAAAGAAAAAAAAAAAAAGAAAAAGAAAAAGAAAAGAAAAAAAAAAATTCTGGATCCTTCGAACAATTTTTAATTACGTTCATCACATCATACACTCTCGCTCGTTGATTTACGTTCCTGTGATTATGATAGGCCGATAAAAATTGTAATCGTAATAAAAAAAAAAAAAAAAAAAAAATATAAAAAGAAAATTGTTATAGAATAATACCAGCAGCACTATTAAAAGCTGAATATATCTACGAAGAGGATCGACGTCGAGCAAGTTTCGACGTAACGATTCCAACGAATCAAATCGTATTTCGAATAACAAGCTCGTGGTTTCAGGATCGTGCAATTTCAACGTAAGTTATCCGCCACGCGTTAGATTGGATATACGTGTGTGAGGGTTATTATATTTGGGATCCAAAAGACAGCTGGTATTCGTACAGTTCAACGAATAGGCATCGGAGACCAAATCTTGGGAGAGCATGTATTAGTCCAGAGAATATGCCAATAGGTACTCGAGGCAAGGTTCCCTCCTCGTTTGCTTCAACGTTAGCACAGGTCGAGCTGAGCCAAAGAGGGTAAAGAGAGAGAGAGAGAGAGAGAGAGAGAGAGAGAGAGAGAGAGAGAGAGAGATAGTATGAGATCTAGAGAGGAGAGGAGAGGAGAGGGAGGGAAGAGAGAAGAGGGTGACGTTCACGAAAGGTGGTACTCCGATGATATATGGAAACGTCACCAACAGACATATCGAGAGGACGCAAACCAGCCAGCCAGGGTGGCATTGCCAGAGCGTGCACGCCACGTTTTGTCGCCTTCGAATTCGCTTCGTCACCCCCTCAGTACAGCCCTGTTCGCGTGAGTATCCCCGTGTCCTCACCGGAACCAACCACCCTTCCTTCCTTCCACCTCTTGGCCATCGAACTTTGATCTCTCTCGGCACTATCTCTATCTCTCTCTCACTCTCTTCTCTTTCTGTTTCAACTCCTTCCCCTAAGCAACTCACCACCACCATCATTGGAGGTTGGGTCTCTCTCCCTTCTTCTTCTTCTCTCTCTCTCTCTATCTATCTCTATCTATCTCTATCTCTCTCTCTCTCTCTGTGTACTCTTCGATCCTCAACCCCTTTCAAGGAACACGATGCTTAATCGAACACCTGCTTCGATGAGCCACGTTGCGACGAACGAGGGCTTCTCCTTCCCCTACTGTGTTACGAATTACGCGCAGACGGAGCTCGGTATAATTGATTAAGCAAGCTTATTAATTATTTATCGTCAAAAATAGGATAGGATTTATTCTCGTCGATTAGGCTAATTTTTAAGCTTCCTTGAATTATAATTGTTTCTTTTTTCTACTTTTTTCTTTTGGTTATTTTTTCTGTTCTTTTCTTTTTTTTTCTTTTTTAGTTTGTCCTCGGTTAATTGTGATCTAAATATTTCTCGAATTTCCATATCTTATGTATTCTTACGTATATTATATAACTTAATATATATATATATATATTGTTATTAATATAAATTATTTTTGATGATTTATTTTTGTCATTGGTCGATAGAAGAAATTATTCTCGCGTTGATCAGATTAATTTTTTTTTTTAATCGTTTTTCACTATAATTATTTTCTCATTTTATTCTCGTTTAGCTTTAACTAGATATATTTTTCTACTTTTGTTATATCATGCATGCATTTGTATACGTATGTACGATACACGTATATAATACTTGGAAAAATAATTTTTGAATAAAACTATCCAAGTAATTTATTTTTTTTTTTTTAGTTTGTCCTCGGTTAATTATGATCTAAATATTTCTCGAATATCCATATCTCATGTATTGTTACACATATATTTATATATACGCGCACTTGAAAAGTTATTTTCGATGATTTATTTTTCTCATTGGTTGATAGAAGAAATTATTCTCACGTTGATCAGATTAATTTTTCTATTTATCGTTTTTCAATATAATCATTTTCTCGCTTTATTCTCGTTTAGCCTTAACCAGATATTTGTCTACTTTCGTTACATCATGCATGCATTTGTATACGTATGCACGATACACGTAAATAATACTTGAAAAAATAATTTTTGAATAAAACTTTCCAAGTAATTTTATTTTTTTTTTGTTAACTGAATATGAAACTGTCACGTCAGGGTTGACCACATAGCGCAAAAGGGTTGATTTTTGTCTCGTAAAGCACGATCAAAAAGATACATACGTAAAGTGAGTTTTCATTTTTAATTTAATTCGTGGAAGAGGTTGATTTCTTTTGAAAGAGATTTAGAGACGACACATTCGGATGTCGTTTCTCACATCAACGCCAAGGTCAGGATCCAAAAGTGTACACTCTCTCGGCTTGGCCGCTTACGAGAGGGTGAGCTTTAGGGCTCGTTCCCTATAAATATCGGCTCGCGAGAATCGCAGGCTCCCGGCCAAGATTTTTCTAAAACGCCAGATCGTTTGTGGCTTGGCAAATATACTACGCACGCGTGTACACGCAGGTGCGTGGAGTCAGTTATTGGATGAATTATTGTTATGGACGTGGACGATGACAGGTTAGGGCTTATCTTTCCTCGTTGCAGCTAATTTAACAGATTAATTTAAATGTTCCTCGATATTTCAGCATCTATCTCTCATATATATATATCATCGTCTTAGATTTTCGAATTGATTTTTTTCTTTTTTTTTTTTTTTATACATTGCGAATTGATTCATAAATAAATTATATCATGCTTATAATGTTAACTGTAATATAATTCATGATCTTTTCTTTTTTTTTGAATAATTTTTTTTATATCATTTTAGGGGAATGCATCTTTTTTTTTTTTTTTTTTTTTTACTTATAACTGTACTCGTGGTAAAATTGTAAGTTACGTGTTTCACCATATTTCGCTATCTTTCCTTTTTCTTTTTTTTTTTTTTTTTATATATATATATTATTTTAGATTCTCGAATGGATCTTTCATAAGTCGTGGATTGAATCATAAATAAAGTTACAATTGAGAAATCGATTATAATAAATACGATACTTTGTAATAAAAAAAAAAAATCTCTTTGTTTTTTGCATATCAATCTTATCTCGGAGATAACACAAGTTACGTTGTAATAGATTGCGTAATACACGCGCAAGCTTAAGTTAAGCAACTTTACAACTTTTAATTTGAAACTTTCAATTTAAAAAAAAAAAAAAAAAGATAGAAAAGGGGTAATCATACAACTCCGTTCATTTTATTTGTGAATCAATCAAACGAATTTTTCAAGACAAATTTTTCTTTCTCTAAACATCTCCGCGAAAGTTTCAACCGGCTTTTTTTTCTCTTCTCGAAATTTTTTTTTTTTTTTTTTTCTTTTTCATCGGACGTTATCGTTCGTAAGAAAAGGACGAAGAGGGGGAGGGGGCGGGCGGTTGGGTGTATAAGTAAAGAGAGAGCGTGTTCACTTACGGAGTGTCTGAAGCACGACGTTTCGGTGCATGAGAGGAGCCAGAGTAATGGTGCAAAGCGTTCGTGGTATTGTTCGCGTGTTGAATGGCGCCGACATTCGGATTAGAGCTAGAACGCATAGAATAATACGCGGGACACTGGTTACTGGCGTTTCCACTTCCAAGACCGCTGTTACTATGTTCCCCAAAAATTTCCACGGATTCACCCGATGGTACCAATCCGACCGCCTCCAAAATCGCTGTTTCGTTATTTCGAAGGAATTGTGCGCATGTCTGCAAAAAAAGAAACTGGGATGATCTTTCTTTCCTTCCTCGATTCTATTTCGGATAACGTAAAATTCGTTACTCCTTTTATTTTCTCAACGTTTAGTTTTTATCCGTTTAAACGTCGGTAATTCAATTTAAATCTTATCCATTTTAATAACAAATCATTTAAACCCGAAATCTATACCGCACGGCTTATATTCGTACAATCGTATTGTATTAAATACGAGCTGGAATTAAAATATTTTTGGATGATATTACAAGTTAATTATTCTTTTTCGAGATTTTCTTAGGTTGTTTTATTTTATTTTCTTTTTTTATTTATTTTTTTTTTTTTTTTTATTCAGATCATGGAAGTACAAGCTTAGGGAATCTTTTACGTAACGAAAATAATTAGTCTAAAAAGTCTCGATAAAGAGTAATCGATTTTTAAAATTACCTCTACTACTTAATTAATATAATTAAGAAACTTTTAACCCACCTTATACATCTTGTACTAGTATAACTGTAATATACTAAATACGATTTAAATTATAATGATTAAACTTTAGATAGATACTATAAGAATATCTTATACTTAGTGAACATTCAATTTCAGATATAATCTAACAATAAATCTTTTTTATGAAAAATTATACAAAACACACGAAACATAGATACCTTAGTGTTCGATTTCGAATTAATTACGTTATGAAGAATTAATTTTTCGATGATAAAAAAAAAAAAAAATATACGATGATAAATAAAACGAAAAATTATACAAAACACACGAAACATAGATATCTTAGTGTGCGATTTCGAATTAATTACTTTATAAAGAATTGATTTTTCGATGATAAATAAAAAAAAGACAAAAGACACGACATTCGACGAAAATTATAATTTCGATAATAAAATAAAAAAAATTTTTTTTTACGTCAATTATTTTTTACGGTTTCACAATATATATATCTCTACTTGAGTTGTTAAAAATTTGATAGCTCTTAAAAACATTCGTGACGTTTAACAAGTAAAATAAGTAAAATAAGTAGTAATAAAGGAAGATTAGTCTCGTGCAATTAAGATTGGCTAGGCCGTTAAAGTTTCAAAGTACCAGCGATTACAATCAGTTTCGATTTTTTTAATATTCGTTCGACGAGTTCTTTATCGCCAACACTTCGCGTCTCCGACGTCGAAACTTCCCGTACAAATTCCTTTATTCCGAACGTCTTTTCCTCTACTCTCAATACTGAAATCGGTCTGCCACCAGGCTGGGATTTATCGCTTCTAATTCAATATCAGCAGCCGTCCCTCGTTTCTTTCCCTTTCTACTTTCTCTTTTCTTCTTTTTTCCAATTGCTCGACGCAGTACGTAATTAACGATCATCGATCTGCATTTCAACGAGAATTTTTCAACTTGAATTTTCTTATCTAATGACGACCGGGAGGGCGTACAGCCTTTTTATTACTTTTTACAATTTATCACCTTTTATAATCTCTCGATTTATCGATTTTTTTTTTTATTTCTTTTTTCCTTTTTTTTTTTTTTTTTGAGTTAACGTCAGCGCGGACGAATGTTTCATCAATGTATGTATCGTATATGTATTAATAAAAAAAAAAAAAATAATATTTTCATCGGATATCTTCTTTCTCTTTTCTCTCTCTTTCTCTCTCTCTCTCTCTCTCTCTCTCTCTCTCTCTCTCTCTCTCTCTCTCTCTCTCTCTCTCTCTCTCTCTCTCTCTCTCTCTCTCTCTTATATTTTAGTTCAGTAAAACAAGACGTATACGAGATTCTTGCCATTTATTGCTTGGATTGTTTTCTATAGTTACGTCAGTAGACCCAGACACGAGATGATGCGGTCCAGACGGTAGCCTGTTTCTAACTTTCCGATCTCTTCCTCTAATATCCTACTCGATATGTTTACAGAGTCTACGTCGAGTCTCGAGGGTTTTCAGACTACTCGTTATGGAAACCTCAATAAACTTAACGCAATAATATCATTATTTTCTAAGCCGTTAAACACAAGCAAACTGTTAAAACATATTGAAAAGGATTAAAGTATGTATATATATATATATATAAACTTTGTATCGTACAGTAAAAGAATTTTGAAACGATTTGGGGGGGGGGTGGAAGAAAAGGACAAAATTAACGAACAAAACAAAAACGATGTTCCGAGTTCAAGCTCGAACATTAGAAAAGCATTATTTGCGAGACTATTGTTTACGTTTTACGTTGTGGCGTCGAGCGGAATGTAAATTTTTGTCCATTAATTTACAATTCGTTACTACTATGCCCGTAGCGTGCAACGTCGGCTTACCTACTTCTTCTCTTCTTCCTTCGTTCAATCTTAGAGGCAACAGCTGGATGTCGAAGCATAAACGAAAGCCGCGAGATTAATTCTTTTTCGCTTGATTTTTATTGCGTTCGTCGTTGGTAATGGAAGGACCAAAACGTTATTAGGATGGTTTATTGCGGGAAATCCAAATTTTTTTTTTTCCCCCCATGGAAGCGAATGAATTTACGTTGTAATACATTCGAGGTGGAATAACATTGTAAACGGTCGATGAGATTAACATTTTTACGGGATATCGTAATATCGTTAAATGCGAACGGATCAATCGAAAATCGTTCCAAATGTCGTTGAACGATGTGAATAAATAATAATTATAGCATTAATCGAGGATAACGTGTCAACGCAAAATCGATCTCTCTAATGATATTAATCCGTAGATTGAAAACGAAATAATTAATAATCATTGTAAATAACGTTGACGATGAATATAGAGAAATATTAACTAGAGGCGACGTGTCATCGCAAGATGGATCTCCGTTAAGGGATCATTCGTGAAAACGGTCAATATGGAAATTTTCTCGGGTAAAAAAATTAATAAAACAATGAACGTCGACGTAGTAAGTACGAAAAGCGAAATAATTAAGAATTATTGCAAACAACGTTTGCAATAATCATATGACAAAATATATAATAAAACAGCATTTATCATCGAAGAGTACGTGTCATCGCAATAATGGATCCTTCGTAAGGGATCCGTTCTTGAAAACGGTCAATATGGACATTTTCTCGGGTAAAAAAATTAATAAAACAATGAACGTCGACGTAGTAAGTACGTAAAGCGAAATAATTGAGAATTATTGTAAACAACGTTTTGAATTATACGACAAGGGATAATATATTAAAGCGGTATTTACACCAAAGAGAACGTGTCCTTGCAAAATGGATTTCTATGGGAGGGGTGGTGTTGGGTGGGTGGGTGGGTGGACGATGGTGGGCGTTGGAATCGTGATTGTTCTATGATGGACATACGGTATGAGAGTTTCGTGAGATTTCTCCGATCGGAATCGGTCGGAAACGGAGAGAGTGTCGAGGAGTATCTCGAGGCTATTTGCGTTCGGTCTGATCCTACGCGATTAACGACTCGTACTACTGGCCATTCGTACTATTTGCATCTGGACGGACACATACACATACGTACCATACATACATACATACATACAACACACATATATATATATATATATATGTATGTATACACACACATACACACACGCATAAATAGATAGATATAGAAACATACCACAGGAGTACAGTGGATAGAGGAGTTTATAAATGCCGGATATATGGTAGACAGTACTACTGGCCGGATCAACGAGCCAATAGGTGCACGGACGACCGAGTATACAGGATTACGTATACCGTTCCTGGATTTAATGCAAATATAAAGGACAACGACGTGCAAGGAGAGAGGATGAGAGGGAGGGAGGAGGAAGGAGGAGGAAAAAGAGGAGGAGAAGAAGAAAGGGTGTAGGAGGGATAATTACAGGAACGTGCAACGATCCTCGAGAAACATGGACAGAGAGAGAGAGAGAGAGAGAGAGAGAGAGAGAGAGAGAGAGACTGTCTTATTTCGAGATTATCTCGCCCTTTAAAGCGAATTATTATCCTGCTTTTACCTCGGTATACCCGCAATTATTACGATAGGACGAACACGTGTACGTGAAGCAAAGAAATATTAAGAAAAAAAAAAAAAAAAAAAATATGGGCTATCAATTTTTTTTATCTTCCAACTCTCTTCGTTCCCCCTTTTTTCCCCATATCTCCTTTTCTTTTTCTTCTTTTTTTTTTTTCGCATTTCACATACTCTTTTGATTTATTAATAAAGTCGACGATATATTCTCTCTCTCGTGATATTCGATCCAATAACACAGCCGACATTCGATGAGAAAGTTTGCAAGTGGAAGGAGCTTAGATAAAATTCGAGAGAATGAAGAAACTCCCGCGCACCCCCACAATCCTCCCCTACTACTCCTTCCTAAAAAAAGAAAAAAAAAAGAAAATAGGGGAAAAAAAGAAAAGAGAGAAAAATTAAAAGGGGGACGAGGGAGGGATGTGGAGTAGGTGCGGAGTGGGTTGGGGTGGATTGGGGTGGTGGTGGTGGTGCGACGGGGGTTGGCCAGGAAGCAGAAGGAAGGAAGAAAGGAAAGATGGTTTTGTATCGAGAAGAGTTTCCAAGTTACGAGAAAGGTTTTTATGTTCGTCGTTCTTCGCGTTCGATTCGTTCATCTATCTTGCGGCACCCTCGCGAAGCAGACTGTTGTTAAGCTCCCAGCCACGATCGAGAAGTAGCCTGGGAAATTAAAACAGGCTGCCAGCCGGTCAGCTTTCGCCGTGTTGATTTTACTCGATCCTCCTGGGCTTGTTGGAGCTTTCCCTCTTCCCTCTCCCTCCCCCCACCTCTCTCTCCCTCTCTCTCTCTCTCTCTTCTCCCTTCTCTATATCTTCTCTCTATTGTACTAACCGTAGAAACTAACACGTGTGCACGCAAGTAACATAAGCGCAATCCAGTTAGTCCTGCCAGGAAGGATCGGCGTTAATACACGTGACGACGCCTATCTAACCTCTCTCCCCCCCCACCCCCTCCCCTTTTACTCTGTTAATACGTGAACGTATTCCGCGCGTGATCTTACCGAATGAAAGAGCTTTTATAATTCTATCGTTCTATTCTCATAGTTATTATTTGTTAATTCTTGAACTTTTTATGTCGATCGATATAGTTAGTATCGGCGGTTATTGATGTGTTCGTCATAGCTTGATACAAATAATTTTTATATATTATTAATAATTCAAAATTATATTTTATATATATATATATTTATTTATTTATACTTATATTTAATTTTATTTCATATTATTATGAAATTATTATTATTATGATATTATTATGAATTAGAGAAATTATATTTAAATATAATTTCAAATTAATATATTAAAGTTTTGTTGAAAATTTGATTATTATTTCATGTCATATTATCATTTTTTTTTTTTATTATGTTTTACTGATTTTATATTATTTATTAATTTGATTGAATAATTAAATTTTGTATTAGTATCATTATGAATAATTTAGTACATAAATAATATATTTATTCTCTCTCTCTTTTTTCTCTGTCCAATGAGAAATGAAAATTAATAGAAAGAATCGTTAGATCAAAGGATCCTGTAGTATCGGCAGTTATTGATGTGTTTGTCATATCTTGATACAAATAATTTTTATATATTACTAATAATTCAAAATTATATTATATATATATATATATATATATATATTTATATTTAATTTTATTTAATATTATTATGAATTAGAGAAATTATATTTAAATATAATTTCAAATTAATATATTAATGTTTTGTTGAAAATTTGATTATTATTTCATGTCATATTATCATTTTTTTTTTATTATGTTTTATTGATTTTATATTATTTATTAATTTGATTGAATAATTAAATTTTGTATTAGTATCATTGTGAATAATTTGGTAAATAAATTATATATTTATTCTCTCTCTCTCTCTCTTTTTTTCTTTGTCCAATGAGAAATGAAAATCAATAGAAAGAATCGTTAGACCAAAGGATCCTGTAAATTTCATAGATCGTAGAAAGAATTTTCAATTGGCTAGTGCAACCTGTGCTTTCTTTCCATTGATGCAGTCACGGAAGGGCGTCGTAACGCATATAAATTTGTCGCCAGAGGGGCCCAGGGACAAAACCAAGAAAGACATCAACGACACGCGACGTCCCTTTAAGGGGCTACGTCGGCTTCTGAATAACAAACAAGGAATTGTAATCTTAGAGGAGCGCAACCACGTTTAGAATTCCGCATAGTTTCCTTCGCATATGTGGAAATAAAGATCGGTCACGTAGAACTTTAGAGATAACATTTAACAGTGGCCTCCTTTTCTCATTCAAAAGATATCATTCTCCATTTTTATAGGTCCTTCGAGTTTATATCGAGTTCACAAATCGCGTTTGGTAACATTGATGAGTTCATAAAAAATTGTCTTTATAACTCTCTACCATTATTCTTTTATCCGTTGGATAACAATGATTATATGTATTTAGTATTTTTTATTTACTTATTTTTTTTTTTTTTTTTAATTTAATTTAATTTTCGTGTAGACGTATAATTAAGAAAGATTTTTTTTAAATGCATTTATCTATATAATTTGATATACAAATGTATGTCAAATTAAATAATTAATAATCAGTTTTGTTTTCTTTTTAGTTTGTTAAATACGAAATTAAAAGTCTTTTATATATTGAAAGAACGCTAACTCTTCGAACAATTGTTGAACGATGTTAATTAGATTAAAAAAAAAAAAATTAAGAAAATAATTTTCAGGATAATATTTCATTTTTAACCTGTAATAATACCGTTAGTATTGATATCCAACCAATTAAAAATTCCCAAAGGTGAGGACAAATGTACAACAGTATTAGCGAAGTGATTCGTTCGTTCATGCATCGTTACGCGTTCTACTACCATGGCGCATTCGTGTTGCAGTGATTTATGATCCCCCGTGGCTGTTCTAATAAAGCACCTTGCTCTTTATGGGTCAACCGCCACTATTATTTTCGTCAAACCCTCTATATCGTCCTCGAAAGCCCGAAGGAACGCGCCGTACCGGCCATTAAAATGGTCCGGGCTACTATGTTTCCCTAACGATGTCTCGCGCTAACTCGAAGCTAAAAGAGAGCTTACTTGTATTCGCGAATTACAATGTTTCGTATAATTTGTGGAAATCAATTTGTATTTAGAAGAACTTGCCAATGCTTGTTTATTTTTTCCATTTTTTCATTATTAATATTATGTTGATATATATATATATATAATATATATTTAATATATATATTTTATATATATTTAAATTTATTATGATTTATTTAAATTAAATTTATTATTTATTATTATACATTATATATATTTGAACTTAGCAAAAATTAAAAAATTAACGCATATATAATATATATATATATATATATATATATATCTTATATCGTATTATATCTCTTACATTATTTTATCTTTTAATTTTTTAAGAGTTTAATTTAAGAAATATATATATATATATATATATATATATATATATATCTTAGTAAATTAAGAATTAATAAAAAAGAAATATCTTTCTTATTCGTTTGAAATTTGTTGATCGTAAATTATATAAAATATTATTTATTAATTTTTAATTTTGAATAATTCATATCTTATACGAAAAAAATTAATTATTTAAACTCACCTGATTGCCGGCCCTAGCAGCCGCGTTCAAATCCCTTTGTAAAGATGGTAAAGTATGTTTCAAGTACGGCAAAACGAATCCCCTCAATGGAAAGTTCGTAGCTTCTTGCAAAGCAGAGTGAAATTCTTCTGCAGTCATAGTACCACTCTGTAATGCAAAAAAAAAAATGAAAAAAAGATAAAAGTTAAAAATTAAAAAGAAAGAACAAAAAATAAAAATACATAGGATTAGAGGGATTTAAACAGGAAGGATTAAATTTATCCACTATCTTTTTACTATTTATCAATCAATTCAATCCACAGTTTTGATCTTACGTTGATCACGTGCTGCGATCGCTATGCCGTCACGCACGGTTACCAGATGTCACGTTTCCTGAATCGCATGCAGCCTCCGTGCTCGAACGTTCATACATTATGTAGGTACTTTAAATATTTACAATCGGCTTAGCGATATGTCGACCATCGATTGTCCTCGTTTTGCGCGCGTTAGGCGCAATTCCCCGACAAAAGATTTAACAGTTCACGTGAAAACTATTTTAATTATAATTCCTCTTATTTTTTTCTTCGATCAAACTTTTCAAATAAAAAATAAAAAAAATAAAATAAAATAAAATATGTTTTTCAATACTTTCGAGTAATAATCGGATACAATTTTTACCCTTAATTTTTGGGTTCGTTAATTTATATATATATAAAAAAAAAAAAAAACTAGATAAAATTTTAATACAATGCAAGCATATTTTTAATACAAAATCTATCCAATCGAAATGTAATATATAAATCATCGGATAACAAGGACTCATTTATAATCCTTGAATATTCGTTGGATTAGTACTTTCGAATTGAAAATTGATGTGAACGTTCGGTACGAGGTGCCATCCCTCTCTTTTCGTTCCTCTCGCACATGTTCGAACTCGTCTTAAGGATCCACTTAGGTGTTTCTACAGGAGAAGCATTGCCACCAGCAGTATATCGCGACAGCGCGTCGTGGCCCATTCTATACGTTTTCTATGGTCATCCTCGTCAGTTGGTAGATACGCGTATGTTGATTTAGCGCTACGTTAGATGATTGCAACGAGTGCAAGATGATGCGTGCAAATGTGTACTTAGTAAGGCATATCAAAGAGTTCCCTGTCTCTGTGGCGTTACCATGGACGGTATAATTAAGAAGAATGATCAGTCTTTATAAATTCCATACGGATGAAAAATAGAAAGGATGATGATATTCGACTTATGAATTTTGAATTATTCATCTTCCACTTTGAAGTAGGTACATCAGGATGGAATGATAAAAAGATATATACATGTATGTGTATTATATATATATATATATATATATATATATATATATATATATATATATATATATATATATATATACATATATCATACGTACCAAAAGAGCAAGTACCAAAGTCCGTACAGTGTCTCCAGTGTCAGCTGATATATCAGTTGCAAATTGTACGAGCGTGCCAAGTAGCCTTTTCAATTTTCCATGACCAGCAAATACCCCAGTGATACATCTGATGCCATTTGACAGAAGTGGATTGGCCTCGACCTGTTCCTCATTTCTGCAGGTGACTGAAGAAGGTCCACCTGTGTTAGAAGCAGTAACGGTAGGAACGGCAGAGGTTGAACCAGCCGATGTTCCGGTTGACGTTCCTCCAGTGGATTCCTCGATATCAGGTTTAAGAGGATGCGAAGACATGGGACTATCGTTGTCCGATGACCTGGAGCAACCCAACTGACCTTTGTACTCCGATCGAGAGCCATTGGTTTGTGTCTGTGGTGCGTTGCTGCTAGCTGGCAAACCATGTCTTTGATGATGTTGAGAAGACGGTGAATGTGCCTCAGGATGATTATTCTCTTCCCTCGTTGTTTTATCTCTGCTCGTAGGACTCGCTGAAACGAAAGTCTTTTCTCCGTTCTCACGTAATGCCTGTTGCTTTTTAATGACGCGACATCAGCGACATTGCTACAAAGACTTAACAACCACCATACATTATCCCATATATCTGTTGTTTCTTTTTTTTTTTCTCTCTCTTTCTTCCTTTTCTATCATTTCCTTTGCAATGAGACAAGATCATAAATAAACTATGTGACTTATCTCAATTGGAACCGTCAATAAATCGATCTAACGTATATTGAAATTATTAAAAAAAAAAAAACGTCGTGCGTCGTGATTCGTAGGGTTCAACGTGAGACACAGTTAGAAGTAAGGGAGACGTGAAGGACAAGTAGGATGAGAATCCTCACTGGGGAATATTTTAGGGCACGTGCTCCAGGCGAGACGAGACGTGGATGCATCTATTTATATATATATATATATATATATATGTATACTATATATATATATACATATATATATATGTGTTTGTATGTGTATACGTATATGTAATATGTATGTACAAATTTATGTGCATATATGTATGCGTATATGTGTACAGAGGGAGTCCTTCGTTCTCGGTCGCGTGGGTGCAGAGGATAACATGCAATTACGGGCCGTGTCATCCACCTTGTCTTGTTCCCATTCTATGTTCCGCACGTTATCTCGTAGAATGCCTCGGGCCTCGTAGCATGCGTGGCAAAACGGCGGCAGCGACGGCCGATAACGAAACGTTACAGCC
>OU426993.1:19214977-19217477 GCA_911387935.1 Dolichovespula saxonica | reverse complement strand
GTTCGTCTCCCACCCCTCCCCCCGCGCCATTGATCGACTCTCATGAAAGAGGGGTGGGAGAGGGAGGAATTGGGGAAGGAAGCTTGATGAAAGCCGTAGGAGCTTTGCCCTTTCCCTCGATCGGGGTTGGAGACGCACTCTGGCAATTCGTTAAGACGCTTAGTTAAGCAAACAAGAGAGCGTACAACACACAGTTGGTGAAAAGTGATATATACACTCACGTATAACTCCTCTTGGTATTTTAGCGTAGATCTTATACACATATCTCTCTCTTTCTCTCTCTGTGTGTGTGTGTGTGTGTGTGTGTGTGTGTGTATGTGTGTGTATTGTATGCTATAGATGTGTATAGGTTACGTGCCACCGGTAGAAAATCCATGGCTCTCGCGCACGTAATCGCACACAGCTGCGACCCTTTCACGCGAAGGCTTCTCTCTCTCTCTCTCTCTCTCTCTCTCTCTGTATCTCTGTGTCTCTCTCTTTCGAATTTTCTCTTTTCGTTTTTCATTATTACCGTCCGTTTGTTTTTCTTCCTTCTATTCCGTCAAATTTGATTTTTTCCTGGACCCTTTCGCCAAACAAAAACACGAAACAGAAAGCTCTCTCTCTCTCCCTCTCTCTCTCTCTCTCTCCCTTCGTTTCTTCTTCAATCTTTTATCCCTTTGTACGTCTTTCATTATGTTCTTACGTCTATCGTTCAATTACATCACGATACGCATTAGAAGATAATATCTTTCTTCTTTTCCTTTATTTTCTTTTCTTTTTTTTTTTTCTTTTTTCGTTTTTCGATAAATACGCGCGACCCAAACGATAATTTCGTACGTTGAAATTCGTAACGAACGGAAAAAAACATTCGTTGCTAATTTGTTTTTCTTTTCTTTATTTTATTTTTTTTTTTTTTTTTTTTTTTTTTTATTATTATTCCTCCTCTCGCGCGCATTTCGCGTGTCGTCCCCAAACTAGATTCGGTCAACTTAAAAATGAAGTTAAAAATACTCACTTTTGTTTTTCACGTAACAGCTAAAGGCTCCGACAGATACATCGCGTTCACGCAACTCGCGGCGAATGAGAGGCGCGTGTTCTCGGCTTTTCATCGTAAGGGAGAAAACCAGAAGCTTCCAAGAGTTAGAAAGAGAGAGAGAAAGAGAGAAAGAGAGAGAGAGAGAGAGAGAGAGAGAGAGAAAAAGAGAGAGCAAACGGTATCGGCTCGCAACTTCACGATGTGTATCTCTCTCTCTCTCTCTCTCTCTCTCTCTCTCTCTCTTTCTCTATCTATCTATCTCTATCTATCTTCTATCCGTATATCTATCTCTCTTTCTCTCGACAAACGATCTGCGCTTCCTCGTCGACGAGAAGTTTACAACGAGGGCCAGATGGAAACGCGTAAATCCTTCGAAATCCGCGCTGGTTTTACCCCGTGGCAAAGCTTCGAGTTAGCGAGTTTCAACTATCCTTCGAATTTTTATATATATATATATATATATATATATATATATATAAATCATCCAGTAGAAAGAAAAAGAGAAACGAAAGAAAGAAATAAAAAGAAAAAGAAAATTTCTTTGATTATTACTTCCTACGCTTTTCCATCATCTACTCTATTATAACTTTTGAAATACTCTCAGAACATATAACTCAATTTAAAAAAAAAAAAAAAAAGAGAGAGAGAAAGAAAAAAAAAGAAGAAAACCCTCTCGCATTCGTTCAATTTTAATTTTAAACGTAGATTTAAAATTAATACCGTGAGAAATATATCCGTTTGATGAGATACCCATAGCGATTCGGATTAAATTCGTACGAGTACAAAAGAGACGAAACAGAGAGACGGGGGCTGTGGTGGTGGTACTAGTAGGAGGATGAGGATGAGGATGAGGAGGATGAGGAGGATGAGGAGATGAAGGGGTAGGGGAAGGAATAATCGCAGTTCGATCGTGCGACTCCGCTTTTTGAAGGAAACGAGCTTCGAGGCATCGCGTCATACCGAGCTTATGTTTATACATATGTCCCGCACATGGTACGGTGCCTGAAGGAGGAGAAGGATGAGGAAGAGAAGGAGGAGAATGAGGAGGAAGAGTTGGTAGTGGTGGTGGTGGTGGTGGTGGTGGTATAGTACTAGTGCCTAGTGCTGCTGCTACTGATGCTACTGCTGCTGCTACTGCTGCTGCTGCTGCTGCTGCCATTGAAGGTGGTGGTAGAGAGGAGGAGGTGGAACTGTAGGTGGAGGTGGAGGTTGGAGGAGTACTGAAATTTCCAATATTAGAACGGCCAAGCGAGAGGCAGGCCAGATGTCTACCGTACTGACTGCCGAGAGACCGACGTACGTTCAGCTTGGTTTCATTACAAAAATGTCACGCACAGCCACCGCGCGCGTCGCCCAGGCTCGCACCGCCGTTCGATGATGCGTTCTCTCCTCTTTCACCACCCCCAAACTCACCTCCACCTTCACCGATAGCAACAGCAGCAGCAGTAGTAGTTGCAGTAGTAGTTGCAGTAATAGTAATAG
>OU426993.1:19174977-19209977 GCA_911387935.1 Dolichovespula saxonica | reverse complement strand
TCCCTCTCTCTCTTTCTTTTCTTATTCCTCTTCTCTTTCTTTATTTCTCTCACAAAAACTTTATTGTCTTTTATATCGATAGAAGAATGTGTGTGTGTGTGTGTGTGTGTGTGTAAACGTGTATGTGTGTATGAATATTATATATATATATGTATAATAATATTATATATATTATAAATGTATATGTATATATATATATATATATATATATACATATATTTTATATATGCATATAAAAAAGGAAATGAAATTTCTCACCTGTGCTTCGATCGGCGTGATTTCCGAGTCAGTTTTGATGTTTCCAAAAAATCCAGCAATTCTTTCCGAGATCAAATAGAAGAAAGCGAAAAACAAAAACAAAGGGAAAAGATAGAAGAAAAAAAAATCAAAATAATAATCACTGATTCGAGTAATTGTTTAATCACTTGAATATCATCAGACAGTCGATCAAATTATCTCACCGATGTACTTCATAGTGCACTTTATTTATTTATTATCTTTTTTTTTTTTTTTTTTTTCTTTGAAATAGCACCAATCCGTCCCAAATATAATTTCGAAGGATAGAAACAGCGAACCAAAAAAGATTTTATTTTTTTTTTCTTTTTTTAATCAAAAAAGATGACACCCGAGATGCTAAACTCGATAAAATCGATACGATGTCTATATATCCGTGAAAAATTAGAACATGATCTTTATTTTTTTTTTTTCAGGGAATATATATATATATATCTTTCTCTTTCTATTTCTATTTCTATTTCGACGATTAAAATGACATTCGAATATGAAAGCACGAATGAGAAAGACGGAGGATGATGCGCGCACGGCTGTCGGTAGCCGACTGAGTGTCTCCGCGGTTGAACCGAAAGGACGAAGTGGTGGCGGCAAAGGGAGGGGAGGGTAGAACGGCGGCGTGGAGAGGGGAGTGGGGCGGAGGGAGACCGAAGGAGAGAGAGAGAGAGAAAGAGAGAAAGAGAGAAAGAGAGAGATGGTTTGCCAACCTCCAGCAGGGAACCTCCGGCTGGTCTCAACCTGCGGTACACATTTCTTCTTCTTCTTCTTCTTCTTCTTTTCCTTCCCTCAACCCCCTCTAACCATCCTCTTCCTTTTCATCGTCTCCTCCTCCTCCTCCTCCTCTTCTTCTTCTTCTTCTTCTTCTTCTTCCTCCTCCTTAAGCTTCCAGACGCACTATGTCGCGTAGGGGGGAACTCGTTGTACAGAAATAGTGATAGAAATTCTCACCGAGCAGTCCGTGCATCGCTTTGATTTACGTTCCTGGACTTCCTTTCATTTTCTTGGATTATGATTATCGTCGTATGAGAATCATCGTCGTCGTCGCCGTCGTCCTCGTCCTCGTCGTCGTCGTTGATCTAAAACTTGATTTTTAATGTATGTTAATCGAGGATTGATATTCTCATAAACTTTGCCCTATTCAAAAAGGAAATAAAATATACTCCGACAGAATTTTATTCGATTGAACGAGCGATCGTCATTTTTTTTTACTAATACGAACTGTTTTCTTTTTTTGTTTTCTTTTCTTTTTCCTTTTTTTTTTGTTTCATCGGATTATAATCATTATTGATTATGGTCGTTCCTCGAGGTGGTTTTTTTTTTTTTTTTTTTTTTTTACAGAAGATTGATCGGAAATTGTTTTCCTTATAAATGATCCTTTTGCAATTGATAAGAGAGAGAGAGAGAGAGAGAAAAAGGAAGGAACGAGAGAGAAAACAAAGCAAAATGAAACAAAATCGAAAGAATTTCATTTGAACGATCGAGGAAGAACGATCATTAACGTTGACAAATATTTCGTTCGAGCAAATTATGATTATGATAATGGCTGTTTTGTGACGTTGTTTTCGACTGGAATTGATCGAAAATTGTTTTCCACGTGAATTGACAAATTTGGATTGTAATTAATAAATTTACAAATTTCCAATTTGACAATAACTTAATGACTTATTTCTAATTTGATAATTGTCATGAAAAGTATAGAAACAAATGAGCGTGTTTTTCTTCCTTTTTTTTTTTAACGCAGTTAATTTTTCTCTACCTTCTTTGTTTTTTTTCTTTTTTCTTTTTTTTTTTTTTTTTTTTTTAACATACGTCGAAAAGCTTTCAAGTTGAACAATCAGAGATCGCGAGAGTTTTCGACTGGAAACTGGTAGATGCTGCTGAGCGCTCGAGGTTTCAGTACAATAGCGTGTAACGCTTGGGACAAGAACAGGTGGATTCTGTGTACTGTGAATGAAACACACGAAGTGTTTCTGAATTAGACGTCAGCTTGACTAGGTGTGTAATTTTATAATGGTTCGCACATTTTTCTCTTTTTTTATTTCTTTTTCATATAGCTATGCACGCGCGCGTGTATATATTTATATATATATACATATACATATATATATGCGCGTCAATTCGAAAATATTCTGTCAACCACGTGCACGCGAATATCTATGTTCCAAAAATATATTTAAACGCTTCGAAAAGATTTTTTTTTTTTTTTTCAAACTTTCTACAAAGAAACGAGTCCAATGCCGAAGATTCAAACGTTGCAAACAAAAACAAACTATCCGATAAAACAATAAGATTCGATTATTGGCTATAACGGGGCAAAAGAGAGATCGGTACAAATCATCGAAATATTTGAATCGTAATAAAACGTGTCGTATTAAAGGAGTTCGTATCTCACGGAAAGAACGATGTCACATTCTTTGTATTCCGTGTCGTTTAAAAATTAAAAACAGAAAAAGAAAAAGAAAAGGAAAAAACAAATACCAGACGATCTCATAGACCCTTACATTTCTTATTCTACTAGGTCATGGTACAATATGAACTTCGAAAAGATTTCTTTCCTTCTTTCTACCTTTTCTTTTTCTATTTCAATAAGAAAATATCATTGGGGAGAGGGGAAAGAAAAGGTCGGGGTAACAAACTCGTGACTTCGTCCTTATTTTTTCTCTCTTCCTTCCTTCCTTCCTTCCTTCCTTCTTTCTTTCTTTCTTTCTTTCTTTCTCTTCGGTTATCGGAAGTGATAAGGAAAGGATCCAAGGGCGCGATCAACGACGTTCCCGGCACCCTTCGGATGACGCGCGAGAGATGGTCAAAATATAGGCGCGCACACGGCCTCCTATACGCGGATATTGTAAACGGGCCAGTGTGTTCCTGACGTGTCGATATATTCTCGCGAAGAAAAGCCCTGCTGTTGAAGCTGAGAAATAGCTTGCTTTCACCACCCTCCCAATCTCACTCCTTCCCTCTCTCTCTCTCTCTCTCTCTCTCTCTCTCTCTCTCTATCTCTCTCTTTCTCTCTCTCTCGTACTCCTTTTACCCTTCCAACTCACCCAATCCTCTATACTTACCTCTATCCCAGCATCCAGGCTCACCTCGCAAGAGAGCACACGTTCACCTTTGTCTATCTCTCTCTCTCTCTCTCTTTATACCTCTCTCTTTCTTTCTCTCTCTCTCTCTCTCTCTCTCTCTCTCTCTCTTGATCTTTGTCTCGCATTCCAACACTCCTTCCGTTAGTTTTCCCCTACGAAGAACCATCATTATCCTTTGCAAATGTGTCTGCCAACGAGGATGTGAGTTTGACGTTTCTCGAATATTTCGATAGATATTGTTTGTATATTGCAATTTAGAATATGATTATTACGCGTTATCTTGGATTTATTTTAATTTTTTTTTTTTTTTAACATTGTATTATTCAATTTTCTCTTCTATTAGACTTTCTCTTATAACAATTATATATATATAACAATTATATATATATATAACAATTATATATATATATAATATATATAATATAATTAATATAATTATATATACATGTATATATATTGGATTTCTCGATAAGTAATTATGAGATTTTTTTATAAAAAAAAAAAAAAATAAAATAAAAAATAAAAAGAAATAAAAGTAAAAGTAATATTGTTTGTTTAGATAAAATTACTATGTGAACAATCCAATATAATTCGTAACTTATAACTGCGATATATGTTAGTATATAGGCTACACTATATTAAAAATTAATATGTTAAATATTAATTTTATATATCTACGTAGTATATATAATATATCTACTACGTAGATATATAAAATTATAGATAGTATACTAGTCGAAAATTATAGATAGTATACTAGTCGATATATTAAATATAAATTTAATATATCCACTACGTGATACATTATACAAAATATAGTCTGTTAACGCAATACCAAATATAATATAATTAATTTATTGGTAATAAATAAACCTATTATATCAAGCTTATTTAAAGTAACATGAAGATATAACTTTAATGATTTTAGGTGTAACATGACTTTTGCGGAGTTGAAATTGTTGCGAAGGGAGAACTTATCGTTTCATTAATTCGTGAAATATTGGTGGTATCTCTATGCTAGTATTGTTGGTACCATGAAGGGCACGTTCCTCGAGATCGTCGCGTGTTCCTCCGTCGAGCTCTCTTCTAGGTATTCGGTTGGTTGTGTTCATGCGCGCGCGCGCACGAGCCCGGCCCTGTCCCATTGTTGTACGTATTATTAGCACTTCGTCACGCTCCTGTCATAGCCATACGCACACTCGTAGATACCAAGCTAGATTCCAAATTCTCGCTTCTCGATTCTCGATTTTCTCGTTTACGAGCCCACCGATCTTCTTTTCTTTCGTTCTTCATTTTTCTTTTTTTCATATATACGCATATGATACCGCACACACACACACACACACAGAGAGAGAGAGAGAGAGAGAGAGAGAGAGAGAACACGCACGCATGCGCATAGACAACTCCTTTTCCAAATCTTAAATAATTTTTTTTTTATCGGAATAAAATAAAACATATTGTAATAAAAAACGTTGATGCATCGAATCGCTCAACTTTTGTCTGTCTAATACGTATCAATGCGCACATATGCGTGCATTTGTATGTATATGTTCGAATAGACAATATTCAAGGACTAAATGTACAAATTTCGTTGAAATAATATTAATAAAAGAAAAAAAAAACAAAAAAAAGAGAAAAATAAAGAAATAAGAGAAAGAAAAAAAATGAGACATGTTTTAGAGTAGATAGCCATCAAGAAAATTGCTCGAAAAGTCTGCTGTTACTAAAGTTAGCATCGACACGAAAGATACCGTGTCTCGTATAGGCATACACAAATACATTTATCCACGTACATACGTATTAGTAAAAGAATATATATATATATATATATATATATATATATATATATATATATATATATATATATATATATAATTTCTCTTTATCTTTATTCATATATTTATATATATATATAAATAAATAAAATATATATACAAATAAAATGTTATAGTTATCTTTATCTTTATCTTCATCGTATAGTTGTATAGTTGTTGTATAGTTGTCAGTTATAGTTATTTATAGATGTTATTTTTATTACTATTACTACCTACTACTATCTATTCCGATCTGCCGCCACCTGTTACATCTCCTATCATCACCTGCACCTACTATTGCTACTATTGCTATTAATGCTACTATTACTTCAATTATTACTGCAACTATTATTGCTATTACTACTACTATTGCTACTACGTACATTGCCATACAAAAGTATGTGGACACATATTAATTTTATGAAATTCGTGAGATATATATATATATATAATACATATTATTATTTATCGATATTTTTCGATGAACCCTATTACAAACATATATTTAATATGTTATAATAGTATCAAATTGAAAAATTTAATAATTCCTTTGGTTTAAAACGAATAAAAATTTGTCCAGTGTAATGCTGCATTATATTCTGTTGCTCGCGGACTGTTACATTTTCTTCATTACATATTCTTCGATTTTTCTGGTTCATTTTTCTCGAACTGTGCTTGGTGGTATGGGTCCGCTATTATTTTATGACATAGTTCCAATAATCCAGCAGCGTGCAGGAACATTAGATAAAATCGTAGCGTCCGTTTTGTATTTCTATCGACTTCAGTCCGAGATTTGAATACTTGGGTGAGAGCACGATGGTTACGTAAAAAAAAAAAAGTGAATTAAGCGTAGAAACGTGATCACAAATCATATTATTATTCAAAGAGGGATACTCCATAAGAGAAATTGCGGAATAATGTAGGAGTTTCAAAATCTTGCGTACGGCTTTAGCGTTCAAAAGTACGGTGCTGCAGGTATTTTTTCACCCAAAAAAAATGATCCGGAAGGTTCAGAAAAAGGACTCGGACAGAGGATCGTTACATCGTAACTGTCATTAAGAGAAATAGAAGAAGTACAAACACTGAGATAACTGTGGAAGTTAATACGTCTGGTAATACGACGATTTAAGTATCAACGGTAAAAAGGCGTTTTAAGAGGGCGATCTTCGTCGTTGTGTTGCAGTAAAGAAATCATTGTAGAGAAAACAAAATAAAAGGAAAAGATTTCAGTGGGTCACGTGCCATAAAAATTGGACATTAAAGGAGTGGCAAAATGGGAATTGCGGAACGATGTATCCACGTTTGAAATGTTTCAGAACCGAGCGCCGTGTTTTCGTTCATCGGCAAATTAATGAAAAATTAAACCACGATTGTGTTATATCAATCGTATTAAACGAGGGGATCGTTTCGTCGTGGGTATGGAGATATTTGGGAAATAATATGACGAGAGAATTGATCTAAATTGATCTAAAATTGATGTTTTAAAGAGAGATGCTTATTTATAAAAATTTTATGGAGCAAGCAATTCCATCTGGACAACGCCTAAACGGGCAATAATTTTACATTTATGCTGGACAACGAAACGAATCATGAAGCTACGATACGTACGTATTATTTAAAACGATTAGAAAAAAATAATGTCATGACCACGACAATCTCCCGATTTGAACTTAATTGAAAAACTGTTGGGATCACTTGGACGTACAGGTTAGAAAACGATGTTCAACGTCCGAGAAATATATTTGGGAAATTTTGCAAGTACAGTCAAAATGTCATCATTGATCAATAATGAAAGTGAGATATTGGAAAATTTAATAGCCATGATGCCACACGACGCTCGTGAATGCGAGCATAAGAGCACGGGATTGATATATGGACGAAAAAATATATAATTATTTTTTATTAATAATCGTGAAATTTGTACAGGAATTATTATTAAAATATGTTTTCTAACATTGTAAAAGATAATATAGACCAAAATGAAAATCAAATTTACCAAAGTTTTCATAACATTTTTCAGGCAATTATAAGAGAATAAGGAAAGTGTTCGTATAGTTTTATATTATTTTATATTTTAGTGTACGGCAGTGTATGTAAACGTGTGTATATGTACCTTGCAAATTCAAATCAATCAAAGGTGTGTGTGTATTGTGTGTGTATGTATACACTAATAACGAAGCGTGAATTAGTCCAGAAACTAATCTAAGTTTTGGTTAGGAGCTCTATTTGTTGGCAATGTTGAAAAGAGAGAGAGAGAGAGAGAGATTCAGTTCATTTACACGGCACAATCGTGACTTCTCCTTGTGAAAAGTATAGACAATCTTCTCGGTCTCCGTCTTCCGAAATTATATGCTTTGGACTTTCGATTAAATACAACTTGTCCATATACTTTTATTATCGATTTACGGCTCACCACCTGCTTGTAATTCTCAACGTCGATGGTAAACGTCTAACTTCTTAATTCGTTCGAATTATATCGACGCCCTCGATTATATCGAAATTCGTAAATTCAATTAGAAGTTAATATAATTTACCTATGTATATTTTTTATATAAAGGTATTCGTGACACAAAAACTTCAAATTTCGCGGGCCACGTTTTAATTATATTCATTATGCATTTTCTCGTTCAAAAGAAACTTAACCTAATTTGGTGAGTCGAGAAAATGTGAAAATATTACGTACATAATAAAATGATAGAAGAATTTCGAAATTTTCTCAAGGCCAAGCCTTACTCATATTCATCGAGTTTCTTTTTACAGAAAAATTAATCCGATATTCCTTTAACGTTAAAAAAAGAAAATTTCACGTCTCGCGTTTAAGTATACCTTATCGCATTCGATGATTTTTCCTCGTCAAAAATAATTTCGTACGATCGATCAATACCAAAAAAAAAATAAAAAAGTTGTCGGAATACGAACTTCGCCGTAGGAAGAAAAAAAAATAAAAAAACCCCCCCAAAAAAAAGGAAAAAAAAGAAAGAAAAACGGGGGGGAAAAAAAAATCAAACCGTTGTATTTTAGCGCGGTATTTTCACCATACATCATCGAGCTCGTCCGATGTTAACGAGACCGACCGATTCGCGGCTAATTCCAATTTATTTGGTCGCTTCTCGTCGTAACTTTCGCTCGTTGATGGCGTCAATCGCAGGAGAATCCCAATGGCCGTTTTACACGGGCAACTCCGGGGATCGAATGTACTGCTAATTTACGACTTATCGGCGATAGTCGGTGTAATTTTCACGAGTGCGAAAATTACAACGTCGGTGGCCACGGTGTACAGGGCCCCTCTACCTTCTCTCTTTCTCTCTCTCTCTCTCTCTCTCTCTCTCTCTCACCCTTTCCCCTCCAACCCCTATCTCCCTCGCTCCCCCCTCTCTCTCTCTCTCTCTGAAAGTGACGCGAAATCGTGCTCTCGGCACGAGCTTGTACAGGGATGTCGATACCACGAGGAGCGGATGTCAATAGCACGGAGTCACTCCTATCGCGTGCAAAAGAGAGAGAGAGAGAGAGAGAGAGAGAGAGAGAGAGAGAGAGAGAGAGAGAGAAAGAGAGAAAGAGCATATCAGTTGATTTTGCAGCGCTTTTACGGATATCTCGCTTTTGTACTCGCATAAATCGTCTCATCGGCACCCGAACAACTTGCTAAGAAATTCGGCCGATTTATCCTTACGAGGACACCTTTCTTTTATCCAAAATTGAATTTCATCCTCTGTTTGACCATTTAACGATTATCTTTTAAATATTAATATTACTGATATAGGATAATAAATAAAATAAATTATATTATTAATTTATTTTGTTTTTATATTATTAAATAAAATAATTATATCATTTATTTATTTCTCTTTTTTATATTATTATAAAGTAAAATAATATACTGATATAGGATAATAAATGAAATAATAATAATGATAATAATTACATTAAAATCGAATTTTATCGATCGAATTTTGGACTTAACGAAATCTTATAATTAAAGGAAAATTCTTATATTTCATCGAACTAATAAGATAAATTCGATAGAATATTAATGATATTATATTGAAAATTTTCACCTCGTCGAGTCGACACCATCCTTGCAAAGTTCGTAACAAACAAGCTTTTGTCATTAAATCTTTTCTTTCTCTTTTTCTCTTTATCTCACTTTATCTTTGTCTCTCTCTTTTTTCTTACCTGCCCATAAGACTGAAATTTTCTGTAATCATGTGATCATTGAATGATTATCTCCTTCTTACCTGTCCTTAAGATTAAAATTTTCTGTAATCATGTCGTCATACAATGATTATCTCTCTCTCTCCTCGTTCAATTTCTTACTAATATAATTTGTTCAACGGAATATTCTAAATGAGAAGAATATGCTAAATAGTTAATATTCTAATATAAGATATGTTAAAAAAAAAAATAATGATGATAATAATAATTCTATAAAAATCGAATGTTCTTTACTTAAACTCAATAATCTCATTAAACTCGACGAATCAAACTTATAACGCTCACATTTGTCATTCATCTCTTTTTTGTTTTTTCGTCTTTTCGAAATAACAAAATTAATAATATTATATCAAAAGTATAAGAAGGATAATAGCAATAACGAAGAAATACAACTATATAATATACATATATGTATATGTACATATATAATATTTTCGTCCCATCGTCCAACCAATCGGTAAGTTTGCAGCAAACAAGGAAAACAACCTCGTGGTCTCCTCGTAGCTTTTATCTTTCTCTTCTATTTATCCTCTCTTTCTCAGTAGAAGCTCCGAGTAGTGACTACTCGGCTCTACAGTTAAAACCTCGTCGACGACTTCTTTAGCCGGACTGTGAAGCACTTGGAAAAGTTCAATCCGGAGTGCTGCCGGTGACACTCTCCATCGAGTTAACGGGCGTGCTCGAAGCGAGCTCTTGTATTACTTTGCATCGCCGGTAAACGCTCGAGCTTCTGCCCCTCTGTTTCTCTACGTATACATAACGCACACGCACCAACACGTATGAATCCACACACTTATATATTTATGCATACAAAACTTTCTCTCTCTCTATCTCTATCTCTCGATCTCCATGTCCCTTTCTCCTTCTCTCTTTTTCTTTCTCCCTCTTTTTTTTTCTTTCTCCCTCTTTAGTAGTTCTCTGTCTTATCGCAAGCAAACGACGTTACGTCACGCTATTCGACTTTTTTTTTCGTATACGATCGTCCCTGCTCTTTTGTCGAGGAAGCTCAAGGAGCCTTAGCGATTCGCGATCACTCATTTTTGTTTTGATTATCCCAAATATATTACCGCTCGAGTATCCACTTATATTACGTTGTAAGTAATTTAACAATAGTACGGTGATATAGTATTTATATAATAATAATAATAATAATAATAATAATAATACAACATATAATTACATATATATATATATATATATTTTGTGATATTATTGATTTATAGAAATCGTGGTTTATGTAGTGAAAGATAATAATATCACCTGTCAACCGTCACCCATAGCTTTATCACCGACTATCGTCGAATTTTGCCACTTGTCGTTGAATGTCGCGGAATGTTGTCAAATGTCGCTAATGTCGCCGGATGTCACCACTTGTCACCACTTATTGCCACTTGCCAGCGAATGTCGTTACTCTCGCCACTTTTCGCCGATTGTTTCCACTTGTCGCCGATTGTCGCCGATTCTAGCCGACTGTCACCGATCGTCATCGATTGTCGCCGATCGTCACCGATTGTCGTTGTTTGTCAACGATTGTTCGTCGTTTGTCACCGATCGTCGCCGAATGTTACCGATTGTCGTCGTTTGTCACCGATTGTCGCCGAATATTACCGATTGTCGTCGTTTGTCACCGATTGTCGCCGAATGTTATCGATTGTCCTCGAATATCCGAGATTGACCACACTATTGGTAATCCCCACATTCACGATCATTAACTGTGGCTTCAGGTCTTTCGAATCAGGACCAAGAATTTGGTATATTAAATATTGTTTCTTCTTTTTATGATAAAATAAATTTAATATAATAGCGTCTCTTGACATTTGCAATGAAAAACGCGAAAAATTACTAATTTTCATATACACTTTATATATAATATATTATATATATTATATTATATATTCTATTAATAAAAACCAAACATCAGTTCATTTTCGCATTATTCATAAAGTAGAATACCTAGCACTATTTTTTTCTTCTGTTTATATCATAACTAGTACTACCATTACTACTATTATATACATGTACATTATACATTATGTATGATTTTGGTGATATACAATAAAAAAAAAAAAGAAAAAAGAATACATTTAAACGAACAAAGTACAATCTAACCAATCTACATTCGCTAGTATCTCTCAAAGATCTGACTTCTCTTTCGAGTGCATTCCATGCGTCCATATGCGGACTCGTTTTATTTCAGAAACATGGAGAAACGAAAGGAGTAATGAAAGGATAATATTCCACATTTTTGAACATTTGTTTTGCTTTGCCCTGCCTTGACAGACCGAACCTGGTATAAATTACACACAAGCTTATAGACCGATATAGTAGGCGCATAATGGAGACAGTGTCCTCTTCTTCCACTTATAGTTTATATTTTGTTCGTATCTGTTGTTAAAATTACACACGCTTCGAACGAACAACCTTAAGATTCGTTAAAATTGTTAATTATTAAGCATAAGCTACAATTGATACCAAAGTTTATCCTATCATTAAGAAATTTTATTCTGAAACTAATATTTCCATACTAACATTCACATTCATACTATAATTTACATTTTATCCACTCTTGTATGTATGCTTTTCATCAAGGGCGTTACCATTCAGATTATTAGAACTAAACTTCCTTGTACGTCAAGGTGGTAAACCATTGAGGAGGGGGTCACACGGTCCCCGTTATCAATCGATCCGTTCCCCCACTACTTATTTAAGTTTACTTGCCACCACTACAACCGACCACCCATAAATAGACAGAAACAAAAGCCATGCAGCTCACAAAGCATGGCGGTGTCAATTAGTGGGAGGTCATCTTCTCCCATTTTACTGGAACAGAGACAAGCAATGGTGCGGGCCACGTGTGTCCCGTTAGCCGTCAATTGTCCACCTTTAATTTTTATTTTATATGATTATTTAAACCCTCAGGGTTTTCCTAAAATCAACGCCTAGCTAAATCGATTTTCGAAATTAAATATACAAAGTATTACTCGTTTAATAGTATAGAATATTTATATTATAATAATGTTATATTACAATTATATTATGTAATATTATTATTATGTATTGTAATAATATTACAATATTAAATATATATATGTATAACATACAAACATATATTTAAATATATATATATATATATATATACAGTTATAATATTATTATTATATTTTGTGTTATAGTACTATAGTAGATAGTTTTTATACCGTATCCTTCATACCCTTATCACATTTTATTAAAAGCAAAGAAATTTCACGATGATTCAAGGATTCGTAAAGTTCGAAATTATACGTGACGAAAAGTCATGTGTGAGTAATCATACGGTGAAGTACACAGGGCAAGAAGGGGAAAAAGAGGAAAGATTTGAGCATTACGTTTGGGAAAGAAGAAACCTGGCTAAATTCATGTTAGGATAAAGCACGGAAACAGCTGTTTAAGCTTATACAGCTCACCTGTTCCATTCAATACCCAGTTTCGTCCTTGCCACACAATCTGCCCTGCGATATATGTATATTTTTATGCCAAAGAACGTACCTCCTGTTGACACGTTAAATAATAAGCCAAGTTATCCAGTTATCGTAGAACAAAAAATAATTCTTTTACGCTTGATCATCGTATTGATCGGGGATGCGCGATTAGAATTGGAGAAAAAAAAATAAAGATATAATTATAAATTTCAGTTATAATAATTGTTTCTTTTCTGTTTTTTTTTATTTTTCTTTTTTTTATATAGGAATATTTATATATGACAAAAGTAATATGGCGTCGTTATTATTCAGACATGTCTATCTAATCACCGTGAACAATAACTCTCTTACGTTGCATCGTTCTACTTTCATGAAGATGCGAAACTAGAATTGATTAAAAAAAAAAAAAAAAAGAAAACGAAACAGAAAAATATTCAAGATCAATTTATTTCACGTAACAATAAATGAATTTCGCTTGAAAGAACATCCAACGAACTCTAACGGTGTAGATACATATGCGCGTCAATAAAATAAATGAAATATAATTGGCATAAATTCAAACTTAAGAAAATCAAAAACCGAACAATAATTTACATATTAACGAAAAAGAGGATTGCGTCGTTTCACGCGGATAAACATGCACGTGAGATTTGATTTTCATCGTAAAATTGGATTTCTGTGTAGTAGAACGAGCGACGTTCGTTTAACATTTTATTTCCAAATGTCCAAAAGAACGCCGGGGAAAAAAAAAGAGGGTCGAAACAGAAGAGATAGAAAACAGCTGAGACGCAGCTGGTTTGTGGCATCGCGACGACTCATGTCTTTCTGTGACGACGGGAGCGTCGCACTCCTGAATACACACACACATACATACATACATATATATATATATATATATATATATATATATATGAACGTATATGTATGTGTAGAAGCGTACACAGTTGTGCTCAGCATGCTGGATGTTGCTTTTTATACGATTGCTATTATCGGAAATAGAAAATAGAAATGGAATGGATTTCGAAAAGCTATGTTCTTTTTTTTTTGTTTTTTTACTTAATTAATAACGAAAATAAAGAAAAAATTATTATTCTATTTTTAGTTGAATACCGTAATACTAAATCAACTTTTGTTAAATCTAATCAGATTTGATGCACTATTCCATTATCGACAAAAATAATTTCTTTATTAACCATTTCATCTATAACGTGTAATCTTTTACAACAATAACCCGGTCGATAACTTAAAATATTATCATAATTCTATATTAACAACACAATCGGTAATGTCGCAAGCAATGTCGATAATGATGACTCCTTGATGTTTCCTCATAATGTCGTAAAATATAACGTAGTCTATTATTAATCATATATTAAGTTATTAACACAATTAAAACGAGAGATTGAATAACAATTGCAAATCGCATAACTTCTCCTCCTCTTTCTTTTTTTTTTTTTCTTATAGATTTTACTGATATTTTTTTGAGCCTTACCGGCTTTCTTTTTTAGCTTTGTCACTGGTTTTTGGTGGCACGATTAAAAATATTTTCTTTTTCGTAAGCACAAAATTTATACCATGCGAAAGGATTAAACCAAACTGAGGCTTACAATCGTTGCGTGCTTTTTTTTTATATATATATATGTATCCAACAGATATAGCAACGAACCAATCAAAACGTAACATTCAATTGACGCGATGCTATTGGTACCCTTTAAGGTTAGGAGGATATAAATAGTTGCGCTCAATTATTTTCCCCATCATTTTTGATCTAACTCGAGTGGTCGGAGGTTGTATTTGTGTTTTATTTCTGAGAAGCTTAAAAATGTCTGGACGTGGAAAGGGCGGTAAAGTGAAGGGAAAAACAAAGTCACGTTCTAATAGAGCTGGATTACAATTCCCAGTTGGTCGTATTCATCGATTGTTAAGAAAAGGTAATTACGCTGAACGGGTCGGTGCTGGGGCACCAGTTTACTTGGCTGCCGTAATGGAGTATCTTGCTGCTGAGGTTTTGGAATTAGCTGGTAACGCTGCTCGTGATAACAAAAAAACAAGAATTATTCCAAGACATTTGCAATTGGCAATTCGTAACGACGAAGAATTGAATAAATTGTTATCTGGTGTGACGATCGCTCAAGGAGGAGTTTTACCAAATATCCAAGCCGTTTTATTACCCAAAAAGACAGAGAAGAAAGCATAATTGATAATAGCCGAATGAGAAAGATCATTTTCAAGGATTCAATAATAACACTTCATGCCTCACGAATATTTCTAAATATATAACTACGAATAAAATTTCTTGATTGACTTGATGAACTATTTTTGGCAGGACGTTTCGATGAAAGAGTAAAGAGGTTAAGTGTGCATTTAGAAAATTGTAATCGAAGCTACTTTAGAAATGTTTACAAGAGAAAAATTCAACGGGACCAAATTTTGAAAGCATCAAATATTTTTTAAATCTAAAATGTTTAAACAAATACATGTGTTACATTTATTCACGATCGACGTGGCAATGTCTCCTCAACTTAACAGTAATAAAAATAAAGAAAGCAAATATTATGGCACGTTAGAACATCATTAAATACATTGAAATGAAACATAATTTCTATCTAATTTATTTAAATAAGACCGAGTGACGAAATCGACATAAATAATTATAAGCGTATATATATATATATATATAAATATATATATATAAAACTTCTATGATCTTCGCGTGAATATGATACACAAAGTGTAGATTTTCTATTTATGTATAATTTGTATGCGTTTTACTACTCGTAACCATACATAATCCATACGTGTTACTTTGAAAATGATAAATGACTACCTTTCGCTATTTCATACTTGTCCATAGTAAATACTTATATGGCTACTCAATGACTCTATGTATAATATGTATATATGTATACGTGTAATGTAAAATAATATGCTTCTTTTTTTTTTTTTTCTGTTTTGTTTTATAAAGTACAGTACTGTGAGAGAGTACACGATTTACAAGAAATAAATTACATTACAATGCTACTGCTGCGTGATTCTAAATACTGGTCCGATCCTAAGGAAAAACCTACGAAGGACCGAACGTAATTCCGGTTTAAGATCAAAACACATGACCTCGCATAGCAGGGGATAACAACTGGATGCATGTACCGCGAATCGGCTGTCGCTCATTTTAAGAATCCTAGTTAAAAGTAAAAGTAGTATAGGCGTCCACGCATCTATGTGCGTCTCGTTAGAAAGAGCAAGGAAATATTCTAATGCCTCGCAGGCGACTTCGACAAGGCGGGTTTCTACCTTAACCCAATCGTTTCTATGTGCCTCGTCGCTATACATTTTAAAAAGAATACGAAGGGCGCAAGCTAAAGATTGTATCTCCTGATTCAATAATCCCGTATCGGATTTCATATTTGAATAAAAACCGGATTTCCAAAGAAGCTGGCGTTGCTCCTGATTGGAATTGAAAGTCTTCGCAAAGCGATGAGATTTCAATAAACATTCGACCAATTGTAACAGATGGGTAGTCGTTAACGCGCAATACATCCCTTGCTCTTCCTTCTGTTGATCTCCGCCACCTTGGACACCCATTTCGGAAGGTTTTCCATTGAGCATATCGGCCTGTGCCAAAGCAAGATTCTCTTGATCCTCCTTTCTCGATGTTGCCGGATAAAATACCACGTTGTCTATGGTCTGAATCAATTCCAATTGTACAACACATTTGATTAATAAAGCCGAGAATAACTTGTGCTTAGCATTTTCGTTATTAGGCGATGGCGGTTTCCAAGTAATTAAAGCTGTTGGTAATGTACTTTCGAATATATCGAGTACGCAACGGCATGTATTATTCCATGTTTCCTCGTCGAACTTAATTCCATTACTGATAACTAAATTCTCCAAACAGTTGGTACCCGACCTGGCAAGCTGTTCATTATCTTGTTGAACACACCACAGCAATTGAGAATACAATTGGCCCAATAAAAGTGGACCTAGTGTATCATAAAATTGAGAGAATACATCAACGATGGCATAAAGGGCGTGATTGCATGTCGTTGTCATCCATTCGGCCTTCTGTAACATTAAAATTATTTAAAAAAAAAAAAAAAATAATAATAAAAAACAAAAATTGCAATAAAACATATTATAATCAAGATTGTCTGTCCGCACAAACCTCTGTATGCTGTTCCGGAAGTTTCATATTATCAAATATACGAAAGAGAACTTGAAAGAGATCTTTCCACCAGTGAGGTTTAAATGATGCGCCATGAGTTTTGACGACATCGAATAAAACAGTTAGCGCCCTTGTTCTAACATCCAATTTACATCTACTAACGACACACGACAGTTCGAAAAGCAATGGGAACCATCCTCTCACCTGATCGTTAAAAAAGTCAATGCATATGGAAAACAATTTTATAGATCTCCAAATGAGATATATAAAAATCAATTGTATTTTTACATACCCAAGCTCTGTCTTCTTCCAAAACTATTCCACTGTCATCCATCATACCCTCGGCAAATAGATTAGGATTAGCAACGATATAAGATGCACACGATCTCATTAGCCTAATAGCTTCCATGCTAGTGTCCGGAAAAGAGGCATTGCACGCAAATTCACTGAGGCACTTAACGGCATCTTGGAAGGAGTCGACCATAATACTGAAATCTTCAGCGTATAGCTCATCTAATGTCGAAGAAAAATAGATTATTTGCGTCATAATAGAAAACGGCGAGAATTAGGATAAACAATGGTATTAATTAGAATGAACTCACTTATTATCTTTCCCGTCATGGAGAAGGCTAATTCAACTACAGACTCGTCACGATCACTGGCCGCATGATGGAAGACACTAAATATATTTTTCCATCCGGATCGTATATTTGGTGCTTGAGAATGAACGATTTGTGCCACGCATCGAACAACCATATCCCTTATAACGGGAGATCTATTCTTCTTCATGATATGTTCGAATGGTCTAAGAAAATCTTTTTGGAATCTAAAATTAGCAAATTCCCCTTTCTCTATAAACTTTGTGGCTAACTGTCTTAAAGAATCAACCGCAAAAAATGCTATTTCCTGACGTGGACTGCAACCAACTCTGTCAAAGTGATCTCCAAGAACTTGCCATATTCTTGACCATTGAAGCCTTATACGGCCCATGTTATAATAAGAAATTTCAACTATTTTTGTCAACGAGAACATTCGTGGTTGCGTTGGATGTGATAATTCTTCCAAAGATACTTGACAAAGTGCTTTAACAAACGCGACTATAGCATCACCGTCCAACCTTGTAGAACCGGTGAATATTCTATCGACGGCCACAACTACACTTTGAGAACTTGTCTCGCCTATGGATTCCTTCACGCTTGCTTCAATGAGAAAAAGAGAATATTTTTATCAACGAAGAATTTTTTTTTTTTTTTTTTTTTTTTATTATTGCGAAAGGAAAACAAACAGATACTTACGATCTAGGGAACTTAAATTAAGGCCATTATTTTGATATGAATTATTATGTGCCAAGTTGGTAAATAGGGGTGATGGAAAATGAGGCTTCGACGGAGGTCCCAAAAGTTGGGGCCTTACTCCTGTTCCGATAAGCTGAGCGAGTTCTAATTGTGATATACATTTGACAACATCCAACCACGAACTACCGAGATAATTTCCATCTGTATGAGCGACGGTGATCAATGTCTTTATCGTGTCGATGTTCTTCGCTTTCATTTCCGTAATTGGTGAATTTGCCGTTAGAAGTGTAAATCTAGCCAAAGCTTGAACGTAAGCATCGCGCTCCAACTAAATACGACAATAAATATCAATTATTTATATCGGCATTTAATTGATATCTTTAACGTATGTGTGTGTGTGTGTGTGTGCGCGCGCATATGAGTACTTACTGTCATGTGGAAAATACATGCTATACGAATCGCACATCTGATACCATCCAAACACAAAGATGCTATTTCAGGATCATCACAATCCTGCAAGCCAACGCTAAAAGCGGCTAAAAATGGTGTCCAGGCCATTTTAAACATAGGACGTACATGTTCTAAATGTTTAGCTGTTGTGAACGGTGCTTGAACGTGACTAACAGATTCCATTAAATTTTTTGCCGCGGTTGAAATTACTTCCATTTCCATATTCCATAATAATCTACGCTTTTTTTCACTTGAGATTACTGGTCGAATATAAATATTATTATTACTATTATTTTATATATATATATATATTCAACGCTTGTATGGATCGATATTATTTTACCTTGTTTCCCAGGACGATTGGGATTTGATTTCATTTTGATTTCGTTACCGGCTATTTCATCATAAATTTTGGATAAATATTCTTCTGGAAGGTCTTCGTTATCACTGATGCGACGATTTAATTTGATATATTGCTCTTTCGTCATCTTATTTTTTACTTGCGGAGAATGAAGATCAGTAGTAAGCATAATTATGGAAAAACCTAATATATAAGCGGTGTCTGCGCTTGTAAATAATCCATTGCTGAAACGTAAATACAGGAAAATTGTATATTATAGGTAATTGCGAAGGCAATTTATTTATTACTTACTTTGGATTACATTCGCAATATCTACTTGCAAATTTTTCCATTAAACGATCGATCTTTTGTGCTTCTCCAGGAAGTCTAAAACCCTCTAGGAAATACCTGAGAGCTGTAACTAAGTCACGATCCGCGAAATTCATTTGATCTATATAATTGTACATTACTTGGTTGTGATTATGATCACCCAGAAAATCACCAATCGCAGTTTTATCCAGTCGTTCATCCATATGAAGCCATCTTGCAACATCTTCGGGGGACGTACCAAGAAGGCCATGTTCTTGCAAATATTGCACTCCTTTGCTTGGTTTTCGGTTAAAACTAAATTTTAATTAAGCGATACTATTAAAAGTTTCTCCATTTTTCTCTTCAGTTATATTAATATTAATTATTGTACTTACATGTCAATACCGGCTTCCCAGACTTCCTTTTGCTGTTTTTGTACTTCGTACTGTTCTGGTGAGTCTGGTATTTCCTTATTTCCTACGAGACTAGAGTTTGCAGAGGATAAACTACCAGCACTTCCATAACGTGGTAAGGGTGGTTCAAGTGGTGGATCGGGAGGTTCGCTAGGCAATTGTTGATCCGCAGGTACACTTGGATTTACATATAAATCTCTACTCCATTCGACCATACATTTCAAAATCGAGACCAAACATTCGAGGCCCCGAATACGCATAGACTTTTCTTGATTCGGAGATGCACCTAATTCCAAAGCTTGACGTCCTTGTGCAATTTTTGATAAGTCATTCACAAGTCTATGGGTCACAAATAAAAAATTATTTTTAATTTGAATACTTTGATAGTATTATATATAAATAAGTTAATCCTTTACCTTTCAAATAAATTAGCTGCAGAAAGATCGCAATCATAGTTTACATATATATCAACAACACTTTGAGCATCTGCACAAATACGAGTTAAAGCATGGATAACCATCCACTTATGTTCAAAGGAACTGCTAGATGTTTCAAGAATATTCATAAAAATTTCTTTGAAAAACACTTCTATTTGCATCTTTAAGTGCACTTTAAAGCGAGCTAAAAGCGCCAAAAATAAAGCTAACGATAATTCAAATACTTCAGGAACAGAAGATACCCCATTTTTAGATAGTGCAACGCATAGATATTGTTTTATAGCTATTACAAACATCTCGTTTGAGCGCAGTACTGGGCCAGCATTTTGTAATATTCCTAAAAGCAACTGTAATGATAGAATCTTCGATCTTAATTCGTGCGATCTAAAAAATGATAATTAAACAATAGTTAATAATTTTACAATGTAAAAAAATATATAAATCTCTATATATATATATATTGTGTTTACTTTGGATCCGGGGTACCATCTGGGAGAGGTTTCATTGAAAGTTTGCAGAGAGCCCTGAACACTAAAAATGCATCTTTCTGTAATACATGAGTAAATTTAGCTGTAACCATATTGTCACTTTCTGCAACTGCCTCATCTGTATTATCTTCTGCAGGCACTTGATCTAAACTGGGTTCTTCGGAAGTTGCCACATTTGCAGCATCTTCTGGCACAACCGAATTAATAACATCGTCTAAAATGCTCTTAACTATAACATGCGATTCGCAGACATTTTCAGTTGGAACTTCATCGTTATTTACAATTTCTGTTTCTGTGTCCACGCTTAAAGCAGAAGGTTCTTGTTGTTCTGGTTCTGTTCTAACGTTCTCTTCTTCCTAAAATATAAAATCATATGGATAATTTATACTCTTTATGGGATTAATTATATTTCATAAGAAAAAGAATATTTTTTTTTCAGAACAATGTTATGATACATTTTAGAATAAACAAAATTTTCAAGTAGATTGAGATCAAGTCTTTACTGCCTGAGTTTCCATACGAGCAAATATGACATTAATCATCTGTGTCAGGGTGGCTCGTGCTGTTGTTTGATTTACTAAATTTCTTGATGCCAAATAAACATTGTAAACGGTACGTATGGTAAGAAGAACGGTTCCTTCGTGTACTTCAACGTGTTGACTGGTCATAACTGTCAAAAGAGCCTTAATAATTTGTAATTGGACACCCTCATCGGTTTGAGGACCCATAAAACAGCTACATATTGTCTCAACGATGCGAACGATCAACAACTTATTCGGCTCCGTAGAATCCGGTACGTTTCCAGTTAAATGACCATATGCTATTAATTTCTGAAGACAGTCCAAAGCAGTGACGACGATCCTTGGCGATTTACTTTGACAAGCCAATTCGAAGGGCAGAAAATACTTTTCTGCCGAGATAACATTGGAATCGCTTTTGGGTTGTGGGAGAGCATTAGAGGTTGTTTCTTCCCCTTGTGCGACGGGTACATCTTTGATCTCATTGCGCAGATCCTCTAAAAGATTACACGAAAATAATAACGAATAAATAACCCAACCAAACAAGATCTACGTAACAAAAGTAAAAATCAATAGTTCTTTAACACAACCAGAGAATGAAAGATAGAAAATTTTATGGGAAATGAAGTTACCAAGAGCTGACTCGCAGGATCTTTTTAGCTGAGAGAGATGGGAACGTTTGACGTCCTTGTCAGCTAGGATTTTTTCCAGAGCTCTAACGATAAACATTTCTCTTGTTTTGGAATTATTTTGCATCATCACCAGCCCTCGCGTGGTTAATAAGCGAATTAACACTTAGCCTTTACTAGATCGACATTTAAGCGAGCTCCGTGCGTATAACATACGAGGTTAATACGACGAAAATCCACGGATGTTCGCATTTTCGTTCTCGTATATACATGCCATACAGGAATTTCTACTGTCGAAATACATATCACTGTATCGACTTTAAAATAACCATCGAAATACACCTGCTAGGATCGAGCGGCGAAAGGAAAATCGAAGTAAAACTGACAGACGACGTGCAGCGCCGACAAATTGACAGCCACATTGAATTTTTCTTACTACTATGATACGTATCAATTAGCTATGTTTCAAAGTTAAAACTTTCACTTTTACAAGCGTCATCGCATTCTTCGAAAACACGTTTCAACCGATTCAAATTATTCGTGTTGATTTTCGTGATATCTTATCGTACCGACGTCAAATCTAGAAGCGTAGAAGCGTAAAAGGATGAAAGCCTTCACGAGGCTACAAGAGCGCTATCTAACGGTCAGGTGAGGAAACGATATTGCATATAAAAAAAAAATAATTAAACAACGCAATAGAGAAATGGAAATTTAGTATCCTTCAGTGTCGGACAGTAATGTTGGTACCGTTGTTCTTCGTGGTTTTTGTTTGAATTCTCATATGGCGGTATAAAGTCGCGAACATTTGATTCGGCATCGTTACTTATAAATATATTTTATTGTCTTTTAATCATTTTTGAATTAAAATTCCTCGATAATCCCATTCGTCGTTTGCATTTAACTTTACTTAATTTATACGGTGCCTTATTGTTATGAATTACAATGTCTGAAGATAATAAATTATTCGCAAAGCCTAGAGTGAGATTTAGTCAGTCTATTAACGCTAAGGAAAATTCAAAAGATTTGTCGAATAAGAGAGACAAAATTTTACCAAAAATCATAGATATTGTACCTGTCAAGATACCTGTTAAAATTTTAAATTCAGAAAATAAGTTGGATGATGTAATCGAAACTACTCATCATAGTGATGATACTATGAAGAAAGAATCAATAATTTCATGCGACAGTGTACATACATTGCCTCAGAAAGAAAATGATCATTTCTTACAGGATCGATCGATCCATAAGACAGATAATAAGGAATCTTCGACTAATGCACATAGTATAGTAAATCTAGAAGCTAATAATACAGAACGGACATCTGTAAATTATAAAAGATCTTCACAAGACGATGTTCCTGGTATATCTAGCTCAACGTTTCCAGCAGCCAAAGACGATAATGATCAATGTAAAATTCTTAAACCTAAAAACAGTACAACGATAAATATTTCTAAGCAATCTACAAAGAATAGTCTTGACAAGGGAAAAGAAAATAAAAATTCATGTAAAAAGAAATTACCACAGTTAGGCAAAGATAAAGCGATCTCGAAACCTTTGTGTTCGAAAACGACATCTCAAATAAGAAAGAAAACGGATACTACTAAAGTTAATATCCAAAGGTCAAATGTTGCAAAATCTAATGCAAAAAATATAAATAAACCATATGCTTCTAGTATTGATGAACAAATTAAAAAAACTCCTGGTACATCTACTAAAAATTCACAAAAGAATTTAAATATGAAATCTAGCACGATAAATGTTATGCCATGTTATAAGTATAATAAAAGTTTGATAAAAAGTAAAAGTTCTCCGATTAAAAAATCTGTAGTACATGATATTGTAGTACCTAATGCAAAAGCTTATGTAGAACCAGGTATACCAAAGCAAAAACAAATTGATTTGAATGCACGTCTAATAAGTAAAAGTACAAATGCAAGATCAAATATTACTTCCAGCGAAAAACTATTATATCCAGAATATAATTCAATCATGTACACTGTTTCAAAGTTGGATGACGTTAAGAAAGAGAAAATAGTAACAGATGTTGAACATTTACCTGCAATATATAAAGATCTAGTCAATGGAAAGGTAGGTCATTGTACTTATCAAACGATATAAAAAATATAATATCGATAAATATTCATCTTTTTTTTTTTTTACAGATTTCAAGCGCATTAGATTTCCCTGTGAATGAAACTATTTATAAAAATTTAGTAGATTTGTCTATAGACGAGAAACAATTTCCAAGTAAAATAATGCGCAGTAGAGATCCACAACCAAGGCAAAGGGATCTTGTACCAAAATTATCAGATTTTTTTGTCCCAGAATCTGTTGATGAATATTATACTCCAATGTTTGTGAAATCAAAAAATTCTGACCTTATAGAAAATTGGAATGCTTTTCGAATTAGTGATAAAATATGCGAGTGGAAGGATAATATGGATAACTAATCATGAGAATCAAGTTTTTATAAAGAAATATACATTTAACAGGAATAGTATTCTGGTACTTGTTTTTTTCTTTTCAGTAGAATGATTTATAGCATTTAAATAAGCAATCATTATTGTATATGCAATTTATGATAATTTTTATATTTTTTACTTTGACATTTAGATGAAGTAGCACCTACTTTGGCTACAGATAAATAATTTTGCTAAATAAAATATATATTTTAATAATAATTCTTTTCTAAGCCATATACATAAATATTATGTCGCATGTATGTGTGTGCGTGTGTGTGTGTGTGTGTGTAAGTGTGTGTGTTTGTATTGATAAATGTATATTAGAGTAAAAAAGTTTATATTTCGATATATATATATACAGTGAAATAATATTAATGCATATAACTATAATTCATGCATGATAATTGATCATTGTATCCATTCAGTTGCTAATCATATGCCAATCAGTTCATTCTCAAATGAAATGTGAATATGGATATTTGGATATTTTTCGATATTTAAATATTACATTTAAAATTATAATTAAAAATTGCCCATTTACGATTTCGTATTAATGAATTTGGTTATTTAATATTTGGACGAGCAAGATTTATTATATACGCCAATTAATGAGTCATTTTTTGATAATTTTTTTAGCAGACGCGTCGTTAATTTATTATAAACGATTATTTTTATTTCCTTCGAAATGTACTGTTTTCATTTCATTTTAATCAAGGAAATAATTTATCTGCCAAACGGATTTAAATTTTTATCATAATCATTGTCGTCGTCATCATCCTCATCATCGTCGTCCTTAAAAGGATTTTTGTCATCGTCATCTTTATCTTCAGAAAATGGATTTTTCGATTCATCATAATCATCCACTTTGAAATGATTTATTGGTACGATGGGTGCTTTTGGTGGTTCGAAAAATTTTTGAATCGGGGATGACTTCGGTGTCGTATTGTTCAATATACGTGCTTCTCTTACTGGTACTGGCGAAGCTTTTCTCGAATTTCCCCGTGGAGTTGATATACCACTTCCTGTACCTGATATATTTACCTCCAACGAAGAAGAATAGACGTCTGGTTTTGTGAATGTACGTATGCGTTCATCTCCAATCAGATTAGAGATATTGGAGTAACCGTCTTGACCCGAGTAACGAGATTCTGGTTTTACTAAAACCATAGAAACATAAGAAATAAATAAAATATTCGCAATAATGATTACGCTACACGATATCAATAAATACCCGATGTAGTGGCGTTTTTCTTTTCCGTTATTTTAGTCTTTGCTTCGATATTATGTCCGTACATAAACTTTGGCTCTTCAGCCCTGACCGGTGTAGTGGACAATGATCTATCCGCATCGGTGATAACCATTAATTTTTTAAAAACACCTCTACCAAAGTAGTCGGCTACCAAAGAAAATGGATCTTCTGCGCGATCTAACAAACTGTGAAATGTTTCGTGGAGATCTCTCGATTGTTCCTGTGCTCTTATAATATCCAATAATTTTTTATTATTTGGTAGACAAGCCGGACACTCGTTTTCATTTTCAGAAAAACTTTGAAAGCAACTGTTTTAATATTGAAAGGAAATAAAAAAATTTGGTCATTTGAAAAAATCGTCGAACTGTTGAAAAGAGATGTTCGTAATAATATTTACTCACTGTTGATGGTACGAATGCTGACACATGAAGTGTACAGACGGTAATTCTAATTGATGATGACAAACACTACAGCGCGCTCCTTGGAAAATTATAGTATTACTTTTGATCATTTCTATTTGTTCACGTAACTTCGAAGTATCTACACGATATTTTTCAGCCAAGTCGGCATCAGCTTGAGCTTGTTCATTTTCTGTTCGTAAAACGCTATTTAAATAATTTCTTACATCGCCAAGCGTGCAAGACAGAGACGTAGATATTGCATCGATTACCATTAAGGGCGATAAAAGTTTTTCTTGTGCTAAAAGATTGATAAGCTCGATGAGGAATTATTTTTGTTATATTATGTATCTTTAGTCGAGTTTAATCTCTTACCTATGTACGATAAAATATCTGCCAAAAGTTTAGCCGATACGTTCTTGTTCTTAGCCACGCTCCATAATGCTTGAATCCATAAGTTTGGATCTTGGTGGCCAAATCTTTTGCACGTAGCCAATACTTGTTCGCTATCACCTTCTTGTAAATGGAATCTTAATATTTCTTGATATAACTTATTTTCCTCATAAAGAAATAGTAATCCACGACGGAAATTATGCTGATGGCACAAAATCAATATTTGATCTTTGTCGTAACACACTTCGGAACTTTGTAAAAGTCGAAGAATTTTTTGTTCATATTGCACTTTTGTTACATAATTATCCTGGGCTGACCAAAGATGTAAATAATGTTCTATTAAAGTATTGTACACAAGTGCGCTCCACTTGCTTTCAAATTTGATCAAATGTTCTAAGAAATCGACTAAACAGGCAGAATTATTTAAGAATAAATATATGAAATCTTCTGGATTTGCTTTGTCAATATGGTGGTCCGTATTACCATCCAATGTACTCTAAAAGAAGAAAAATATAATATTGCATAATGATTTTCTATTGATGAAAAGTCATTTGATATATGATATACCTGATCTACAAGTGGCTTATTGGAAGGTCTATAGTCGGTGCATAAAGCTTTTAAAAATTGTGTTGATTCATTTGGCACATTTTCTATAAGAATATTTCCATATTTTTTCATATTTGATTCCGCCTGTAAAAATTAAATACATTGCGTAATAATAAACTTATAATAAGCTTATAAAATTATATATATATATATATGTAAAAGAACTTATACCTCTTCAAACTCTAACGTTTCTATATATTCTAATGCCTTTTTATATTCACGTTTGTCTTCTATTTGAATTCGTAAATACCATTCATGTTTATTATGCTTTTGTGCGAGCAATAAAGCGTCTTCAGGCGATGCTTGCCGACAAACTTTGATTGCGATTTCAACATCAAAATCAACCCCACGATCTTTTGTCTAAAATATTGATATTGTATGTAATAAATACGTCTATTCACATTTTTAGATTGTATACTTTACCATAATGAACTCTTTCAATTTATCCGTGTGATTTAATTTTGTATAGCAATTCAATAACAATGTAGTATGATCCTCTGTTGCTTGACCATTTTTATGTAATGCTTGTAAATAAGTTTTTAAGTTATCTATATGCTGAGAATCTAAGAATTTCCGTATTACATAAGATGGTTCAAGTTTTCCGATAGTTTTAATATATTGTTCTATAGCACCATTGTGATCACTCTTCGAATACAAATGATCTCCATACTGTCGAAATATGTCTACGAGACCTTCTGTATCATACTGTTGACTTTTTGCTATCCTATAAAAAAGTATAACATTGTTGATCAATTTAAAAGAATTTTCGTGAATTTGAGAAATAACAATAAATAATATATAACCTTATAGAAACATCATATAAATTCTTTTTGAAAAGTAAAGCCAATTTTGATTGCAGATCTTTTTCATCCAGATGATAAAGTTTATTATCCCCGCTAAGGATAAAGAATCCACCCCATTCTGATAGAACAGCTTGTACTGATAACATGGGTGCAGAAAAGACGATAAATTTATTTTGAATGTCAAGAACGGTGATCATGTGTTTATCCACACCAGGTGGTATTGGTTCGATGGTACTGCAATATAAATTCAATATTATTAAATCATTATATTTCTATAGTTATATGGAAATTTATGTATGGAAATAATGAATACTTTGGTTTCGCTGATATGGTCGTTGTTGTTCTTGGAAGGTTTGCTGCTTCTTTCGCAACTATCACTAGGTAACTTCTAAACCATTCCAACATTATCTTTTGACCTTGGACTGCATAACACGGCCCTCTGCCATCTGTTGTATAGCAGTATATTGCCTAAATATAATAAAACATATATTTATTTTCTTAATACAGAAGGAATGATAAAAACTTAGCAAAACATACATCGTTACGGCCAATCATGAAATGACTATCTTGCATAGATTCAGCTAGAACGCTGCATTTTTTTGCACAACCCATGTTGTCCAAAGTAGATTTATATTCCTTATCTTTTAAAGTTATATTATACAAAAATACACTGTTATTTGTAGCAACAAATAAATGATACTGCTTGCCTATAGATCTTATGGCCAAACCGGTTATGGAAATGTTGGTATCCTTTAAAACTTTTATCTTATTCTTCCTCTCTCTTGTCAGATTACCTCTAGAGACGAAAATTTTTAATATTTATGTATTACGAAAGAAAAAAAATATTTTTATTAATATCCATAATAAATGATTTTTTATTACCTATATAACATTATAGAACCATCTCCAAAACCAACTGCCATTAAAGAAAGACTAGTATGTACACATAAAGCGGTCGCCGGAAAAGCTTTGTAACTAGGAATAGCTCTAGTAATCCTAACGCAGGTTGGATTTCCTTGTTTATCTGGCTTAGCCAAATTCCAGACTTTTATGGTAGGATTACAGCCAGGTTCATCCTCCTATCAAAGCAAATTATCGATATGAATTACATAGAATTCGTTAATGTTTTTAATAATAATAACATTACTAACCCCAATAGTGAAGAGGAAGGTGGAATGCTGCACTTGTTGCGCCAAAGTTAACGTGATTTCATATGCTCGAAAAGTATTAACATCGTAAGTCCTATTAACTAAGTGTACACTACCGGTATTATCTCCAAATACCAAGTGACCATTGCCACTGGTAGCTGCTGTAACTTCTGCATCCTATAGTATGTAACAAGTTATCAAACCTTGAAAATGTCGACTAGAGATATATTGGAATTTTGTGTCCTATGACTTCACATATTTTTATTAGGATAAATTTGTGAATCAATAAAGTTAAACATACCCCAAGTGCTTTAGCTATTTTTCCAGAATCAACTTCCTTCTTAAGGTCAAAGAAATTAAATCGGCGCCACTAAAAGACGTATATATTATTTTATATAAAGTATCTTACGTGAAAGTGAGGTTATCGACAAATTAAACAGATAGAATTTACCCTTAAAATATCTAAACTAACCTCGAAAAATGCCATTACGAACGTCCACTGTTTAAATCCTCACATATAAAAGAATTTAATCCATAATTTGACACAGATATTTGATTCTACGATTGACAGCTATCTGACAACAAAATCGATTGTTAACATGCCTGCCACAGTTTCGTTTTAATCTAATCAGCTGATTGTGACATATCTTTTAAGTAAAAAGCATGCGCAGCAGCAAACAAACCTAAGATTCATTTTTATTAACATTAACTATTATGATTCATTTTAAGATAGATCGACGCATAAGAAATATGAACAATTGTGATCGGGCAAAGTGTAAGTAAATAACTTATTAAACTTGTACATATATACACAGAATATCTCCCATTAAAAGACGTCGTCCTCGGAAAGCGTCGATCACAGATTCGTATCGTTCGGATTTCGAGGTTGTATATTTCAACGATAGATAGCGTTACCGTAAAGTCGTAGCAAATGCAGCCATCTGACGGGAGAAAAACGAGTTTATGGACGAAATTAATTGTACTCTTTTAACGAGAAAAACACGAAGAATTTTTCTATCCCCAATGCGTAATTACTCGCTTGTAAAATATAATTTCCATCAATTGGAATCTTCGTTCCTTCACGCGGAAGAAAAATTAAGCTGTATCATTTTTTCGGATCGCGCTAATTCTAAAGACTCGGAAGGTTATGAAAATAAGAATCGCGCCAAAAACAAGATGCCAACGCAACTGTTAGCAACTTTAGCAACAGGATAATAATATTTACGATAAATGCGATTTATTCTAAGTAATTGCACACTTTGCGTTGACTTCTCGAATCGATGCGCACACGTGTTAGTAAGATGTAAGTTTTGTTATATTTGTTAAAAAGGACAAACAGTTAATGTCGATGTCGGGGCGACAAGAGGTATGGAGGGGTTGGGATGGAATGAGGGGGTAGGGGGAGGGGAGAAAGGGCTCGTGGAGGTCGAGGGTGGGTGCGTGTGTCTCCTCTCTGTATGTGCGCGCGCGCGCCGTAACGACGACGACGACGGGGGGTGGGGGGAGGTCTTATCCTCTTACAAGGTCGCAGGTATATGATGATAGGGGTCGTAGAGAATTTGAGATAGTCACAAAAAACTTTGAAAATCGTTTTATAAATACAATGGATCGATATTTATGGATCGGCAAACTCTGCGACGCGTAACTCGATAATACGTCTATCCTGGTCCGCCTACAATGTGACATTAACCTTAAAAAAAAGGTATAATAGTCGCCTCGATATACATATATACTATGTGGATTTTTTTTCTTTCTTTTTTTTTTTTTTTTTTTCTTCATCGGCCATCATTTATTGCTGCTTTACGATACTTCGAATATCGAACTCGAAGTATCGTTAACGACCAAACGATCTTCATTATTTTCTAACGTTAATAAATTTTGGAAAAGGATATACACATATATATATATATATATATTTATTTATATTTATATTTATATATATATATATATATATACGTATATAGATAGAGAGAGAGAGAGATAGGGAGGAAAGAGAGAAAGAGAAGAGAAGAGAAGAAAAGAGAAGAGAGGGGGGGGAGAGAGAGAGAGAGAGAGAATGAGAGAGAGAGACAGACAGACAGAACATTCTCCTTTTTTTTTTTTTCTCTCTCATTCGGCGTCGCAGAGTTCGCAAGAGGTTACAAAAGTTCGACGGAACTATGATGAAATTCGCAAACGCGCGATATTAAAGGTTTTTCTCCTTTTCCATATCCCTTTTTTTATTCGTTTATTCGTTAAGAGGAGAAATGGATGACTTGAGAAAGAAAGAAAGAATGTAAGAAAGGAAGGCAGACAGACAGACAGACAGACAGACAGATAGACAGATAGACACACAGACACATTTTCATAGACGACGATGATATTCTACGCGCTATATAATTTGTATTATTTTTCAAATTACTATTCCGTAGATATTTTCGCGCGCATACGAATTTCTTCTAGTGTGCCGGGTTACGCTCTCTTTCTCGCCGCTATTTGTACGTTGTGTCGTGCTCGCTTCGTCTCTTTTTTATTTTTTACGTGTGTGTGTGTGTGTGTGTGTTTTTTTTCGTTTCGTCCTTCTTTCTCTCTTTTTGCTTGTTTTTTTTTTGGTTCTCTCTCTTTTTTTTCTTTTTTCTTTTTTTTTTTTTTTTTCGTTAAAAAGGTATATTTCTTATATTCTCGGAGCCGCAGGATGGGTGTTTTTTTTCTTTCTTTTTCTTTTTTTAAAGTTCAAGCGATGAACACGACTCTCCGCTCTTAAAACATCGAACGATGGGATCGTCGCTTCGTTGTATATCGTAACATACATAATATTATTATGTCGTATATAGGAAGGTTCGCTGATCATCTTTCGTTAATTTCTTTCCTTTTCGCTTTTCGTTTCTTTTTTTTTCTTTTTTTTCTTTTTCTTTTTCCTCTCTCTCTTCTTTCGTTCATTTTCTCTACCCTTTCCATACATATCTCAACCTCGTTACTATATTTCGAAAGGGATTCGAAAATTATTGATCTCAAAATTAGCGCATAATTACTATCAAAGACGACATTCAAAGACGAGTTCGCGTCATACAAATAGGATAATACGCGTGTGTGTGTGTGTGTGTGTGTGTGTGTGTGTGTGTGTATATATGTGTGTATGCGTGCGGAATAGATCGTTTCAACTTTGATCAACATCGATCTTTCGAACATCTTCAAAGTTTTTCCTTTCTTTTCAATTCTTTTTATTTTCTTTTTGTTTTTCATTATCGATAACTCAGGAAAGATTTTTTTTTTCAACTATTGTTTCATCAACGAAATCGTCGAAAAATCGATGGTGCTTCTATTTGTTCGTTTGTTTTCCATCTCTCTCTTTCTTTTCTGTTATTTATATTATATATAAATAATGTATAATTTTTCAATACTTGCGTGCTTTTCTCTCTCTCTCTCTCTCTCTCTCTCTTCCTCTCATTTCATTTCTCTCTCTTTCTTTCGTTCGTTCGTTTACTACTACTCTCTCTCTCTCTCTCTCTCTCTCTCTCTCTCGTTCGTTCATTCGTTCCCATACATTCCTGTTATATTTAATATGTGCTCGATCGACGGATTTCGTGGCTTGCCTATGTCGCGTCAGAGAAAATTCGTCGCGAATATAATTAATTTCGCGAATACAAAGTCTTATATTTTGTTCTTCGGCGAAAATGGCATGCGTCTTTTCACGTGACTGCTTGAGCTTAGAACATAGAGATATGGAGGAGGGCGGGGCGGTGCTTGCGCGAGGTTGTAGGTGCAGGGTGTTCGGGGGCGGCGAGGGGGAGAGGGTCGTAGGAGATCGGTCGATGGCGCGAAATATGTTATTCTTTTCAAAGAGAGTTTACAGACATAATTAGTATACTTATTCTAAGTAGTTACTCGTCGTTTTTAAAATCGTTCAATATTATTTGCAAAGAAATCTCTCATCTTTGTTTATCTCTCTCTCTCTCTCTCTATCCTTCTCTTTTCTTTCGTGCATATATATATATATATATTTATATTTATATTTATATATATATATATGTGTGTGTGTGTGTGTTTGTATATACATATAGATATACATATATTACTGTTACGAAACATTTAGTATATATATATATATATGTATATATATATATATTATATTATTTATATATATATATATATATTTATATATATACTTCATAAACAGGAAAAACGATTAGACACCGGGACGCTGCGATTGGCTCGAAAGAAACCGAATATTCCCTATTGATGTCGTTACATCGATATAATGGACAGAAGAAGAAGTACAATTAATTAATTAATTAATTAATATGAATTATTTTCATTTAATTTTCAATTACGATTATTATAGATATTTTCTTCCCATTTCGTTTCGTTAAATTCGTGTTACGACATTTATCTAAAAGGGAACACTCGGTACGCGTATTTCGTTAAATTGCGTATTATTTTTTTTTTTTTTTCATTTAATATGACTTAAGGATGCACTTCTTTGTAAAATACAATTAATATTCCGCATCTCTACATATAGTATAATCCCCCGGAGGCTTTTTCGTCATATTATTCATCTTTTCCGCAAATTTATACAATAAAATATCACAGTTCTGTTCGTACCACGCAATAATATATTGTTTTTTTTTTTTTCTTTTTTCACGTTTATTCCTTTTTTTATTTTTATTTTTTTTCATTTTCTTTCGTTTTTTATCTTTTTCTTTTTAACTCTCCTCACGTTCTGTGCCTACACGAGTTCGACATTCCTTTATGACACTATCTTCATTCGTCCTTTCTCCTATCTCTGCTTCCTCGTGTCCCCATTCTTTTTTTTTGCATTATTATTATTATTATTTTCCTTCTTGTTTTTCTTTCGTTCCTCTTCTTGTTCTTCTTTCCTCTTTCGTTTCGTCTTTTCTTTTTTTTTTCTTTTAACTATCGTAAAAATGTTCATTTCCTATCTCGAAGTCTCTCGGCATACACGCACGCACTCGCGTATACACATGAATTTATCTCTCTTACTCCTTCCTCCTTTCTCTCTTGCTCTCTATCCCTTTCTCTCTCTTTCCTTCTCTCTCTCTCTCTCTCTCTCTCTCTCTCTCACTCATTTATTCGACAATTTTCTTTCATTCTCCGTTACTTTATCTCTTTCTCTACCTCTCACGTTCCTTTAATTTCACTTAACAATTGTAAACCAACTTTTTCCATAAAAACATCGTACTATAAGTGTCTAGGAAAAATTTTTTTACAAATTAACAAATTTTTATTATCAAATAAATCGCGACATAATTTTTAATCTCTCGTATTGTGATGGGTAGATTAGTTTGCTTGGTGCAACGAACTGATATTTATATACATACATACATATATATATATATATATATATATATATATATATATATATACATATACATACATACATACATACATACACATATATAGACACACAAACCTACATATGGTGTGTATACACATAATACCTATTTACCCAATGGACTTGCTCTTTTTTTTTCTTTTTTTTTTTTTTGCTGCGCCATAATATCTAATATCAAAGAAGCATAGCTATAAAGTAAATCTTTTTTTTTCTCGATTTTTTTACCGCCGATAACGCATTACCCTTTTTGTTTTTATGCGAGACACGATGGACGGCATCTTTCAGCGAACGCTTCGAACGCTCAGAAATTGCTCAACGAGATTGCATTAAACGGCTTTCGCTAACAGTGTCTAAACAACAAGAAGGACAATCGTAATAGACGGTTCGAGAGTAACTTGAGAAAACGCGTGCCAAAGTTTACGACGGTACGAGCAACGGTATAAAACCTATTTCTGGTGATAAAGATGGAACAACAACTATCTAACGGGTTTTAAAGGAAATGAAAAGAAAAGAAAAAACGAAAAGATAAAAAAAAAAAAAAAGAAGAAGAAAAAAAGAAAATTGACCAACTAAAAGGACGTTGCTCGCTGTAACGACGAGGAAAGATGAAAGAAAAAAAAAGAAGAAAGATCATTTTATTATTTTCTCTAAGAATGAGAGAAAAGATTGTGTGTGTGTGTGTGTGTGTGTGTGTGTGTGATCGGAATAAG